>CM067351.1:40155809-40188264 GCA_034190875.2 Urechis unicinctus | reverse complement strand
ATTGGACTGTTTGTGTCACGCCTGGCACGAACAACGCAAGCAAGTGACGTCACCTAACATTTAATGGAAGAGACCGGCCTATCCGTCCGCTGTCACCTCCTACCGTCAAAGTTGGACATTTACCGATCTTTTTGCATTCGTGTTGATCAAAAGTATATAAATACGCTCCTTAACGCTACGATGTGGCCTTCAGGTGCTATTGTTTGTTAATATTTTGAATAATCTTGTAACCTTGCACCTCTACTTCGTAATTGAATGTACCCTGTATTCAATATCTCTAGCGTAAAAATAATCTCGTTCAATTGCCGTGGTCTTGAAACTTGTATGGAAGATTTACACAATAAATGCAAAAGCTATGATGTAATCTTCATGCAGGAAACTTGGTTAGGCAACAATGAGTTGGACATTTTACAAAGAATTCTTCCTGATTTCGTTGGCGTAGGTGTCAATGCCATGGACGAAGTTTCCGGAACAATACGCGGGCGTCTCTATGGTGGTGTTGGCATATTAGTTAGCAAGAAACTAAATGAATGTTGTCGATTTCAACACCATAATGATGACAGACTGCTCTTAGTTACTCTATCCTCGGGCAGTGACTCAATCCTCTTGATAAATGCTTACCTACCCTACATATGTGACGCTAACACAGAGTCTTACCTTGATTATATGGGTAAACTCAGAGCAATGTGTGAATCCGCCCAAACTAGCAAAGTAGCTATTATAGGTGATTTTAACGCGAGTGTTATCTCTAAGTTTGAGTCGGAACAGCCCGAAATGTGTTCACAATCTTGTGATATCTGACTATGAATGTCTAGGTAAATTGTCTGGTGATGCACATTCGTCGACGTCATGGTTGGATCACTTTATATGCAGTCATGACATGCATAACATTTTGTCAGATCTGTACATTGTTGACAAATTACCAAGTTCGGATCATTTTCCAATTGCCGCTTCGTTTCGCTTTAATGTAAGCACACAAATAGCTGCTGGCAATGAACAACTTAAAAAACGTTATTTATCGGATGTGAAGCTTCCGGATGCAGTTACCTGTACCGATGCAAAATGTTCCTTTGCTGACAATAAGGCGCAGACCGATCGTTTGTATTGCGAGATATCGAAAGCGGTACGCAAGGCCAGTACTAAATGCATTGATATATGTAAAGTTAAGTACTGTCGTGATTTCATCGTCCCTGGCTTTTATGACTATGTTAAAGACCTGCATACGCGACTAAGCGGGCGTATATAAGTTGGCACCATGAGGGCAAGCCATGACATGGTCCTACATGTGAGCTGATGAGGCCTACGCGTCTTAACTTTAAATACTCCCTCCGTCAATGTAAATACCAGGAGATGCCATGACAAAATCACTCGACGAAGGTAATACTGCCTCGTTTTGCAAAGGAGTGAAATGCGCCCCAAATCGGTCGATACCACTGGGGTCAGTAGTTAACGGCTGTACCGGGGCTGAAAACATCGCCGACATGTGGCGTGACCATTATTCCGCACTCCTCAACAGTGCGAGCGAGTGTCAGGAGAAGGTCGAGGTGACGGAAACGGTGAAATGTGAAACTTACACCAATAGCACTGTTATCTCCCCTGCTCACATTCGTCGAGCATTACGGACGTTTAAACGAGGAAAATCTTGCGGGGTAGATGGTCTTGCCGCTGAACATTTTAATAATGCTGACGACGGCATATGAATCTATGTGTCACTGCTGTTCTCATGTTTTTTAAAGCATGGGTATCTTCCATTTTCTTTCATGAAGTCTGCTATTATACCAATAATAAACAATAAGAATGGGGATACTAGCGATACAAATAACTACCGGCCCATTTCTCTCGTCACATCTTGTTCAAAACTTTTCGAATTACTGCTACTCGATATCGCAGACGGGTATCTTAGTTCCTGCGACAATCAATTTGGCTTTATGGCCGGTCACTCAACGGATTTATGTATTTACACTGCCAACAGCATTATACTATACTATAAAGATCTTGGAAGCCCTGTGTACACATGTGTTTTAGATGCGTTGAAGGCCTTTGACAAGGTCAATCATTGGTTGCTTTTTACAAAGCTCATCAACCGTGCCATGCCTTTGGTTTTAGTCAGAATTTTAATGTTTCGGTACCAGAAACAGTTAATCTGTGTTAAGTAGGATGGTGAATCGTCTCGATATTTTACTGTATCTAATGGCGTTCGATAAGCTGGAATTTTATCCCCTAAATTATTTAATGTGTATGTCGATGATGTTTCAAGTCTGTTGTTGAAATGCTGCACCGGCTGTTATATTAATGATATTTGTATCAACAATGTATTTTATGCGGACGATCTATTTCTGATGTCGCCAAATGCCAATGGACTGCAAAAACTTCTGGACCTTTGTTCTCGATTCGGAGCTCAACATGATATAGTGTTCAATCCATCGAAATCTGTTCGCATTGTGACTCAACCAAAGACCCGCAAACTGTTCTGTCCATTAGTATCGTTGAATGATATGCAATTGCAGTATGTTGAACAATGGATATATTTAGGGCTTATGGTAAATGCAAATGCCAATGATGACGATGACATGCTGAAGCAGATGCGAGTTTTATATGGTAAGTTAGTCTTTAAAAAAAGTTCTCCCAATGCTAATTGCATGTGAAACTTAAAATTGATCAAGCCTACTGCAGCATACTTTATTGTCCATATCTATGGGTTAATTATACAAAAATATCGTTAAATAGAGTTGCTTACAATAACATGTACCGAAATATTTTGGGTGCATCAGAAAGAGACATATGTTCACCTCAAACAGTATCTCAGGACTTCAAGCATATATTAGAACATCGATCTATGCATTTATAAGGAGAATATAACTCTCCGATAACTTATTAATAAAATATTTGAATGATTGTCACATGGTACGGTCTGGTGCCATATGGACCCATTGGTACCGTATTTTTTATGCACTGCATAAACTTACATGAATGTCTTATTGACCTGTGCCTGAAATAAACTATTATTATTATTATATATATATATATATATATATATATATATAGAGATATATATAGAGACGCATATATATGTATATATATATATATATATATATATATATTAGCGTAGATATATATAGATATATTTATATATATATAGATATGCTTATATATATATATAAGGTATAGATATATATATATATTTATATACATATAAGTATATCTATATATCTATATATATATAAATATATAGAGATATACATACACATTTATATGTACAATATATATATATATATATATATATATATATATATATCTATATATATATATTAGTAGTGTGGAGATAGATATATATATATATATATATATAAAATAGATATACTTATATATAGATATATATATATATATCTATATATATATAGATATATATATATATATATATATATATATATATATATATATATATATATATTATATATATATATATATATATATATATATATATATATACATATAACGTTCGTTGTCATGCGATGTTTGGACGACAAAAGAGCCATCCTTATGATTTCCTAATAGTGTTAAGCATCGTAATGTTTTACACCTTTACGAATAACCAGAAACGTATTGTATGCTCTGAGCAAACATAGCAATATGTGCTTATTCAATTTTATGTCCTTTAGTATCCAAGAATAAGCATATTCCCCGTTGATATCACAGCTCGTATTAATTCATAAATCACATTTGGCGAAATTGGCTTGTAATGCATATACATCATGATTCAATCAGTATCTCTAGCAAAAAACAACTCGGCCCGATCAGATACCGACGCAAATGAGAAAAATTATTTAAGATGTTGAAAAATGTTATTCACTTTACAGGTTATCAGAGAAGAGATGATAATGCTATCTGGGTTGATGACCGAACAAATCATGAAAACGGCATGCAGTGCTCATAGACAAATACCACTCGAATGTTTCAAATATGGCCAGTCCCTTGGTGATGTGTCGCTGTCGTTATACAGTCATATCTCATTGTTACTCCTAATACGCGTGGTGAGGTATAAGTCTATAGTACAGCAAGTCCATAGGATATTGAGTAAAAACGGAGAAAATGACTTTTGAAGAGTGCTTTATAGAATCAGATTGTTCATGAACTAGTTATTTGCATATATGAAAATAGGAGCATTTTACTAAAACATTGTTAATATACCAGAGAGTTCAATGCGAGTGAAATGCGCTACGTGACTTTTGATTTTGCGTTTCATTAATAAAACAAGACTAGTGTATCTATAGGCAGCCGACAATAGGTCATCTCGAAGTCAGCATATTCGCAAAGAGTACTCCGCTCTTCGAAAATTATTTCTCTACGCCGATAAACCTCTCTACGATACGCTATATATGCATTAATTTAGCTTAGCACATATTTACGATACGAGCGTGTAAGAGAATAGAACATAAGTAGATGCTCACACGGTGGGACCAAACTGCATTTCGACCGAAACAAAGGAATTTTCGATATGAACGCAAAGTCTGAAGCAATGAATTATAGCTAGTATAGATATGAGCAAAAGGAAAGATGCGAGCTGTTTTCGATCATACGGACTGTAAATGAAATAGTTATAGCTTATTTCGATTGTTTATGTTACAATAATGATACGCACTAATGAAACGGTCAGACTTGAATGATATTCATGAATCGCAGACTCGTGGTCAATTGAGCATTTACTACACTGCACGGATAAACCTTCTGCCTGTCTTGCTTGTCGGCGATAATTGCGCTATCCATTAGTTGATTATGTTAATCAGGTAATCATCGTCAAAGTGGATACAGATGTATAGAGCATTATCACTGGGAAGGCTCTTTCAATGTTAATGTCGGGGATGAAGGTTCTCTTTCGTGGAGGCGATCATCAACCCACATTGTTTAGTCAAGTATGGATAACACATAATGATCTGATAGCTACAATGTTGTAGGATAATGAATAAGGCGGTGAATTGTGACATTTGGTTTATATGCTATCTGACGCGGACAATGCGCTCGGTGGATATATAAAAGAAATGCCTTTGGTCCTTTGTCAGTTTATCGTTATCATTGGAATCGTGTCATCATAGAACCATCGTTAACTCAAATCTATCTATAATCTTAAAATGATGATCAGTGATGCATTCATTGCAGGTGGGTTTTTGAGCTGAATAAAATTTTGGTGCTCTTTGAATTTGACGTTTATTGCAAAGTGGAGAAAATTTCCAAAAAAACAACTGCAGTAGAATATTTCAAAAGCGAACTTCATTGTTGATCACAACGGAAAACATATTTGATGTCTAATCGATACTGCACATTTAGCCACCTTTTGATAGTGTGACTTCATAGTTATTATTTTGGTGTGGCATATGGTGAGGTGCGCAAACATTGCAATGACTGATAAGTGCCCCACACAATACCTCATGAGTTGGGCGCAGGCGGTGTCGATGTCCTATTTTCACATGCTCCAGCCTGCTCGAATCACACGTGTCGAACCGAATTGAAGGCATAATGTTTTCACGATGGCATATATAACTCTGCCCGTAGTGTTTTTCCTCTTGATTGGTGGTCACTGATTTTTAGTGTTGTGTTTGCTGATCCCGCTCCCACACACAGCATCATGGCTCGCGTTTTTGGGCGTATGATTTTGACATTGTTGCTACATAGTTTAACGAATCAAACCATTTGAAGCATTTATCGCATTTCAGCGCGATAAAACGTCCTTAAATTACGCAAGTAGTTACAATACAGAAAGGATGTCAGCGTTGAACCCATTAATGAGTAGCCTATCTTTTGTTGTGTTTAGCCTTGTTACTTCATATGGTTTTTCGCTGAATTTCAAGGGAATTCTAACATTGTCTGACGCCGTATGTTGTGATGTGTGCAAGTTGTGCTCGAATGTCGATTGCTTTGATCTAAAGGCAAGACAATGTTGGTTTGATTAGGGGACGTTAGTCGAAATCCATTGATATATTTTCAAAACAGTCGCACAATCGGAGGGCACCAGGGGAGAGACAACATTTAGGTTAGTTATCTAATTCGGGACAAAATACTAGCAACATGCAATTCAAGAGTTATTGATACAAAATGGAAGAGGGTCCAAAAAATTGCGCGCGTGTGTGTGGTAACATTAGGATAATAAAAGTTCGCGTAGCGTCTTGGCCGCATGTCTTTTGTTCCTATTCATATAGTTGCCATATCATTAACTGCCAACAATGACCGAATGTAACGATGCACCTATCCAATCATGGAAAACGTTTTATACATGATGATAAGCAGGGGAGTCGGCTGGTGATGCCGACTCCTCTGCATATCATCAATTCAGTCAATAGCCGGCCAAGTATTACACGAGGGAAGCGCTCATCGTAATGCTTAGTTACTGGAGTGGGCTGCCATAGATTTGCAATTCTCTCAATTCATCTTTATACAAAATTGTAAAGAAATAATCTTCTTCTGCGTGAGATTCTGGCTCTTATTTGTTCCTGACTATTGTCCGCTGTGACCTGCACCCCGTTCCGAAGGGTAATTGAATTAAAATCAATGTTCTTTACCGATATTTCACATTTCATAAATAACTATGCTACACCTGTCAACGACGGACAAACGCACAATGAGAGCATAGACAAACGAATGAAAAGAAATTTATATGCATGTTAGATCGATTTGTTTAATTTTATACCCTACACGACCAGCACAGTATTGAGCATGCATGTAATTGCATGAAATAATATGAAGCAATATTTTGATAGCTATATATCGTTTTACATTTTGCCGTGCTTTTACAAGATAAAAGGCTAACATGATCGCCTTATAATTCTAAACATCACATATCAATTAAAGACACAGGAAACATTATTTCTCGGGTTCCATTATCCTGGTAATGTATTGTGCGTACCAATATGCACAGATATAGGTTGCTAATCCAATGGAATGCCTTTGTAATCTTGCTATTGTCCTTCTTACTATCACTTGATTAACACAATGATATAGACCAGTTACAAAGAGCAGATATACTGCAAACAATATATCATCAGCTTTCACCCATAGCTATATATTGAAGGTAAATCTACTTACATTTGTTCCTACTTTCATCATCTCGATATTAAAAGATCAGCGATTTGTATAAGCGACAATTACGCAGAATACAAATACAAACCAGCCCATATCATTCCGCATTGCATCAGGATTGTTCTATTCATTTCATGAACCTTTGCAGGCTACTTACGGAAAATCTGAAGTGATGTCTGACATCGTCCGGACTGTACGTATTTACATATTCCCAACTCCCACACCACTCCCACACATACACACTCACCAAAAAAAAGCACACACCTCACACACACACACACACACACACACACACACACACACACACACACACACACACACACACACACACACACACACACACACACACACACACACACACACATATATATATATATATATATATATCCATATATATGCATATATATACATATATATATTCATATATACATATATATATATTTATATATATATATATATATATATAAGCATATATATATATAACTATATATATATTTTTACATTTATGTACATATGTATATGAATATATTTCTTAATACACACAAACATATATATATGTATATATATATATATATATATATATATATATGATATATTTCTTAATACACACACACACACACACACACACACATATATATATATATATATATCATTATATATATATATGCAAATATATATATATATATCCATATATATATGCATATATATATATATACATATATATATTCATATATACATATATATATATTAATATATATATATATATATAAGCATATATATATAACTATATATATATTTTTACATTTATGTACATATGTATATGAATATATTTCTTAATACACACACATATATATATATGAATATATATATATATATATATATGAATATATTTCTTAATACACACACACATATATATATATATATATATATATATATATATATATATATATATATATATATATATATATATATATATATATATATATATTCATTCATTCATATACATACATTTATATAAGTATACGCAAAACCTTTGCGGAGGGAATTGTAATTAGAACTAACAGGTATGTTACTCTTGCTAACGGATTATGTATCTTTTTCTTATCTGTTTACGATGTGCGTGTTAAGTGCTGGTATAATACACTTTGTTTTGTTATTGTAATACGTATGAGACACTTTCTTGTTACATCTCCCAACTGAAAGAAAACAGGTAGCTCATTTATGATATAGTCGATATCTGCAAGACGTGTGCAGGTGCTTGCAACATAGGCCCTTATATATAATAGAATTCCAATGGCTTTTAGAAACGTCAGAAGGTCAGAATTGTCTGATTTTGCCTGACCGGCTTAGATAGTATGCTATAATATTGTTGTATAACAAATGTTGTTACTGTTTACGCATGCGGTTATCTATCTGGTAGTATAGACAAGAGGTCCACAAATCGTGATAATCACAGAAGCATATAAAACTTTCACTACGGATACGAAATCAGTCTTATACGTTTGTTTCCCATTCCAATAAGAAACATACTGAAAGTATGATTATCTATTTACTAACACAATATTTAAGGTGTAAATGTTGTAATTACTGGCTAAGACCGTTCGCAAGTGAGTGAAATTCGTCAACATTTTGCTCTTCGCTGTGTCATTATATTAATTTGTTGTTAATATTTTGAATGTAATATTCTTGACTACAATTGTACAATGGTAAATCATGTTTTAGAAACATTGTGGTAACGCTACGTTAATTATTGTTAGTGCCATTTAATATTGAAAGTACAATTCCACGAAGACGTCATTCAAGGTCAAATTAATAGCTATGCTGAACATGTTTTCAATACGATTTTGTATCACCTGTCTCAATTCACGCCATCTACAAAATCTTTTCGGGTCCACCCCTTGAAATTTCGATGGAATGCATAGTGAGAACCATCTCAAATGTACCTTGTATCAATTGTGCTATGTGACAAAAGGTCTGTTCTGTCTGTAGGAAAAGTTAATTTAACCAAGAGTCTGTGACTCAACAAAATCTTTCTAGTCACACCATTCTATTGATGCGGATCGTGTCATTTTTAATAAGCTGTGCAACAGAAGGCTATTGGTAGATATATCATTGTTAGTAAAACAATTCACTAAGTATTAGCTTGTGACTGAGCCCAGTTACCAGCTTATCTGATTAAGTCGGAAGGGCGGGGTTCAAAACATTGGTCTTTAAGACGGTGGTATATTTCAAAGCTAACAGTGTGCCGGTTGCACGATAGCTCCCGTGAAGCAATACATATCATTAAGCATGAGCCATATCACACGAGGCTATTCTCTGTTTACTTACAACCTGGCAAACAGGCTATATATTGAGTTGCGACACATTGGTCTTTTTGAACTTACAAGGCAAGATAAATTAATCCTCTAGCATATAGCGTCCCAAGAAATCATGAGGCCTGTAAGTTTATCATGAATAATTCATAGCGCGTGTATGTGTCCGCACGCTCGCTTTTGTTCGAGGAAAGACGTGTACTACAGATTAACCCCTAAAGAGCCGTTTATTCTTGAAATGTTCTTAGCCACCAATCTAGACGGCAAACACTCCAAACATGGTTATTTATGTCATCGTGACAATATTGTGCCTGCCTTCGACGAGGTTTGAAATGTGTGTTACAAGCTTGCTTGTTATATTGCGTCTTATAATGGAGCATATGAAAATAGGACAGGCGCCTTTGTCATGAGGTTTAGTATGGGCAGTTGCGCAGCTCACCAATACGCCGTCCACATAAGGTTCCTTATGTTCAAGTTGATAATATTTTGTTGTATTTGCTTGTTGGGGTATTACATCTACTTGGAAAATAAAAGGGCGCCATAACCGTGGTCGTTTTTAAATGAAGGTATTAACAATCCTCATTCTACAGTAAAGGTTGGCATCTGATTTTTGTTTACGACGGTATCATAATAACATCAGTCTAATGAGGATAACGATTGACATACGATATGTCATCGTTATTCCAATTTGATGACCACTAAGCACATTGTCGGTTTCAAATCGCTAATGTACCAAATATCACATTCCATGCTCGAATATTCGCGACAGGGTTGATGATTGCCTCCCAGGAGGAGATCCTTGAATGCCGTCGTTTACACTGGAATGGCTCTTGTTGATAATGGTTTAAATATTTGTATCATCTTGCACAGTTATGGCCCGAATAACAACATCAGCAAATAGATAGTGGAATTTTCGTCCACTAGCAAGAAAAACTGTAGGAAGAGCTAATTGAACGAGTCACATTTTTCCATTAGTGCATATCGTTTCAAGCTTTAACAAACTATACAATAGAAGACCATTGCTAGATTTATCGTGGTAGCATATACATTCCTAAAAATTGGCAGCAAGTATTGTTGTAACATTAACTACTAAAAAAACAGAGAAACAATTTCACTCACGGTCTGTATGAACACACAATTGTTCGTAGCGTTCATATTTTGAACCAACTGCACGGCAAAAAGTGCAGCCTCAAAAGAATCTAAGCATTATATGATTGAAAAATCATAAATATGACAGTATATTATGAGAACATTATTGAAATATGTAAACTTTGCTAAAGGCGACGATTTGTTTACCTCTCTATGTTTTCTAGCATTATCGGCAGCTGAGATTAATACAAGTAGTAGTGTCAATGTGAATGCAAGCTCAATGAATATTGTTTTGTTGAACAAGGTGATAATTTGATGCAATACTTTTATACATTTTTATTCAGATACTAGGCATATGGCGGTTCTAGATTTGCTATGGCACAACGAATATGCTGAATATATTCCCGATGCAACACCGACTCGCAATCCTTTATCCTAATTCTTACATACTGACTTTATCGGCATACTGTTCTGACCTGAAAAACGTAAACGGGAATAAATCCTGGCAAACACGAGCAGTGCATAGGATCCTGTTATGACTTCAGAAACATAAATGTCACAGCTTAGTCCACAAAGACATTCCGAATAGCTCAACAGGGCATACAGGTTCAGGAATGTAAATGTGTTTTCACGTCAGTAACAGCAAAAAGCGATTCGGTCCCATTCGACATATCATTTAAACATTATGCATCAACAAAACTTACTGACAGCGTCATAGTTATTCAAAGTAACGTTACAAAATAAAGCAAGTTTATTACAGTACGCCTTTTGTGGGATATAGTTTGCGCGAATTGTCAGCCATTTAATATATTTTTAATTGCTTTTGGTAGAACTGTATAATCAAATCCTTATTTTTCTTCCTCTATATGTAGATTTTAATTATAGAGCAGTGAATTATTCGAAGAATACATGCTTATATACCTCTATAGATCATCCAGTTTATTGATGTTTCGCAATACATTTGTTTCTGCGTGTAATATGTGGATTCACAAACTTTGATATTTTACATTTGCTTATTTATGACATTGGATTGCTTCGAAATGAATTATCTCCGGTGTGATGATGTTACAAGACACTGGTCTTGTTCTTTATAATTGGCGGTACATGCCCTATACATGATACAAAAACTTCAACGAAAAAAAATTAATGATCTTTATTTGATTACTTGACACACGACACAGCAATGACACTGCTGTTAGCTTGATGATTTGACCACGACAAAATGATGCAAATGAAGTCGTAAAAGCATATATTATGCATTACTGGGTGCACCGACGAATAAACATAACCTATTATCATTCTAAATGACCATGACAAAGAACTGACGTCATGTCGTGATGTCAATTAGCAGAGAAATATATTGACATGATGTGGATGTCGGAAGGTATATTCCCTGGTCTTCATATATTATTCATTATGATACATATAGCCGTCGTTGATATCTTCGTGACTTGACTATTCTCTCCTCATACCAATCGCTTTGTCGCAATGTGCTATCTGCTTATTCCTTAATGATCCCATGAGATTGTATTAATTCTGACTATTTTAAGCAAAGCACGAATTACTGATCATGGCCTGCCGCTCGTCATGCTTTATACCTTGTTGAACATCATTTCCGATTATCGCTCAAACAGAAGGCTCTTGTTGTCGGGCTAAATACGCAAGTGGCTTAATGTCTGGCACAGCAAGTGTTGCCTCTAGGGAATTGCATATGACTGTCCGAATTTTCCACGGGGTGAATAATTTACCTGATATGCAAAGCTAGAACAGTTACTAAGGTGAATTCCTATAGGATAAGCATAGTTTAACTACATGGAAAATGGATCTATCCGTTGTTGCTTTTTAGTAGTTGACTTTCATAGGCTGGCCTTTTTGTTTAAAATAGCTATGCGCAACATTTTATCTGGAGGTAGTATGACATTATGCGTCACAATATCGCAAATGAATCAAACTGCTATAATCCATTTTTGAAACTGATAAATTCGTTATTTATTAAAAAAGAGCTTCCAATCTGTTACTTGAATCAACCTTTGTAAAGTGGGTGTTTTACGCTACAAATGTTGCAAATAATCAATTTGCTTACAAAATCACATAGAAGCTAGGCATATTATATCGTTCAGCCCACTCTCTAGCGGAGATCCGAAAGTCAACATTTGGCAAAAATATTGTATTCTTTTCAGATAGTTAATCCCTAACGAACGTATGTGTACCCTTGTAAATTACATATAACAACATAGATAAAAATTGATATATTGGTTCTTTGTCCTGATTTACTATAACCTGATACGATTAAGTTGTTATTTTGTTGTTATGTTAAGGCATTATTGAACATATTTCCATAGTTGTTTGTAATTCTTATCACAAGACGCATTGATTGTTGATCTATCAGTACGAAATCATGCACATTATTGTCATATTATTTGTAAATGGTCATTATAAAAGAACTGTAGCCGCGCTCTTCATGTTTAGATGTCGTGCATTTGCTTTTGTCAAGCTTATTTATAGATTGCAGATGAGAAAGAATTCCAAATTTTGCAGAAGCTCTCAGTTGAGAGTATTTTTTGCAGTGAATTGATCATCATATGAAACTCCTGTACCACAGTCTATTATTTAACTCCTTGGTAATAAACGGGCAGTTACATAGCAAAGCTTCCGTTTCATCGACAAATGTTCTCCGAATAACACTTGATCTCAGAAGCTGAGAAGAACAATACCACCAATTCACACGGCACTAACCTAGTGATGGATTACATATCATGTATACGTATACACTCTATTCGGAAAATGTTGACCACCGTCAACAGTGGAGTAGAGTGGAATTTAATATATTAACCAGGGAATGTTCCACAATTATTAAACTCATATTAGACGATATGTGCTTCACCCATTATGCATTAGAGCGGCTCAGATAATTGCATTATAACTCACATAAATTGCTACGCATTGTTTCCTTTCTCATTTCGGTTCACTTACAACATTATGGACTGTATCGACGTTTCAGCTTTGCTTATGTTGCACTTTCGTCATTTAACATATCCCTGCAAAGACTCTTTGATACTTATTTCAATATTAGGATACAATATTAACTTGCACAACATTTTCACATTACCATAACATACACACATACATACACGAACACCCCTTCTTATTCCGTCTAACAATGTCGAGTGAGGATTCATCAATTTGTGGCTTCTCAGGACATGTCAATTATATCTTTTCTTGGCATATCAAATTTATGCCGTTCTTTTAGTAACGAGTATTTGGCATTCCTAACTGGTCAAATGCCAATGTCGACTTGCAGGGCTGACAAAATATACCAAGGAATGATATGCGTAGACGTCTGAAATTCCCGAAGCGTAGTACGCCAGACAATGACACTTTTCCCGTAAGATATGATATTGGGTTGATAACTATAACAAGTTGCCAAGTTGAGCATTTTTTTGTTTTTGTGTAAGACCAACAAATTAAATAACATAGCTATGATCCATTTTCTTTATTCAACAATCGCTTGGATTTGCAAATTTTGCCTCAAGTATTTGGCGTGGCATTACGATACAGCTGATAGGGTCATGGCAATGTAAATTGCCATTGCTTTGAACGCATGTCTATTAAATCCTGACCACCTACCTGGCTATCAAAGAATTATCTCTCTGAGGAACAGCATTTGTCTGCTAATTATACCCATAGTACAGCATTGGTACTTGATATTGTGATAATTTCCCCGTGGTGCAATGAAATGTAATAAAGATACTATTTTGGTGTATTTCAGAGCAAGTGTCATTCCTATACCCAGCTTAGATGGTTATACCAAAGATACTACTAGACAAAGATACCCGACTCCCCGTCTATTCCGTATGACAAAATGCTCTAGTGGCGCTCCAAGCAGTCCGCCACCATGGACGCCAGCCGAGCGCACTGGGATGGCAGCGGCTCGTATTATGCGGCCATAAACTGCTCCCATTCCCGAAAATGGCATAGACATTTGAGTTTCTTTCGTTTCCCGAAGGATGAGAGAAGGTATTTATTTGGTTAAAGTGCCTTGGATCGATTCTCATCGTGTAAAATTCCCCGGGAAATTCAATTGTTGTATGTTGTGATTTTGAGCGATGAAACGATAACTTTATCATTATTTCAAGCTTAAACCTTGTGCACCAACTGTATATGTTGTGATAAACTTGTGGCATGGTGTTGCTAATGGAAATTGTATCTTGGTATTGGCCCAATTGGAGGTAGGGCTGTATTACGGGACTAGTTATATAAATCTATGAATCTGGTTCGTGTGTGTGGGTGTGTGTGGGGGCGGGGGGCAATTTGATTTGATTACTAGTAGTATTACAGTAATCCCTCTACCTTTGTCAGCACCCCCCCCCCACACCCCTACTACCACCTTCAGAATGTGTAAATGTGTATCTTATATGTCGATTTGTAGTGTGTAATGGAGTCAATTATACTTCATTATTCTTTTTCTTTATCAGATGCAAGGTGTGGGTGAATAACCTTCGTCTGGACGATTTGAGGGACAAGTCGGCCACCTACCTGTACAACAACTTTAGGGTGTGTCAGGACCACTTTGAGGACTCTATGTTCATGAATGTGAAGGAGAAAAACTCCTTGGTGATTACTTACTAGGTTTGGGTACACTGCGATTCTGTGTTGGTTGTCCAACTTGAATTTTTAGTTAGTAGTTGCATTATGCTATTACAAAAGAAAAACCACTCATGATATGAAAAATACTGCTGTATACATGCTTGTGAGTAATTTTCAGATTGATCTTTGTGTATTTGTGTTAAGATACCCAAATCTGCTCATCCTACCATTGTGAATGTGAGCAATCCACCACCAATGGTAGGAAGCAAGTGGCGTGCTCCAAAATGTCGCCCAGATCCAATCTCTAAGAAGAAGAAGGTGGAAACTGTGCTGGAACCTGGAACTGACCTGGAACTGCCAACTTGCAAACAGTCCACAAAATCATTTGGTATACTTTTTTGTGTTAATACATGCATTTTTTATATAATTATTTTGTGGAAACAAAAATGAATGTGTTCAATCTTAAATGTTTTTGTATGTACATTAATAATTAATGGTGGTCAAATTGTATCAACATTTCTTGTATTTTTGCCTCGTCAGCAAAGTCGACATCTCTCCTGGGTTCAGTGACAACATCCTAGAGGCACTGAAGATAAAAGTCGCCAACCTTCCAGCAAATGACAAACTAGTTAGTGTTGGCATTGATGAAATGACCATCAAAGAAGGAGTGTCATATGACAAACATAGTGATATGATTGAGGGATTTGCTCATACCACCGAACAGTCAGATGAACTGGCTAACCATGCTTTAGTTATTATGGTCAGAGGACTCCTGACAAAATTGAAATTACCAGTCGGCTATTTGCTGTCTAGTGGTACTATGAGTGGTTCCACTATGAAATCATTGCTCCATCAGGCCATAGAGAAGCTCTAGATTGATTGTGCTCGTGGTTCTGATCAGGGCTCAAACAATGTCAACTTGTTTGAGAAGCAGCTTGTTATCACTGTGAATAAGCCTTTCTTTCACCATGGTGAATACCAGATATTTGTCATGTACGATCCACCCCACTTGGTAAAGTCGATGAGAAACAACCTGAAGAATCATGGTTTAATCGTAGATGGGAACGACATCCTTCGGCAGCACATACACGACTTCTATGACCAGGATTGTTCGAAAGCTATCCGTTTGGCTCCACGTCTCACAAGAAAGCATCTGGAATTACCTCCCTTCGCCCCACTTTGTGTTCGGCTGGCCACCCAAATACTCAGTCATTCGGTAGCAGCTAGAATGACCGCCATGGCTGATTGGTAAATCATTACAGGTACATATTCTACTCGTACATAGTTCATTTTCTATCATATACAGGTATTTCTTTGATAAGAATGTTGTTGGTTTTTATTTACAGAAGAAGCCAAATACACCAACGCGTTTTGTGAGCAGATGGACCAGCTGTTCAACACATTCAACACCAGCTCTCTGACAAGTCCAGCCCGTATGCGTCATGGCTTCTCCGCAACGTCTGGACATGTGGAATTCCTGAAGAGCAGTCTGGAGTAGATAAAAAGCATCAAAACCAAAGGCATCACATACAAATCTTCGACACTCCAAAGATTATATATTCAATATTAATTTATTTATATGTATAGAATGATAATTACTTTAGTAATATTATTTAATACTTTATTCATTAATATTTCAGGATCCCGCACATCGGTTTGTTTCCGTGGATGGCAGATCTCCAAAAAATTACTGCTGCAGATTTGGGATAAACTCCACTACACCCACGGCGTGACGCTCTTGCTGACAAACAGGTTCAACCAAGATTGCCTAGAGAACATGTTTACGATCATTAGGTCCAAAGAAGCACAGCGTGACAATCCAGATTCCCGGGAGTGACTGTATGCAATTTCATAGATATCGATGTCATCGATCCTCTCGACCATCAGGAAACAAATGTTTTGGCATACATTGGTGGTTATATTGTCAAGAAGCTAAAAGGTCACATGTGCTCGGCTTGTTCTAATAAGTTGTCAACTGACATAGATCATAATGAACCATCACATAAATTCCTCGTTAAGAAAAACTATGAGTCTGCCAAGACTGGTCTGTATGCCCCTTCCACTTGTTTACTGGATGTGTTAACACTGATTCAACATGAATACAGAAATGTTATAAAGGTGTAATGAATACAATCATCAGTAGTGTTGCCAAAAATGAGTGATCAGTGTCATGTTGAAAAGACGGTACCGCACCTAATGCTTACTGTTCGCATCCATCATCCATTGAGGGAAAATAACAGACGTTTAAAACAAGCTGGTAATAGGCAGAATCGGAAAACCCTGAAGTTTAGTCATGTTTGATTATTTGCTCATCTTTTAAGATCAGTTTACACATTGTTTGTGCAACAATTGCTCATTGTGTCAAAATATTCATAATGTGGTTTTGAATACTAAGTAGCATTTATTGTAAATAGTCAGCCTTGTAGTCTGTACCTTAACATGATTAGGTACCATTTTTTTCTGGGTAACCAAGTAAATGTACATTTACACCTGTCTGTGTTTATAATGGCAATGGAAATGCGTTCTTGCATTTATTAACTACCATCAAGTGTGTTCGTGAAAGGATATAATAGAGGAATTTTGTTTTGTCATTTGTGTGATTTATCACGATATTGTATAGTGTGTAGGTCCACTATGCACTTTCAAAAACAAATTAGAATATATCAATCTCCAGGTCAGTGATTTGAGGCACTGTCAGTGGGCCCTAATAATACATGCAAAAAGGGACTGTCAGACTTTCTGGCAAGCACCGCTGTCACTGACTTAGCTCCGGTCGAACGGTGATATAAATATATACCCAGACGTCTTGTAGGGCTATCATAAGCAAGGCACTAGCCCCTGTTTTTGTTGCCTAGGGCTATCACTGACTGTCAGTTCGCTTGATAATCGGGGAAAAAACCAACAAAAATAAAATCAAATGTTCTTGAGAAAGAGAGTTTAACTATTTTGTTTGAATCATTTATTTGACATGTTTAATTCACGTTGATTTGAGATATTTGAGAAAACGGGGAAGAAATATCTGTAGCAGGATCAATTGTTTTAGTCATGGAAACTCACTGTGCGGCGGCGCCACCGTATGTGAGTCACGACTGAGAGGCCCCAAATGACAGGAGTCGGATATCTTTGTCTATTAGTATCTGTGGCTATACTATGACATGGGAGGCATGTCGTACGGGCGTATATTTTGGACACGGTGAACTCATAAACTGTACTTAATTTGGCCGTTGCGTTGACTTCCAAACATGTAGCTTCTAATACAGCATAATCCTATCATAGCCCAATAACAGTACTGCAGCTTACATAAAAACACCTAAATTAAAATACCCTAATACTCCAATTCAATTGTATGACAAAATCACATTCGGATACATTCGTGGTTCTTAAAACATGATTATACGGGTAAACTGGGGTTTAGGTGTCGATATATCTCTATCAATGTTTTCTAGCATTATCGACAGCTGAGAAAAAAGTACACTTCTGCAAACGTGACGATTTGTCGCCCTCTCTATGTGTTTTTACATCATCGGCAGCTGAGATTTATAGAACTGTCAATTTGTATGCAAGCAACATACAAATGTTATTGATGAATCCTCTTTATCTTCATGTAAATTTTTTGAAGATAATCTCTAATATATTTTCATAGTTGGCTTGATATGCAATTTCGCAATAAACAAGGAGGATTTGTTGGCTTAGATCTCTAATTGTTGCTGTGACATTTGCTAGTCATGCATTGAGACAGGTAGTGTATCTGCAATATGCAGAACATATCGATGGAATATGATTGCCGTCACAGAACTTATTATGAGATCCTACCATGACGACGTAGAAATATTTTAGTTGCCCTTAAACATTGTGAATGAGAATGTTTGCCAGGGTGCCATGCAACGCGTTTTACGCCTTTCTCATAATTACTAGTTAGTATGCTACATTTGCAATCTTTGCTTTGTTAGTATTTGAAAATGCACTCTTAAAATATACTCCGTATGCTGAAACAAACAGAATTATTGATGCTTCTAGTCATACCTTTGCAATGCGTCTGTCACTGCAACGCTGCTGACATCCCGGCGGAACAATTACGTTTTACAAAACACCAGGTCTGCAAATAAATAATCAATCAATGTCCTGTACGAGTCACCTAGGACATCAATTAGCTTCAATTGAGCAGTCGTAGATAGCGCTAGGCAGTTCATGGTAATGCCGTTCCTCCGTATTTGTGATCCTACTAGGGGCAATAAATATATACAAAACAAGCAAGGGATTGAAGTTATTCTGCATCAAGTTATAATATGCTCATTAGAAAACCCCCGACCAAATTATTTCATCATTTCGTGTGCACGTCAACCAAGCACACGACAGTCTGTTCTGTTCATGTTGAATGACATGTCTGTCTATTTGTTGGCAATCCTAAGCCTACGGCATAACATCATAACTGAAGCCAACTGGGCTATGAAACTCGTGTGAAATGCTTTGAAATATCATATGAGGCAGTACAGTGTACACACAGTTATGAACGACGCTCTATCTGATAATAAAGAGTAAATGTGTACTTGCTAGGGTATTACCTTATCAATATTCTAAACGTGCATTGCAGTTTTGTTAAACATAAGGTTGGCCAGGTTGATGTGTTGATGAATTGTGCCTTTGATGATAGAAATGTGAGCTTTCGCACACATTCATAGCATGCCTCAAGGAGTGGCTTAGGCTATACAGCCATCTGCGCACCCGTCGTCTTTGAACTCGTTTCTTAGCTCTTTGCTTTTAAGCCTTGTTATTTGAAGTAATTAGAATGCTAAATATTCTCCAATCGAAACGGACTGGAACAACGAATATAACCTCGTGTGGTTGGTGTACATAGCAAGCTTGACATATTCCCGATACAACACTGAATTTCAATTTTATTTTTCCTTATCGTTGGTCAAATGCAAATGTCGGCCTTTGGGTTTGACAAATTAAATCACGGAAGGGGACGCTTAGACGTGCGAGATCCCCTAACACAATAAGCTACACAATAACATTTCCATGCAAGATGCGATATTGGAATGATTAATACATCAAGTTGCAAAGATGAGCAATGTTGGTTCATTCCTGTTTATTGGCAGAGCAATGGGCGATCGTTAAACTTTCACTAGCTTACATAAATATTTTGTAATTTGAAATCTAAACTCTCTGCGTATTCTCAAGCTTACTAAATATCTATTAATTGATCTATCACTGAGTAGAATACACGGACCATCTTTTAATGCAGGGCATTAGACAATATAGCTGAAAATCATTGAGGTCGTTTGTTTTAATTTTTCAGAAGAGGAACTCGACACAAAATGCCTGCCTTATTTCAATTTCATTTTGTATTTGCTGTCACTATACCATTGCTTAAAATAGGAAAAATTGTACATGGGGAATAAGTTTGATAACCCAATGCAGATATAATCTGGTCATATGAATGTCGCATTGAAGATAACATTATCGGGTTTGCTGTGGTTGGCATGAACTGGAATAGCGTTTTTAAAGAAAACCTTAAATGCGAGATAACGCTATACGAACTGGGTTAAACACTGAATTCGTGATAGTGATGGTCCTATAGATTATTCATTTTTTCATTCTGTAAAGCAATACAAAGGAATATCTATAGAGCGTCACATGTTGAGATCATTAAAACGGTTCTTTGTATTCCAATTTGCAACAAAATAAATTTATGGGCTAGTGCTTCACAATATATGTAATTTGGGAAATGGTGATTATAAATCCAAACAGAAGGCTGACGTAAGTTTTGGGCGTTGCATTCGTAGTTAATGACGTGAATACGATTTTATGCTCCAATTGACTACGCAATCGCCCTGGTGCTTAACAGGACAATTCAATGCAACATTTATTAGCAACTGATAAATATGGTCCAAAATGTGAAAATGTCCTCTTCAAATATTATCAGCTAGCCGTTACACAGAAATCTTAATATTTTCTTTTCATTGCAGAGCAATACTTTATTACAGCACATATGCAAAACCCCAAGTCGCCAGTGCTGCAGACAAATAAACAATGGATACATTGTACGAGCAACCGAATGCATCCATTAGCCGTAATTGAGTAGAATAAGAAAATTCAAGACGTTAACTAGGCCTTAAGTATTCATTGCTTTCCTCTATATGTCCGATCTTTAAAATTGCAACTAAAATTTTCCAACAAACAGGGCCCATAGCAAAGTGATTTGTAGCATCGTATTTCACAAAACCCAGACAAACAATCACACCGTTGCTTGTGAAACTCGTTTTGGCACAATACATGCCATCCTGCTGCCTTGTCTACTCTTTTGGTTCACAACGCTTATTTCACTATTGCCCCCAAAAGCACTTATTCAAATTCACTATGATAATTTATACAGGTACTGCAATACCGACTTGGGGCACTGATTCGACGTTCCTCTTTAATTAAACCTGGAAGCTATAAAGAACGAATTAATTATTCTTTTTCTAGTGTTTAGGTTCATGCTGCGGGACACCGGGTCCTTTAATCTTACGTTTACCATTGTAATCATACTGAAGGGCATGAGCTAAATTAGCTTGTTAATTAATGACAGCTGAAGCAAAGTTATTCTTGGAGGCCCAAATGGTTGTGATGTTCGATGGTGACCATAGCAGGCCTGGCTTTTATGGAATTCTTCCAATACCATTAACGCCATTTTCCTCATCATGTTTGCATTATAGCAATTCAACATAACATAACATACGTTATGCTATCAAAACTGTGTGTTCTCATTTTATTAACCCAAATGAACGACAGCTTGTGATGGTCTCTGGAGTTAACGTGTCATAACGATACAGTGGATAGAATCTTGGGAAAGGCGAGGGCAATTGTTTCAATCCACAGAAGTTACAAGTATGAATAACCTATCTATATAATCTGAATGCCTTATTGTGATGAGGAATGCATAGCTGCTGGTTCCGGCCCATACATGCCATACATAGTGTCTATATTTTATCCGATATGGAAAGTACATCCGAATCTATATAGCTGTTTGGCGTTCCTAAACTACTCTTATGCAACTTTTCGCTGGGATTAATCAATTTGCCGCATATGCTTTGTCAGTCTTTGCAGACAGAAGTTAATATAACTACGCAGTCAACGAAGCACGAGTAACCTTCAATCGCTTGCCTTCAAAATCCTGACCATTAGACTGGCTATCACAGAAATATAGTTGTGAGGAACAGCATTTGTCAGCTTTTAAACCACTGAGGCAGCTTTTGTACCACTTATTGCGATAGTTGTACTGATACAAGCTTCCCCGTGGTGCACTAAAATGTTATTTCAGAAAACAGTCCATTCCTGTATCAGTTTCGGATGGATTTTACGTTTTCAAGGATGGTAGTAATGTACAAAGGGTGTTTTATTTAGAACATGGTAAACGCAAACACTGTGTTATATAACTGAGCGTAATGTCGCGACAAAGGTACAGTGGATAAACCGGCAAAACACAGAATTACAAACAGATTGAATTGTTACTTTTGTGAACATAAAAGCCACAATCACTTTATGTTTTTCTTTGTCAATTGCATTTTCTCGTTGCTATATTCGCACAGCAGGATATATACTTTTCAATTGATCATAGTCGCCATATTATCGATTGTTAAAGAGACAATATAAGCAGTTACTTCCCTTGTACAACAGCGGATACCTTGCTAGAAAATATGTGCTTCAAATTTCATAAGGATCCTTTCAATACCGTTTGTTTTGACGACCTTAATATGTGTACAAATGTTTCGTTTATTTACGGCATCACTATGGGCCATTGGAGTCTATAATCGACATAAATATACAGTAGTGAACTTAATCAGTTAAATATTACATCCTGTTTGGATATATCACAGGATGGCTGGCTCAATATTTCAGCTTTTCTTCCTCGCTGACATGGCAGGCATTATATACCTGTCATTGTACAGCAGAAATGGATCACATAAAGCAGTAGTTCGTTCTGGGTTATTATGTGTCATATATCCTGAATGGACTGGTCTGATGTTGTAGGGAATACTAAGCCATTTCCATATTCATATGAACACTAGGAGTATATATCAGAGTCAAGTAAGGAGACATTCATTCATTATTAACTAAGCATTGCACTAAAACCACAATCTTGCAAAATCTTAGATGTGGTATGTTGTTTGTGTTTATTGCTACGAACGTCAACGATGCATGTTGACATATATTCATACTCGGCAACAGTTAACATTATGTATGGATGATGTTGCTAATCTACCTCGGATATATAATTCGATCATAAATGCATGTGTTTGACGCTCAAGAATTATTTGGCACTGGATGATCTATTACCATATTGAATCTGCTGACATTTACCCGTCTTTGATATCTTGGTACAAAATAAAGTTACTCAGATTACATGCATTTTAATACAAAGCGATATTGGTTTTCACATGAGGTAAATTTTATTGCAGGTAACTTTCATGTAATGGACATACTGACATAAACACAATGTGGAAAATGACATATGTTACCTATATATCTTCCGTATATTTGAAACAATTCAGACAATCACAAACTCGAGAAAAGAACTGAATTTTAAATATCTGTTGAATATTGTTGCATAAGCAACATATTACATTGGTGTGCGCCAACCTATACAGGTATAAGCGTTAATCCGTTTGAACCATTGGCTGCATGTCAGTGTGATCAAACTCAATAAATGCGTATGATGCAAGAATATCAGTGGTAAACCCACTAATGATTCAACCCGTTTATTAAACAAACTGCATAACTTATGATGCGCTTAGCAGGATAAATCTGTGTTATTTCCGGTGGTATATAAATGTTCACTTATATTATATTACATGTGTCAAAATATGTCTGTTTTTTTATAATGCAAGCACGATAATTTTCACAATCACTCCACATAACATCAATATTAAATACAATCAAGAGGAGTAGTTATCCAATGTCACTCACTTAGGCATAGAGAAAATTATTAAACGGTTATTTTAAGTGAATATCGTAACAATCGCCATTTTCACATAAATACATGAACACAAATGGCGTGTGTTGTGATGAAATTAAACTGGATAAAGATACAATGCGCGACACATTGTATCGTTTTAAATGCACGGGAAGAATATATTGTTGGTAGCATGTTGTTCATTGGTTGTAGTTGACGTCGTCAGAACAAATACCGACCTCAGCTGCTGCGGACAGCGTAAAACAAGCTTCAATGGTCCCTATATCTCTGGAGCATCGTCAGTATGTCCATTACATGAAAGTTACCTGCAATAAAATTTACCTCATGTGAAAACCAATATCGCTTTGTATTAAATGCATGTAATCTGAGTAACTTTATTTTGTACCAAGATATCAAAGACGGGTAAATGTCAGCAGATTCAATATGGTAATAGATCATCCAGTGCCAAATAATTCTTGAGCGTTGAGCATTTATGCATGGAACAATATTGTATACTCGATTACGTATTCGTTTTATGTTCTCGTTTGGCGCAATTTTGCAGTCGTCTGACTTTTTGATTGCTCCCTTGCCAACAATCAGTCAATTTCATCCTGCGAGTAGGTTGAGGCATAATCTCGCGCCTGTTTGATCAAAACATTTGTCAAAAATGAATCTGCCGTGACGGATGGGAAAAATGATAAGGGTCTAAAATGCTATTAATAATATATAACCATAGCCTAACTGTACCGTGCATTTAGCCAACTGACATCTATATGCCACGATTGTTATGAATAATTCGTATCATCGGATGGCGTTCAGTTTCTAATAATCAATTGAAGTGTGATTAAACTGTATTAAGGCGCTGCTCGGAATATTCGCATTAACTGCAAGCTCGTCGAATTAGTTTAGAGATGCGCAGATAAAGAAATGGCTCTTGATATAAAACGCGGATAGTTAACGACCTAACAACGGCGGTTATTCGTATATCGTGAATATTTTATGAAGGTCAGCAACTACCCTTTTGACAGTCTCGTTAAACCACATTTTGTCTACTTTCGTCTTTGCTTATACATTTCATGAGAGAACCCTAGACATGATTGTTTAGAATTTGATTGGGTAATGTATATTTGTACCCATGAATATATGAATCAAATTTTACGGCTTGATATTTTCAAAATGCATATCTTTTACTTTTTCTATATGTATTCGCATTCGTGATTGTAAAAAGAAATACAGGTATTCTATTGACATGAAAAGTTTAAGCACCATTAAGATCATGTTTTAACAATTCGCTTTGATATTGTTACTTTCAGCAAACAGGGAAAGCACAATACGGCTTTTTATGCAGCTCGTATGTAATATTTATAGTATATAATTTTGAAGCTGCGAATCACTGTGTTAAAAACGTACACTTTGGCGTTTTATTATTTTGCATTAGTTGTTGGACGGCTCGTGCTCTTAAGGATGTCATACGGAACATGATCTTTCTATCCAGATTAGTACGACACGACATATCGGGATTGGCGAAACCTTTCAATAAAGATTGTTTGTTTACCTTCAATTTTAATAATAATGTGTGACTTTCTGTATAGCATAAACATGTTATTATTACTTGCTAAAAATCCTTAGATCTTAGTTCCACAGTTTCATTTGCAGATATTCATCATAGCAAAAAGCAGAGACTTTGGCTAGTATCATCCAATGTTTATAGTTTCACGAATCGATATTACTTGCGGAAGAAATTCTTGAAAGGTGAATGTTTATCATTTAATCAGCGGTGCCGTAGCTTGAAAATTATGGTGAACTTGTTTTGTGTTTGTGTTCTGTATTTCAGATATATCCGCTTAGGAACAACCCTAACGACTATATTGTAGATGCTTGAATTTAAAATATAACTAAAAAAATATAAACTGTTAGCTGCTGTGATGCATTTGACTCCGAATCAATATAAATGATAAGATACTCGATAACCCGCATAAATAGTCCCACCGTAAATGCAAAATCAGTAAGTTAAGTAAGGACAACTAGATAGCGGAAAATATTTTGCAAATACAAGACTTTAAGTTGGGTTAGGCATCATTCCGCGTTCACGACTCATGATACACACCGTCATTCATCATCTGCGCTGCTGCAATTATTTCTTAGTTAAAGCTACATTTATTGTGCTGAATATTGCTACATTAATAGAATGTCTCAATTTATGGATTTTCTGTGAATTTCCACAAGCATTGATGTCCTCAAGCTTTAAATAAAATATATGAAATCATTTCAATCCACAAAGTTATGCTCTGGTCACAACGTAATTTTGGTTAGCATTTTGATATAAATTACTTATCAATTATGCATGCATCTACACTGTCTATTGACAAATAAATTACATGTTGTCTTAATGAGCTAATAAACGACATTATACAGGTATTTTGTTATGCTCAAACACACAAACGACACAGATATTGCCAGTCCCTTGGTAATGTATCTCTGACGTAGAATTCGAGGCACAGTCATATCTTGTGGTTTTCCCAGATAAGCATGTTTAAGCATGCGACTTAATAACATACCAAGATTGATCTATCAATGGTCTTTTACTGTACCACTGATTAAATCTTGACACAATTGATACCCTTGGAATTGTGCGAATGGAATGATATTGATGAATCACAGACTGATGCAGAAATTTGATGCGCTTTCCTATTTGCTGATATTGCCATTCGGTCAATCCAAGTCTAATTGGATACAAATGTTTATAGCATTCTCACAAAGATATCCCTTTCTATGCAAATATCGGGATTTAATGTTCTATTACTGGGAGGCAATCATAAATGTAATATTGAGTCCATAAGCTATTTGAAGCAGACAAACAGTTAAGCGTTCATCTAAAACGGATATATTAGGTCTATCGCGTGTCGGATCTCTATTCTAGTTTAAATTAAGTTGCTTTAGAAAAATAAACAAATTAAACGGTAAAATAATTATTCATATATATATAGCCATATTTATAAATACATAGATATATATATATAAACACATGTATATATATATATATATATATATATATATATATATATTTATATATATATATGAGTAAATATATAGTTATGTATGTATATATAAGCATATATAAATAGATATATGTACATATATTTATACGTATAAATATATGTTTTTATTATATGTATTTATATATAAATATATATATATACTTATATATATATATGTATATAAATTTATATATATATATGTATATACATATATATATGTATATATATATATATATAAATACGTTTATATAGATATATGATTAAATATGTACTGATGTATGCATATATATATAAATAAATAGATATATGTACTTAATATATATACACAAATAATTTTATACATTTGTAGATATATCTATATATATATAAACGTATATATAGATATATATTCAAAAATCAATATATTTATATATATGTTGTTACCATATATACATACATATATAATATATCGATATATATATATGAATGTCTTAGATATAAAGTTCACCTATATGTTTGAGGATATTTATATGTATATATATATACATATATATATACATATGTATATGTATAGATACATATAAGTATCATTGTATGCTTATGTGTGTATCTATGTCTACATATATATATCCATTTATTTATGTTTATATAAATATATATATGTATATGTATATATATGAATATATATATATATATATATATATATATGTTGATATTTATATATATACATATATATATATATATATATATATATATATATATATATGAGTATATATATGTATTTATGTATGTTTTTATATATATTAATATATATAGGCTTATATATAGTAATTTATGAGAGAAAACACTACATATGCAATCGTGAAAACATTGTGCTGTCGATTGGGTTTGAAACACGGTTTTCAGACTGGCTGCATGCTTTATCGGATCTGATATTGGAGCATATGAAAACAAGACGCCCAGGTGTTGGGTTATTGTGCAGTTTTGATTTGATGCATACAATATTTTTCCCATTGTGATCAAATACAAATTAGTTCCCATTTGACATATCTATTGTTGTCTCTTGTTGGGGGATTTTATATACCTGACAATAAACGCAAAATTCAAAAGGCACCAAAACTTTACTCAGATCAAAAAACAATTTGCAATAAATGCACCACCGATCATGATTTTATAATTATAGTTTACAATCTAATTTGTGTCCACGACGGTTGAATAGTAACATAAGGCTAATGTTGACGATAAACTGACGAGAGACCAAAGGCATCCTTGAAAATATCCACCGAGCGTATCATCCCCGTCAAATAGCATATACACCGCACATTTCACCACCTTGGTCATTTTCCTACAACATTGCAGCAATCAGATCATTCTGTTGTTCTCCATAATCGACAAAACGAGAGTGCGTTGATGATTGCCTCTAAGTGGTAGAATCTTAATCCTCGGTATCAACATGAGGAGCCTTCTTAGTGATAACGCTCTATATATCAGCATCCACTTAGACAAAGTTTACCCGATTAACATAATCAACTAATGGATAGCGCAATTATCGCCTACCAGCAGGACATACAGAAGCTTTATCAGTGCTGTGTATTAGTGCTAGCATGGTATCAAATTATACAAAAATCAGGGTTCGACCACATCCCCATGTCAGGCAGTATTTATCTTTGTAAAATAAACACTGCAAATAAGCAGAGTCCGTCTGAGCAAAAAAAGCTATATATATATATATATATATATATATATATAGAGATATAGATATATATATATATATAGATAGATATAGATATATATATAGATAGAGATATATAGATAGAGAGATATCTATATCTCTCTATAGAGAGAGAGGAGATAGAGAGATATATAGATAGAGAGATATTTATATTATATATCTCTCTATATATATATATATATATTTATGTATATATATTCATATATATTCCTGTGTATATATATGTATATATATTTGTGTGTATATATACTCCAATCTCTATATATATATATATTTATATATATATATATATTTATGTAAATATATATATATATAAGATATATATGCTTCTATTTGTACCCATTTGGCAAAGAAATGAATCAACGGGAAGGAACCCATAATCATCTTTTCATGGTCAACAATTTCCAACAAACAAGAAAATACTTCATACATCTTAATTTATGCCATTTGAGGAAAGACAATGCTGTTTCTATAATAACGTAATTTCAGTGGAAAATAAGATAAACTGTTGATAGGCAACAACGCTATTTCTTCCTTAAAGCTATTGGTCACCCCGTCTACTTCAAATAATACCCAGGACATATATCACCATTTAATGTGATTTACGCAGCCCAATAGCTTCTAAGCACCCTGACTCGTGCCTGGTCCGTTTCATGTCCAGAAGCAGTAGCTGCTTATCATCTGTATTTATGCGCAATGTTATTAGAGGTGAAGCTGATTATTAGCTATCCGTTCATAGAGTTCATGAGTTAGAGTTTATGATTATAGAGTTGTGCTTTACAGCGCAAGTAACACCCTTAGAGGTATTACCTGCAATGTGAAGCAATTTATCTCCCTTTGTATTTTGCGTAACTCAAACCTGTTTCTAGGTGTATATCACCAGGTTTGAAGCATTGCACACACCCGAATATTCTAATAAATTGTGATTTTAGGGTAGGAATTGTTGAATCGTTCTGACAACTGCAGTTGATGCACTTATCATTCATTTAATAAGACTCATTGATGATGGACGGAATTAATTGACATCGTTAATACTAAATAATAACTTAATTCAACAATCATTATCACTACTTAAATCAGGGGAATTGCGACGTTATTTTATGGATCATGATGAATGTTTAAAGAAGGTCAGCACAGATTATCTTGTTTGACCTCATTATATGAATCATTGTTATTTGACATCATGCAACATCAAGATCATCATGATCATCATGATCATCATGATCATCATCATCTTCATCATCATCAAAACATACACTCATGCATCCACGAACAAATGCACCGCCATGTAACACCCTCTAAGAAGGTCAAGTTATGATTCAAATTTTTACTATTTTCTGGCCTATCATTGCAGCATTTCCTGGCGTACTAAAGTACTTTGTGTCCAATTTAACAAGTCCTCTTTGTAACAGGAAACTAGCATTTTTAACTAGTCAAATGCCATGTCGACTTGTGGGGTTGACAAATTATACCGAGTACGGATACGCTCAGAAGTGCAAAATCACCGATCGCAATGCGCCATACCTTAACACTTTTCCTGCAAGATGCGATATTTGGATGATTACTATATCGAGATGCAAAGCTGCGCAATTTTGTTTCGTTCCAGCTTATTGGCACAGCAAGTAGTAGCCGATCGTAGAACTTAAGCTAGCTCACAATATATTTAACATTTTAAATGGTCCGCATATTCTCATGCTGACATTTAGAAGGATGCACGCACCATTTTAAAATGGAGGTGATAAGACAAAAGTCATTGTTTTATATAGCTGAAAATTGCTCTTACACTCATAGCTGTCAAAAACAGTTTAAGCTAGAAATAATTCTTTCATCCAGTCATTAAGTGGTAGATTCAATAATCGAAATACAAGTAATGTGAATATATATTTTAGCCTTAAGAGATTATGTCAATCGCTCGCTGCATTTGGGAACTGTTTCTACCCCTGGCACACAGATGGAGCAAATGGGAGTTTGAGGATGCTGGTCTGCCAAACATATATATATATATATATAGATATATATATATATATAGATATATATATATATATATAGATATATATATATATATATATATATATATATATATATATATCTATAGAGATATCTATATATATAGATAGATATATATCTCTAGATATATCTATATATATATATCTATATATCTCTCTATCTCTCTATCTCTCTATATATATATATATATATATATATATATATCTCTATGTCTCTATATCTATCTATATCTATATCTATATATATATAGTATGTATATGTCTTTTTTTATATATATCTCTATATGTATATATATTTATATATGTATATATATATATGTATGTAATTACATATATATGTATGTATATATGTATATATGCAGATATATTTATATATATACATATATGTATGTATATATATACATGTATGTATGTATATCTATATTCTTGTTTATATTTCATGTTTACTTCTCCATTGTATGGTAAATAAAACATCTGTGGTTTAAAGATTTGCAACGGATTATAACTTTTCATCGAAATCCTATGCAATTCCAAACTTCACCGGTCCGTATATTCAAGCCGTGTTTATCAAATACAATTCCTAACTTCACAATACCTAATGAATATGTCAGGTAATGTGAAAGAAAGGGAAAACGATAAAAAAAGATAAACTTCGGCAAAGGTAATGATTTGTGTCCCTATCCAAGTATTATCGGCTGCTTGGGTATAAAAAGGGTCTTATAATCATAATTCTGTATCCAAGCTGAATCCTGTTGCGGAATCCATATTGTAAACTCTCATATATCCGATACTCGCATTTATTGTCTTTCATCTTCAATGGTTATTAGACACAGTATCGCATCATTCGTTGATCATACCCATGATAAATATAAATTGAACACACGACTTGCGTGAGTCCATACTCCTTGACAATCCTTACTCCTTGACTTTCCGATGGCATCACTGTAAATCTATTTCTCTCTATCCACGACATTATTACAATCCTCACATTTTAGGCCTACCTGTCAACATCTTAACCACATACAGTGCATTAGCTGTCACGTACGAAATGCCCGCCTATGGCTCACCCTCATTATTGATCTAACGTTAATTTTAATGCAAATTCCTTCAAGCAGCTTAAAAGACCTGCCACGCCCTTCCACTTGTAAATGCACATCATATACACGAGCGATCACAAGAAGAATACTGAATGAAATAATTTAAATAATAGATATCATCCAACTTCGTGTAGATTTTAAACTATCGGCAGATTGCTTATTGGACAGTGTCCATTAGAACGAAACGTATTCAAAAGTAGTCATTAACTTACCTGTGACTAATGTCAACTATAATCATGATTGTCTGTACGCACCAGTAGTATACTTCCTATTCCGTGGCAGTGTGAATCATATTCTGCAATAGCGTTTTAACAAAACTATCATATTGCTAGGGTAAATAAACAAGGAAGTAAGCCAGCAGCCATTGATTTTGTGAACCGCTTAATCAGAGATTCCGTTGGCTGACATTTGTAAGCTTGTTATTTTTGTCGTATTGCAACTGACAGTATACAATTACGTACGATACCATGCTTTAGGAAAAGGGTTAAACTTTGAGTTTGTGATATTGATGTTGTTATCGAAAAAAACCTACTTTTTATTTCATTGGGTAAATCAATACTAAGGAATATTTACAGACCGTCATATGTTGAGAAAATGGTTATATGTATTCCA
>CM067351.1:40105504-40148397 GCA_034190875.2 Urechis unicinctus | reverse complement strand
ATTCACATTACTTGTATTTCGATTATTGAATCAACCACTTAATGACTGGATGAAAGAATTATTTCTAGCTTAAACTGTTTTTGACAGCTATGAGTGTAAGAGTAATTTTCAGCTATATAAAACAATGACTTTTGTCTTATCACCTCCATTTCAAAATGGTGCGTGCATCCTTCTAAATGTCAGCATGAGAATATGCGGACCATTTGAAATGTTAAATATATTGTGAACTAGCTTAAGTTCTACGATCGGCTACTACTTGCTGTGCCAATAAGCTGGAACGAAACAAAATTGCGCAGCTTTGCAACTCGATATAGTAATCATCCAAATATCGCATCTTGCAGGAAAAGTGTTAAGGTATGGCGCATTGCGATCGGTGATTTTGCACTTCTGAGCGTATCCGTACTCGGTATAATTTGTCAACCCCACAAGTCGAAATGGCATTTGACTAGTTAAAAATGCTAGTTTCCTGTTACAAAGAGGACTTGTTAAATTGGACACAAAGTACTTTAGTACGCCAGGAAATGCTGCAATGATAGGCCAGAAAATAGTAAAAATTTGAATCATAACTTGACCTTCGTAGAGGGTGTTACATGGTGGTGCATTTCTTCGTGGATGCATGGGTGTATGTTATGAGGATGTTGATGATCATGATGATCATGATGATGATGATCTTGATGTTGCATATACATAAACTCTTAACTCATGAATTCTACGAACGGATAGCTGATAATCAGCTTCACCTCTAATAACATTGTGCATAAATACCGATGATAAGCAGCTACTGCTTCTGAACATGAAACGGATCAGGCAAGGAGTCAGGGTGCTTAGAAGCTATTGGGCTGCGTAAATCACATTAAATGGTGATATATGTCCTGGGTACTATTTGAAGTAGACGGGGTGGCCAATAGCTTTAAGGAAGAAATAGCGTTGTTGCCTATCAACAGTTTATCTTATTTTCCACTGAAATTACGTTATTATAGAAACTGCATTGTTTTTCCTCAAATGGCATAAATTAAGATGTATGAAGTATTTTCTTGTTTGTTGGAAATTGTTGACCATGAAAAGATGATTATGGGTTCCTTCCCGTTGATTCATTTGTTTGCCAAATGGGTACAAATAGAAGCATCCACTATCTATAATAATGAAATGAACCAGTGGTGAGTTGCATAGTTATAAATTATTGCAAGACGATATTTTATCATAACAGTAAAACTGCGTAGCGTGCACTTAAAGGCAAAAATAATACTGCGCAGCGAATGCAATAGAGGGTCATTACTCTCTCTCTCTCTCTTTCTCTCTCCTCTCTCTCTCTCTCTCTCTCTCTCTCTCTCTCTACTCTCTCTCTCTCTCTCTCTCTCTCTCTCTCTCTCTCTCTCTCTCTCTCTTGGAGATAACGGAAAAAGTATCATATAATAAAGTACAATGTCATTAATTATCAATCTCACCTTCTGGAGTTAAAATAAAACGGACGCAAGTCAGTCGTATGAAGCATCTTTCTCCACCTTAATTCATCAGTTGTTGACAAATACATGACACTATCAATTAGAGAGATACAAGCTGAATTCAATGACACATGCATGAAGGGAGATACTAGTTGTGTTGCTTAACTATGACAATTAGTTGGATGCAGGGTTTTGCAATGACACATATAAATGGCGAGATACAGGATTAATTCAATGACACATAAATAAAGGTGCTAGTATAATTCAATAGCACAGGATTAGAAACACAAATTGAAATTTATGACACAGAATAAGGGATTACATTCATTAACAATGAGAATAAAAGATACCATGTGAATTTAATGACTCTGATATTAGGAGATACCAGATGAAATTCCACGAAGATGACTGCGGACGATGCCACCATTCAGTTACCAGAATCAACCTTGCACGATCCACTGCTGCAAGCCTTGCTTCCTCATTCATCACACTTAGAATAATAGTAATAGTATAGTGCTAATAAATGAATTCGCAACCCATTTGACCTTTCGAGCACTGTCTGTGGCGTTGCATCTTCCGCCACCAATTTATGATAGCATCCAAATAGAACTATTGAAATGATTCAGGGGTTGTTACAATTCGCACCCATGTATAGGTAATATATTTTCCTTAATGCCTCACAAGACAGTCACAACGAAGATATATAAACTATAATTATGTCATGATCGTACATTTATATCCAAATATACATTAAAGTTTTGGTGCCTTTTATTTGCGTTTATATAGGTATATAAATCCCCCAACAAGAGACAACAATATATATATATATATAAACTAATTATATATATATAGAAATATATATATGCATATATATATCTCCATAATATATATATATATATAATATCAGATCTGATATATATATATAAAATATATATATATATACATATATACTCATAACTATATATTTATATATATATATCTTTATGACATATATATATATTTATATCATATATATAAAACATAAATATATATAATATATATAATATAAAATATATATATATTATATATAGTATAGATTACAATATATATATATCCGATAGAAATATATATATATATACACAAAAGATATAGATAATATATATATATATATATATAAAGATATAGAGAGATATATACCGTATATATATATAGAATGATGGGGAGGTGGTAGATATAATAATGTGCGGTGTATATGCATATTTGACGGGGAATACACAGCTCGGTGGATATTTACAAGGATGCCTTTGGTATGTCCTGCATGGTAGGCGATAATTGCGCTATCCATTAGTTGATTATGTTAATGGGGGTAATCTTTGTCCAAGTGGATGCTGATATATAGAGCGTTATCACTAAGAAGGCTCCTCATATGCAAGGTATTTTTGAGCTTCTACCACTTTTGGTGCCTTTTGAACTCTCGTTTATTGTCGATATATATGATCTGATGGGAACTAATTTGTATTTGATCACAATGTGGAAAAATCTATACATAAACATACTGCACGGGGATAACACCTGGGATATTACAAGAATTCATATGCTCGTCAAATATCCGATCACATTAGCCAGTCTGAAAACCGTGTTTCATTCGAAGACAATGTTTTTCACGATTATATATTGCAAATGAGATATAAATTACTATATATGCCTATGTATATATATTGTCAGGTATATAAAAAACATAAGATACATATATATATGTCATATATATATATACAATAATATATCTATCATATATGGGGATAATATATATATATATATATACATATACATACAATATATATAAACATATTTTTGTATATATGTATACCAATATCAGATCCATAAGCATACAATGATACTTATTGTATTTATACATATACAATACAGCACATGTTTTCATATATATTTAATATATATATCCTCATATAAAGGTAACTTTATATCTATAGAATACATATATATATATCGATATATATATGTATGTATATATGGTAACATATATATAAATATATTATATTTTTGAATATATATCATATATACGTTTATATATATAATATATATCTACAATGTATAAAAATATATGTATATATATTAAGTATATATATATATTTATAATATATATATACAATAATAAAAAACATATATTTATACGTATAAATATATGTACATATATCTATTTATATATGCATATATATACATACATAACTATATATTTACTCATATATATATATAAATATATATATATATATATATATATATATATATATATATGTATATATATATATATATCTATGTATTTATATATATGGCTATAAATATATGAATATTTATTTTACCGTTTAATTTGTTTATTTTTCTAAAGCAACTTAATTTAAACTTGAATAGAGATCCGACACGCGATAGACCTAATATATCCGTTTTAGATGAATGCTTAACTGTTTGTCTGCTTCAAATAGCTTATGGACTCAATATTACATTCATGATTGCCTCCCAGTAATAGAACATTAAATCCCGATATTTGCATAGAAAGGGATATCTTTGTGAGAATGCTATAAACATTTGTATCCAATTAGACTTGGATTGACCGAATGGCAATATCAGCAAATAGGAAAGCGCATCAAATTTCTGCATCAGTCTGTGATTCATCAATATCATTCCATTCGCACAATTCCAAGGGTATCAATTGTGTCAAGATTTAATCAGTTGTACAGTAAAAGACCATTGATAGATCAATCTTGGTATGTTATTAAGTCGCATGCTTGAGCATGCTTATCTGGGAAAACCACAAGATATGACTGTGCCTCGAATCCTACGTCAGAGATACATTACCAAGGGACTGGCAATATTTGTGTCGTTTGTGTGTTTGAGCATAACAAAATACCTGTATAATGTCGTTTACTAGCTCATTAAGACAACATGTAATTTATTTGTCAATAGACAGTGTAGATGCATGCATAATTGGTAAGTAATTTATATCAAAATGTTAACTAAAATTACGTTGTGACCAGAGCATAACTTTGTGGATTAAAATGATTTCATATATTTTATTTAAAGCTTGAGGTCATCAATGTTTGTGGAAATTCATAGAAAATCCATAAATTGAGACATTCTATTAATGTAGCGATATTCAGCACAATAAATGCAGCTTTAACTAAGAAATAATTGCAGCAGCGCAGATGATGAATGACGGTGTGTATCATGAGTCGTGAACGCGGAATGATGCCTAACCCAACTTAAAGTCTTGTATTTGCAAAATATTTTCCGCTATCTAGTTGTCCTTACTTAACTTTACTGATTTTGCATTTACGGTGGGACTATTTATTCGGGTTATCGAGTATCTTATCATTTATATTGATTCGGAGTCAAATGCATCACAACAGCTAACAGTTCATGTTTTTTTAGTTATATTTTAAATTCAAGCATCTACAATATAGTCGTTAGGGTTGTTCCTAAGAGGATATATTTGAAATACAGAACACAAACACAAAACAAGTTCACCATAATTTTCAAGCTACGGCACCGCTGATTAAATCATAAACATTCACCTTTCAAGAATTTCTTCCGCAAGTTCCAGCTCCAGCAATACGATTCGTGAAACTATAAACATTGGATGATACTAGCCAAAGTCTCTGCTTTTTGCTATGATGAATATCTGCAAATGAAACTGTGGAACTAAGATCTAAGGATTTTTAGCAAGTAATAATAACATGTTTATGCCATACAGAAAGTCACACATTATTATTAAAATTGAAGGTAAACACACAATCTTTATTGAAAGGTTTCGCCAATCCCGATATGTCGTGTCGTACTAATCTGGATAGAAAGATCATGTTCCGTATGACATCCTTAAGAAGCACGAGCCGTCCAACAACTAATGCAAAATAATAAAACGCCAAAGTGTACGTTTTTAACACAGTGATTCGCAGCTTCAAAATTATATACTATAAATATTACATACGAGCTGCATAAAAAAGCCGTATTGTGCTTTCCCTGTTTGTTGAAAATAACAATATCAAAGCGAATTGTTAAAACATGATCTAAATGGTGCTTAAACTTTTCATGTCAATAGAATACCTGTATTTCTTTTTACAATCACGAATGCGAATACATATAGAAAAAGTAAAAGATATGCATTCTGAAAATATCAAGCCGTAAAATTTGATTCATATATTCATGGGTACAAATATACATTACCCAATCAAATTCTAAACAATCATGTCTAGGGTTCTATCATGAAATGTATAAGCAAAGACGAAAGTAGACAAAATGTGGTTTAACGAGACTGTCAAAAGGGTAGTTGCTGACCTTCATAAAATATTCACGATATACGAATAACCGCCGTTGTTAGGTCGTTAACTATCCGCGTTTTATATCAAGAGCCATTTCTCAACGAGGCATCTGCGCATCTCTAAACTAATTCGACGAGCTTGCAGCTAATGCGAATATTCCGAGCAGCGCCTTAATACAGTTTAATCACACTTCAATTGATTATTAGAAACTGAACGCCATCCGATGATACGAATTATTCATAACAATCGTGGCATATAGATGTCAGTTGGCTAAATGCACGGTACAGTTAGGCTATGGTTATATATTATTAATAGCATTTTTGACCCTTATCATTTTTCCCATCCGTCACGGCAGATTCATTTTTGACAAATGTTTTGATCAAACAGGCGCGAGATTATGCCTCCACCTACTCGCAGGATGAAATTGACTGATTGTTGGCAAGGGAGCAATCAAAAAGTCAGACGACTGCAAAATTGCGCCAAACGAGAACATAAAACGAATACGTAATCGAGTATACAATATTGTTCCATGCATAAATGCTCAACGCTCAAGAATTATTTGGCACTGGATGATCTATTACCATATTGAATCTGCTGACATTTACCCGTCTTTGATATCTTGGTACAAAATAAAGTTACTCAGATTACATGCATTTTAATACAAAGCGATATTGGTTTTCACATGAGGTAAATTTTATTGCAGGTAACTTTCATGTAATGGACATACTGACGATGCTCCAGAGATATAGGGACCATTGAAGCTTGTTTTACGCTGTCCGCAGCAGCTGAGGTCGGTATTTGTTCTGACGACGTCAACTACAACCAATGAACAACATGCTACCAACAATATATTCTTCCCGTGCATTTAAAACGATACCATGTGTCGCGCATTGTATCTTTATCCAGTTTAATTTCATCACAACACACGCCATTTGTGTTCATGTATTTATGTGAAAATGGCGATTGTTACGATATTCACTTAAAATAACCGTTTAATAATTTTCTCTATGCTGTGAAGAATAATAATACAACTTTGCTTTGTAAAGCATAATCAATCACAGTTCTTATCTCATAAGTAGAGCGCGTAGGCGCCTAAGTGAGTGACATTGGATAACTAATCCTCTTGATTGTATTTAATATTGATGTTATGTGGAGTGATTGTGAAAATTATCGTGCTTGCATTATAAAAAAACAGACATATTTTGACACATGTAATATAATATAAGTGAACATTTATATAAGGAGGAGAGGGCTAAAAGACGTATAATACTGAAGGTAAGATATCACGCACACTGAGCATTGATTTGAATAAACAATTTGACAGGCAGATGATGTCAACTGTCCCTTGAAATTCAGCGCGAACCACCGGAAATAACACAGATTTATCCTGCTAAGCGCATCATAAGTTATGCAGTTTGTTTAATAAACGGGTTGAATCATTAGTGGGTTTACCACTGATATTCTTGCATCATACGCATTGATTGAGTTTGATCACACTGACATGCAGCCAATGGTTCAAACGGATTAACGCTTATACCTGTATAGATTGGCGCACACCAATGTAATATGTTGCTTATGCAACAATATTCAACAGATATTTAAAATTCAGTTCTTTTCTCGAGATTGTGATTGTCTGAATTGTTTCAAATATACGGAAGATATATAGGTAACATATGTCATTTTCCACATTGTGTTTGGCTAAACATACGTGTCAATACACGATTGCATTTATGATCGAATTATATATCCGAGGTAGATTAGCAACATCATCCATACATAATGTTAACTGTTGCCGGGTATGAATATATGTCAACATGCATCGTTGACGTTCGTAGCAATAAACACAAACAACATACCACATCTAAGATTTTGCAAGATTGTGGTTTTAGTGCAATGCTTAGTTAATAATGAATGAATGTCTCCTTACTTGACTCTGATCTGATATATACTCCTAGTGTTCATATGAATATGGAAATGGCTTAGTATTCCTACACAACATCAGACCAGTCCATTCAGGATATATGACACATAATAACCCAGAACGAACTACTGCTTTATGTGATCCATTTCTGCTGTACAATGACAGGTATATAATGCCTGCCATGTCAGAGAGGAAGTAAAGCTGAAATATTGAGCCAGCCATCCTGTGATATATCCAAACAGGATGTAATATTTAACTGATTAAGTTCACTACTGTATATTTATGTCGATTATAGACAATGGCCCATAGTGATGCCGTAAATAAACGAAATATTTGTACACATATTAAGGTCGTCAAAACAAACGGTATTGAAAGGATCCTTATGAAATTTGAAGCACATATTTTCTAGCAAGGTATCCGCTGTTGTACAAGGGAAGTAACTGCTTATATTGTCTCTTTAACAATCGATAATATGGCGACTATGATCAATTGAAAAGTATATATTCAGGGTTTAAAGATAATCTTCTTTTAATGAAATGTTTTTGCAAGACCTGCTGTGCGAATATAGCAACGAGAAAATGCAATTGAAAAAGAAAAACATATAGTGATTGTGGCTTTTATGTTTACAAAAGTAACAATTCAATCTGTTTGAAATTCTGTGTTTGTGTTTTGCCGGTTTATCCACTGTACCTTTGTCGCGACATTACGCTCAGTTATATAACACAGTGTTTGCGTTTACCATGTTCTAAATAAAACACCCTTTGTACATTACTACCTTCCTTGAAAACGTAAAATCCATCCGAAACTGATACAGGAATGGACTGTTTTCTGAAAAAACATTTTAGTGCACCACGGGGAAGCTTGTATCAGTACATCTATCACAATAAGTAGTACAAAAACTGTTTCAGTGGTTTAAAAAGCTGACAAATGCTGTTCCCCACAACTATATTTCTGTGATAGCCAGTCTAATGGTCAGGATTTGGAAGGCAAGCGATTGAAGGTTACTCGTGTTTCGTTGATTGCGAAGTTATATTAACCTCTGTCTGCAAAGACTGACAAAGCATATGCGGCAAATTGATTAATCCCAGCGAAAAGTTGCATAAGAGTAGTTTAGGAACGCCAAACAGCTATATAGATTCGGATGTACTTTCCATATCGGATAAAATATATACACTATGTATGGCATGTATGGGCCGGAACCAGCAGCTATGCGTTCCTCGTCACAATAAGGCATTCAGAATATATAGATAGGTTATTCATACTTGTTACTTCTGGGGATTGAAACAATTGCCCTCGCCTTTCCCAAGATTCTATCCACTGTATCGTTATGACATGTTAACTTCAGAGACCATCACAAGCTGTCGTTCATTTGGGTTAATAAAATGAGAACACACAGTTTTGATAGCATAACGCATGTTATGTTATGTACTTGGCGTCTGTTGAATTGCTATAATGCAAACATGATGAGGAAAATGGCGTTAATGGTATTGGAAGGATTCCATAAAAGCCAGGCCTGCTATGGTCACCATCGAACATCACAACCATTCGGGCCTCCAAGAATAACTTTGCTCCAGCTGTCATTAATTAACAAGCTAATTCAGCTCATACCCTTCAGTAAGATTACAATGGTAAACGTAAGATTAAAAGACCCGGTGTCCCGCAGCATGAACCTAAACACTAGAACAAGAATAATTAATTCGTTCTTTATAGCTTCCAGGTTTAATTAAAGAGGAACGTCGAATCAGTGTCCCAAGTCGGTATTGCAGTACCTGTATAAATTATCATAGTGAATTTGAATAAATGCTTTTGGGGGCAATAGTGAAATAAGCGTTGTGAACCAAAAGAGTAGACAGGCAACAGGATGGCATGTATTGTGCCAAAACGAGTTTCACAAGCAACGGTTTGATTGTTTGTCTGGGTTTTGTGAAATACGATACTACAAATCACTTTGTGTGGAACAACTATGGGCCCTGTTTGTTGGAAAATTTTCGTTGCAATTTTAAAGATCGGACATATAGAGGAAATGAATACTTAAGGCCTAGTTAACGTCTTGGAATTTTGTTATTCTACTCAATTACGGCTAATGGATGCATTCGGTTGCTCGTACAATGTATCCATTGTTTATTTGTCTGCAGCACTGGCGACTTGGGGGGTTTGCATATGTGCTGTAATAAAGTATTGCTCTGCAATGAAAAGAAAATATTAAGATTTCTGTGTAACGGCTAGCTGATAATATTTGAAGAGGACATTTTCACATTTTGGACCATATTTATCAGTTGCTAATAAATGTTGCATTGAATCGTCCTGTTAAGCACCAGGGCGATTGCGTAGTCAATTGGAGCATAAAATCGTATTCACGTCATTAACTACGAATGCAACGCCCAAAACTTACATCAGCCTTCTGTTTGGATTTATAATCACCATTTCCCAAATTACATATATTGTGAAGCACTAGCCCATAAATTTATTTTGTTGCAAATTGGAATACAAAGAACCGTTTTAATGATCTCAACATGTGACGCTCTATAGATATTCCTTTGTATTGCTTTACAGAATGAAAAAATGAATAATCTATAGGACCATCACTATCACGAATTCAGTGTTTAACCCAGTTCGTATAGCGTTATCTCGCATTTAAGGTTTTCTTTAAAAACGCTATTCCAGTTCATGCCAACCACAGCAAACCCGATAATGTTATCTTCAATGCGACATTCATATGACCAGATTATATCTGCATTGGGTTATCAAACTTATTCCCCATGTACAATTTTTCCTAACTATTTTAAGCAATGGTATAGTGACAGCAAATACAAAATGAAATTGGAATAAGGCAGGCATTTTGTGTCGAGATTCTCTTCTGAAAAATTAAAACAAACGACCTCAATGATTTTCAGCTATATTGTCTAATGCCCTGCATTAAAAGATGGTCCGTGTATTTTACTCAGTGATAGATCAATTAATAGATATTTAGTAAGCTTGAGAATACGCAGAGATTTTAGATTTCAAATTACAAAATATATATGTGAGCTAGTGAAAGTTTAACGATCGCCCATTGCTCTGCCAATAAACAGGAATGAACCAACATTGCTCATCTTTGCAACTTGATGTAGTAATCATCCCATTATCGCATCTTGCATGGAAATGTTATTGTGTAGCTTATTGTGTTAGGGGATTTCGCACGTCTAAGCGTCCCCTTCCGTGATTTAATTTAAAAGGCCAACATTTGCATTTGACCAACGATAAGGAAAAAAAATTTGAAATTCAGTGTTGTATCGGGAATATGTCAAGCTTGCTATGTACACCAACCACACGAGGTTATATTCGTTGTTCCAGTCCGTTTCGACTGGAGAATATTTTGCCTTCTAATTACTTCAAATAACAAGGTTTAAAAGCAAAGAGCTAAGAAACGAGTTCAAAGACGATGGGTGCGCAGATGGCTGTATAGCCTAAGCCACTCCTTGAGGCATGCTATGAATGTGTGCGAAAGCTCATACTTCTATCATCAAAGGCACAATTCATCAACACATCAACCTGGCCAACCTTATGTTTAACAAAACTGCAATGCACGTTTAGAATATTGATAAGGTAATACCCTAGCAAGCACACATTTACTCTTTATTATCAGATACAGTGTCGTTCATAACTGTGTGTACACTGTACTGCCTCATATGATATTTCATAGCATTTCACACGAGTTTCATAGCCCAATTGGCTTCAGTTGTGATGTTATGCCGTAGGCTTAGGATTGCCAACAAATAGACAGACATGTCATTCAACATGAACAGAACAGACTGTCGTGTGCTTGGTTGATGTGCACACGAAATGATGAAATAATTTGGTCGGGGGTTTTCTAATGAGATGCATATTATAACTTGATGCAGAATAACTACAATCCCTTGCTTGTTTTGTATATATTTGTTGCCCCTAGTAGGATCACAAATACGGAGGAACGGCATTACCATGAAATGCCTAGCGCTATCTACAACTGCTCAATTAGAGCTAATTGATGTCCTAGGTGACTCGTACAGGACATTAATTGATTATTTACTTGCAGACCTGGTGTCGTATAAAACGTAATTGTGTCCGCCGGGATGTCAGCAGCGTTGCAGTGACAGACGCATTGCAAAGGTATGACTAGAAGCTACAATGATTCTGTTTGTTTCAGCTTACGGAGTATATTTTAAGAGTGCATTTTCAAATACTAACAAAGCAAAGATTGCAAATGTAGCATACTAACTAGTAATTATGAGAAAGGCGTAAAACGCGTTGCATGGCACCCTGGCAAACATTCTCATTCACATTGTTTAAGGGTTACTAAATATTTCTACGTCGTCATGGTAGGATCTTCATGGTAGGCGCTCATAATAACCGACACATTAATGTAGAGTGGCAGGAAAAAACATACAATGTCATGATAATTCCGGCAAGTTGCGCCCCTGAAAATATCACTTTGTATTGGTTTACATATTGTAATAACAGGCAATATATAGTCGATATCTGTATTTTAACTTGGCGCCTAAGATGTTCTGCATATTGCAGATACACTACCAGTCTCAATGCATGACTTGCAAATGTCACAGCAACAATTAGAGATCTAAGCCAACAAATCCTCCTTGTTTATTGCGAAATTGCATATCAAGCCAACTATGAAAATATATTAGAGATTATCTTCAAAAATTTACATGAAGATAAAGAGGATTCATCAATAACATTTGTATGTTGCTTGCATACAAATTGACATTTCTATAAATCTCAGCTGCCGATGATGTAAAAACACATAGAGAGGGCGACAAATCGTCACGTTTGCAGAAGTGTACTTTTTTCTCAGCTGTCGATAATGCTAGAAAACATTGATAGAGATATATCGGCACCTAAACCCCAGTTTACCCGTATAATCATGTTTTAAGAACCACGAATGTATCCGAATGTGATTTTGTCATACAATTGAATTGAAGTATTAAGGTATTTTAATCAAGGTGTTTTTATGTAAGCTGCATTACTGTTATTGGGCTATGATAGGATTATGCTGTATTAGAAGCTACATGTTTAGAAGTCAACGCAACGGCCAAATTTACTGCAGTTTATGAGTTCACCGTGTCCAAAATATAAGCCCGTACGACATGCCTCCCATGTCATAGTATAACCACAGATACTACTAGACAAAGATATCCAACTCCTGTCATTTGGGGCCTCTCAGCCGTGACACACATACGGTGGCGCCGCCGCACAGTGAGTTTCCATGACTAAAACAATTGCCGACGACGGTCGTTGATCCTGCTACAGATTTTTCTTCCCCGTTTTCTCAAATATCTCAAATCAACGTGAATTGAAACATGTCAAATAAATGATTCAAACAAAATAGTTAAACTCTCTTTCTCAAGAACATTTGATTTTATTTTTGTTGGTTTTTTCGCCCGATGACAGTCAGTGATAGCCCTAGGCAAATCAAAACTCCCCCTCTGCCTTGACAGCGCCGCGCTATTTTTCTACGTTCGACTCCTTCACATCCGACAGTCCCTTTAGTGAATGCATTAGATCATCAAAACACCAGGGGTTAGTGCCTTGCTTATGATAGCCCTACAAGACGTCTGGGTATATATTAATATTACCGTTCGACCGGTGACAGCGGTGCTTGTCAGACAGTCTGACAGTCCCTTTTTGCATGTATTATTAGGGCCCACTGACAGTGCCTCACTGACCTGGAGATTGATATATTCTTATTTGTTTTTTGAAAGTGCATAGTAGACCCCCACACCATACAATATCGTGATGAATCACACAAATGACAAAACAAAGTTGCTCCGTTAAATCCTTTCACCAATTCACTTGATGTTAGTTAATAAATGCCAGAACACATTTCCATTGCCATTATAAACACAGACAGGCGTTGATCCTGCAACAGAATTTCCCCCTGTTTTTCTCTAATAGCTCAAATCAACATGAATTGAACATGTCAAATAAATAAATCAAACAAAATAGTAAAAATCTCATTCTCAAGAACATTTGATTTTACTTTTGTTGGTATTTTTTCCCGATTATCAAGCGAACTGACAGTCAGTGACAGTGGTGCTTGCCAGACAGTCTGACCAACTTTGGTCTGACAGTCCCTTTGTGCATGTATTAGGGCCCACTGACAGTGCCTCAAATCACTGACCTGGAGATCAATATATTCTAATTTGTTTTTGAAAGTGCATAGTGGACCCACACACTATACAATATCGTGATAAATCACACAAATGACAAAACAAAATTCCTCTATTATATCCTTTCACGAACACACTTGATGGTAGTTAATAAATGCAAGAACGCATTTCCATTGCCATTATAAACACAGACAGGTGTAAATGTACATTTACTTGGTTACCCAGAAAAAAATGGTACCTAATCATGTTAAGGTACAGACTACAAGGCTGACTATTTACAATAAATGCTACTTAGTATTCAAAACCACATTATGAATATTTTGACACAATGAGCAATTGTTGCACAAACAATGTGTAAACTGATCTTAAAAGATGAGCAAATGATCAAACATGACTAAACTTCAGGGTTTTCCGATTCTGCCTTACCCAGCTTGTTTTTTAAACGTCTGTTATTTTCCCTCAATGGATGATGGATGCGAACAGTAAGCATTAGGTGCGGTACCGTCTTTTCAACATGACACTGATCACACATTTTTGGCAACACTACTGATGATTGTATTCATTACACCTTTATAACATTTCTGTATTCATGTTGAATCAGTGTTAACACATCCAGTAAACAAGTGGAAGGGGCATACAGACCAGTCTTGGCAGACTCATAGTTTTTCTTAACGAGGAATTTATGTGATGGTTCATTATGATCTATGTCAGTTGACAACTTATTAGAACAAGCCGAGCACATGTGACCTTTTAGCTTCTTGACAATATAACCACCAATGTATGCCAAAACATTTGTTTCCTGATGGTCGAGAGGATCGATGACATCGATATCTATGAAATTGCATACAGTCAGTGCCTGTCTCACACTGTCTGGTAGCTGGTTCAGGAGCGCCTCTTGGTGAGATACCACTGGCTCCAAGGAATGTCCGCAGGTCTGGGTGCTGCCAGGTTTACCAAGAACTTGTCGACATCTTCTTGGCAGTTGGAGTTGCTTATTGGTGCCATGACACTATCCACCATAACCTAAAAACAACGATTAGTACTGAAATAGCATTTATGAAAGTACACAAATAAAGTTTACTGATAAACAATGAGGGTCATAAATACATCTGACCATCTTACAAATCAGAGGTTTGTGATAATAATATACCAATAAACATACCTGTCTCAAAGCTGCTCTGAACTCCCGGGAATCTGGATTGTCACGCTGTGCTTCTTTGGACCTAATGATCGTAAACATGTTCTCTAGGCAATCTTGGTTGAACCTGTTTGTCAGCAAGAGCGTCACGCCGTGGGTGTAGTGGAGTTTATCCCAAATCTGCAGCAGTAATTTTTTGGAGATCTGCCATCCACGGAAACAAACCGATGTGCGGGATCCTGAAATATTAATGAATAAAGTATTAAATAATATTACTAAAGTAATTATCATTCTATACATATAAATAAATTAATATTGAATATATAATCTTTGGAGTGTCGAAGATTTGTATGTCATGCCTTTGGTTTTGATGCTTTTTATCTACTCCAGACTGCTCTTCAGGAATTCCACATGTCCAGACGTTGCGGAGAAGCCATGACGCATACGGGCTGGACTTGTCAGAGAGCTGGTGTTGAATGTGTTGAACAGCTGGTCCATCTGCTCACAAAACGCGTTGGTGTGTTTGGCTTCTTCTGTAAATAAAAACCAACAACATTCTTATCAAAGAAATACCTGTATATGATAGAAAATGAACTATGTACGAGTAGAATATGTACCTGTAATGATTTACCAATCAGCCATGGCGGTCATTCTAGCTGCTACCGAATGACTGAGTATTTGGGTGGCCAGCCGAACACAAAGTGGGGCGAAGGGAGGTAATTCCAGATGCTTTCTTGTGAGACGTGGAGCCAAACGGATAGCTTTCGAACAATCCTGGTCATAGAAGTCGTGTATGTGCTGCCACAGGATGTCGTTCCCATCTATGATGAAACCATGGTTCTTCAGGTTGTTTCTCAACGACTTTACCAAGTGGGGTGGATCGTACATGACAAATATCTGGTATTCACCATGGTGAAAGAAAGGCTTATTCACAGTGATACCAAGCTGCTTCTCAAACAAGTTGACATTGTTTGAGCCCTGATCAGAAACAACCACGAGCACAATCAATCTAGAGCTTCTCTATGGCCTGATGGAGCAATGATTTCATAGTGGAACCACTCATAGTACCTCTAGACAGCAAATAGCCGACTGGTAATTTCAATCCTCTGACCATAATAACTAAAGCATGGTTAGCCAGTTCATCTGACTGTTCGGTGGTATGAGCAAATCCCTCAATCATATCACTATGTTTGTCATATGACACTCCTTCTTTGATGGTCATTTCATCAATGACAACACTAACTAGTTTGTCATTTGCTGGAAGGTTGGCGACTTTTATCTTCAGTGCCTCTAGGATGTTGTCACTGAACCCAGGAGTCAACTTTGCTGACGAGGCAAAAAAAAAAGCTCGACTTTGCTGACGAGGCAAAAATCTACAAGAAATGTTGATACAATTTGACCACCATTAATTATTAATGTACATACAAAAACATTTAAGATTGAACACATTCATTTTTGTTTCCACAAAATAATTATATAAAAAATGCATGTATTAACACAAAAAAAAATACCCAAATGATTTTGTGGACTGTTTGCAAGTTGGCAGTTCCAGGTCAGTTCCAGGTTCCAGCACAGTTTCCACCTTCTTCTTCTTAGAGATTGGATCTGGGCGACATTTTGGAGCACGCCACTTGCTTCCTACCATTGGTGGTGGATTGCTCACATTCACAATGGTAGGATGAGCAGATTTAGGTATCTTAAAACAAATACAAAAAGATCAATCTGAAAATTACTCACAAGCATGTATACAGCAGTAGTTTTCATATCATGAGTGGTTTTTCTTTTGTAATAGCATAATGCAACTACTAACTAAAAATTCAAGTTGGACAACCAACGCAGAATCCCAGTGTACCCAAACCTAATAAGTAATCACCAAAGATTTTTCTCCTTCACATTCATAAACATAGAGTCCTCAAAGTGGTCCTGACACACCATAAAGTTGTTGTACAGGTAGGTGGCCGACTTGTTCCTCAAATCGTCCCGACGAAGGTTATTCACCCACACCTTGCATCTGATAAAGAAAGAGAATAATGAAGTATAATTGACTCCATTACACACTACAAATCGACATATAAGATACACATTTACACATTCTGAAGATGGTAGTAAGGGTGGGGGGGGCTGACAAAGGTAGAGGGATTACTGTAATACTACTAGTAATCAAATCAAATTGCCCCCCGCCCACCGCCCACACACACACCCACACACACGAACCAGATTCATAGATTTATATAACTAGTCCCGTAATACAGCCCTACCTCCAATTGGGCCAATACCAAGATACAATTTCCATTAGCAACACCATGCAACAAGTTTATCACAACATAAACAGTTGGTGCCCATGGTTTAAGCTGGAAATAATGATAAAGTTATCGTTTCATCGCTCAAAACCACAACATACAACAATTGAATTTCCCGGGGAATTTTACACGATGAGAATCGATCCAAGGCACTTTAACCAAATAAATACCTTCTCTCATCCTTCGGGAAACGAAAGAAACTCAAATGTCTATGTCATTTTCGGGAATGGCCGCATAATACGAGCCGCTGCCATCCCAGTGCGCTCGGCTGGCGTCCATGGTGGCGGACTGCTTGGAGCGCCACTAGAGAATTTTGTCATACGGAATAGACGGGGAGTCGGGTATCTTTGTCTAGTAGTATCTTTGGTATAACCATCTAAGCTGGGTATAGGAATGACACTTGCTCTGAAATACACCAAAATAGTATCTTTATTACATTTCATTGCACCACGGGGAAATTATCACAATATCAAGTACCAATGCTGTACTATGGGTATAATTAGCAGACAAATGCTGTTCCTCAGAGCGATAATTCTTTGATAGCCAGGTAGGTGGTCAGGATTTAATAGACATGCGTTCAAAGCAATGGCAATTTACATTGCCATGACCCTATCAGCTGTATGGTAATGCCACGCCAAATACTTGAGGCAAAATTTGCAAATCCAAGCGATTGTTGAATAAAGAAAATGGATCATAGCTATGTTATTTAATTTGTTGGTCTTACACAAAAACAAAAAAATGCTCAACTTGGCAACTTGTTATAGTTATCAACCCAATATCATATCTTACGGGAAAATGTCATTGTCTGGCGTACTACGCTTCGGGAATTTCAGACGTCTACGCATATCATTCCTTGGTATATTTTGTCAGCCCTGCAAGTCGACATTGGCATTTGACCAGTTAGGAATGCCAAATACTCGTTACTAAAAGAACGGCATAAATTTGATATGCCAGGAAAAGATATAATTGACATGTCCTGAGAAGCCACAAAATGATGAATCCTCACTCGACATTGTTAGACGGAATAAGAAGGGGTGTTCGTGTATGTATGTGTGTATGTTATGGTAATGTGAAAATGTTGTGCAAGTTAATATTGTATCCTAATATTGAAATAAGTATCAAAGAGTCTTTGCAGGGATATGTTAAATGACGAAAGTGCAACATAAGCAAAGCTGAAACGTCGATACAATCCATAATGTTGTAAGTGAACCGAAATGAGAAAGGAAACAATGCGTAGCAATTTATGTGAGTTATAATGCAATTATCTGAGCCGCTCTAATGCATAATGGGTGAAGCACATATCGTCTAATATGAGTTAATAATTGTGGAACATTCCCTGGTTAATATATTAAATTCCACTCTACTCCACTGTTGACGGTGGTCAACATTTTCCGAATAGAGTGTATACGTATACATGATATGTAATCCATCAGTAGGTTAGTGCCGTGTGAATTGGTGGTATTGTTCTTCTCAGCTTCTGAGATCAAGTGTTATTCGGAGAACATTTGTCGATGAAACAGAAGCTTTGCTATGTAACTGCCCGGTTATTACCAAGGAGTTCAATAATAGACTGTGGTACAGGAGTTTCATATGATTATCAATTCACTGCAAAAAATACTCTCAACTGAGAGCTTCTGCAAAATTTGGAATTCTTTCTCATCTGCAATCTATAAATAAGCTTGACAAAAGCAAATGCACGACATCTAAACATGAAGAGCGCGGCTACAGTTCTTTTATAATGACCATTTACAAATAATATGACAATAATGTGCATGATTTCGTACTGATAGATCAACAATCAATGCGTCTTGTGATAAGAATTACAACAACTATGGAAATATGTTCAATAATGCCTTAACATAACAACAAAATAACAACTTAATCGTATCAGGGTATAGTAAATCAGGACAAAGAATCAATATATCAATTCTTATCTATGTAGTTAGATGTAGTTTACAAGGGTGCACATACTTCCGTTAGGGATTAACTATCTGAAAAGAATACAATATTGTTGACTTCCGAATCTCCGCTAGAGAGTGGGCTGAACGATATCATATGCCTAGCTTCTATGTGATTTTGTAAGCAAATTGATTATTTGCAACATTTGTAGCGTAAAACACCCACTTTACAAAGGTTGATTCAAGTAACAGATTGGAAGCTCTTTTTTAATAAATAACGAATTTATCAGTTTCAAAAATGGATTATAACAGTTTGATTCATTTGCGATATTGTGACGCATAATGTCATACTACCTCCAGATAAAATGTTGCGCATAGCTATTTTAAACAAAATGGCCAGCCTATGAAAGTCAACTACTAAAAAGCAACAACGGATAGATCCATTTTCCATGTAGTTAAACTATGCTTATCCTATAGGAATTCACCTTAGTAACTGTTCTAGCTTTGCATATCAGGTAAATTATTCACCCCGTGGAAAATTCGGACAGTCATATGCAATTCCCTAGAGGCAACACTTGCTGTGCCAGACATTAAGCCACTTGCGTATTTAGCCCGACAACAAGAGCCTTCTGTTTGAGCGATAATCGGAAATGATGTTCAACAAGGTATAAAGCATGACGAGCGGCAGGCCATGATCAGTAATTCGTGCTTTGCTTAAAATAGTCAGAATTAATACAATCTCATGGGATCATTAAGGAATAAGCAGATAGCACATTGCGACAAAGCGATTGGTATGAGGAGAGAATAGTCAAGTCACGAAGATATCAACGACGGCTATATGTATCATAATGAATAATATATGAAGACCAGGGAATATACCTTCCGACATCCACATCATGTCAATATATTTCTCTGCTAATTGACATCACGACATGACGTCAGTTCTTTGTCATGGTCATTTAGAATGATAATAGGTTATGTTTATTCGTCGGTGCACCCAGTAATGCATAATATATGCTTTTACGACTTAATTTGCATCATTTTGTCGTGGTCAAATCATCAAGCTAACAGCAGTGTCATTGCTGTGTCGTGTGTCAAGTAATCAAATGCAGATCATTAAATTTTTTTCGTTGAAGTTTTTGTGTCATGTATAGGGCATGTACCGCCAATTATAAAGAACAAGACCAGTGTCTTGTAACATCATCACACCGGAGATAATTCATTTCGAAGCAATCCAATGTCATAAATAAGCAAATGTAAAATATCAAAGTTTGTGAATCCACATATTACACGCAGAAACAAATGTATTGCGAAACATCAATAAAATGGATGATCTATAGAGGTATATAAGCATGTATTCTTCGAATAATTCCCTGTTCTATAATTAAAATCTACATATAGAGGAAGAAAAATAAGGATTTGATTATACAGTTCTACCAAAAGCAATTAAAAATATATTAAATGGCTGACAATTCGCGCAAACTATATCCCACAAAAGGCGTACTGTAATAAACTTGCTTTATTTTGTTACGTTACTTTGAATAACTATGACGCTGTCAGTAAGTTTTGTTGATGCATATTGTTTAAATGTTATGTCGAATGGAACCGAATCGCTTTTTGCTGTTACTGACGTGAAAACACATTTACATTCCTGAACCTGTATGCCCTGTTGAGCTATTCGGAATGTCTTTGTGGACTAAGCTGTGACATTTATGATTCTGAAGTCATAACAGGATCCTATGCACTGCTCGTGTTTGCCAGGATTTATTCCCGTTTACGTTTTTCAGGTCATAACAGTATGCCGATAAAGTCAGTATGTAAGAATTAGGATAAAGGATTGCGAGTCGGTGTTGCATCGGGAATATATTCAGCATATTCGTTATGCCAGTACGTTACGACTGTAGCAAATTATGCTTTCCAGTTTTTACAGAACCTTAAAATCACTAAAATCGACTGAAACCATGTAACATAAAGGTACGTATATTGATTTGTATCTTGCTTATCATTTGTAAATGGCAGATGTATTTGGTATAAGCTATATTTACACAAAAGTCAATTCACTTACAGACGAAGGCATCTGAGCAGTGAAATCCCAAAAACGCGTGTGGATGATGGCGATAACCGAATGTGATAGAATCACTGAAATCGAAATCCAATTATGCATCCAATAAACATAGCAAATCTAGAACTGCCATATGCCTAGTATCTGAATAAAAATGTATAAAAGTATTGCATCAAATTATCACCTTGTTCAACAAAACAATATTCATTGAGCTTGCATTCACATTGACACTACTACTTGTAATAATCTCAGCTGCCGATAATGCTAGAAAACATAGAGAGGAAAACAAATCGTCGCCTTTAGCAAAGTTTACATATTTCAATAATATTCTCATAATATACTGTCACATGTATGATTTTTCAATCATATAATGCTTAGATTCTTGTAATGCATCCACAATCATTTGAGGCTGCACTTTTTGCCATGCAGTTGGTTCAAAATGTGAACGCTACGAACAATTGTGTGCTCATACAGACCGTGAGTGAAATTGTTTCTCTGATTTTTAGTAGTTAATGTTACAACAATACTTGCTGCCAATTTTTAGGAATGTATATGGTACCACGATAAATCTAGCAATGGTCTTCTATTGTATAGCTTGTTAAAGCTTGAAACGATATGCACTAATGGAAAAATGTGACTCGTTGTTCAATTAGCTCTTCCTACAGTTTGTCTTGCTAGTGGACGAAAATTCCACTATCTATTTGCTGATGTTGTTATTCGGGCCATAACTGTGCAAGATGATACAAATATTTAAACCATTATCACCAAGAGCCATTCCAGTGTAAATGACGGCATTCAAGGATCTCCTCCTGGGAGGCAATCATCAACCCTGTCGCGAATATTCGAGCATGGAATGTGATATTTGGTACATTAGCGATTTGAAACCGACAATGTGCTTAGTGGTCATCAACTTGGAATAACGATGACATATCATATGTCGATCTTTATCCTCATTAGACTGATGTTATTATGATACCGTCGTAAACAAAAATCAGATGCCAACTTGTACTGTAGAATGAGGATTGTTAATACCTTCATTTAAAAACGACCAAGTAGATGTAATACCCCAACAAGCAAATAAAATATTACCAACTTGAACATAAGGCACCTTATGTGGACGGCGTATTGGTGAGCTGCGCAACTGCCCATACTAAACCTCATGACTAAGGCGCCTGTCCTATTTTCATATGCTCCAATATAAGACGCAATATAACAAGCAAGCTTGTAACACACATTTCAAACCTCGTCGAAGGCAGGCACAATATTGTCACGATGACATAAATAACCATGTTTGGAGTGTTTGCCGTCTAGATTGGTGGCTAAGAACATTTCATGAATAAACGGCTCTTTAGGGGTTAATCTGTAGTACACGTCTTTCCTCGAACAAAAGCGAGCGTGCGGACACATACACGCGCTATGAATTATTCATGATAAACTTACAGGCCTCATGATTTCTTGGGACGCTATATGCTAGAGGATTAATTTATCTTGCCTTGTAAGTTCAAAAAGACCAATGTGTCGCAACTCAATATATAGCCTGTTTGCCAGGTTGTAAGTAAACAGAGAATAGCCTCGTGTGATATGGCTCATGCTTAATGATATTTATTGCTTTACGGGAGCTATCGTGCAACCGGCACACTGTTAGCTTTGAAATATACCACCGTCTTAAAGACCAATGTTTTGAACCCCGCCCTTCCGACTTAATCAGATAAGCTGGAAACTGGGCTCAGTCACAAGCTAATACTTAGTGAATTGTTTTACTAACAATGATATATCTACACAGCTTATTAAAAAATGACACGATCCGCATCAATAGAATGGTGTGACTAGAAAGATTTTGTTGAGTCACATATTCTTGGTTAAATTAACTTTTCCTACAGACAGAACAGACCTTTTGTCACATAGCACAATTGATACAAGGTACATTTGAGATGGTTCTCACTATGCATTCCATCGAAATTTCAAGGGGTGGACCCGAAAAGATTTTGTAGATGGCGTGAATTGAGACAGGTGATACAAAATCGCATTGAAAACATGTTCAGCATAGCTATTAATTTGACCTTGAATGACGTCTTCGTGGACTTGTACTTTCAATATTAAATGGCACTAACAATAATTAACGTAGCGTTACCACTATGTTTTTAAAACATGATTTACCATTGTACAATTGTAGTCAAGAATATTACATTCAAAATATTAACAACAAATTAATATAATGACACAGCGAAGAGCAAAATGTTGACGAATTTCACTCACTTGCGAACGGTCTTAGCCAGTAATTACAACATTTACACCTTAAATATTGTGTTAGTAAATAGATAATCATACTTTCAGTATGTTTCTTATTGGAATGGGAAACAAACGTATAAGACAGATTTCGTATCCGTAGTGAAAGTTTTATATGCTTCTGTGATTATCACGATTTGTGGACCTCTTGTCTATACTACCAGATAGATAACCGCATGCGTAAACAGTAACAACATTAGTTATACAACAATATTATAGCATACTCTCTAAGCCGGTCAGGCAAAATCAGACAATTCTGACCTTCTGACGTTTCTAAAAGCCATTGGAATTCTATTATATATAAGGGCCTATGTTGCAAGCACCTGCACACGTCTTGCAGATATCGGCTATATCATAAAAGAGCTACCTGTTTTCTTTCAATTGGGAAATGTAACAAGAAAGTGTCTCATACGTATTACAATAACAAAACAAAGTGCATTATACCAGCACTTAACACGCACATCGTAAACAGATAAGAAAAGGATACATAATCCGTTAGCAAGAATAACATACCTGTTAGTTCTAATTACAATTCCATCCGCAAAGGTTTTGCGTATACTTATATAAATGTATGTATATGATATGAATGAATATATATATATATATATATATATATATATATATATATATATATATATATATATATATATATATATATATATATATATATATATATATATATATATATATATATATATATATATATATATATATATATATATATATACATATATATATGTGTGTGTGTGTATTAAGAATAAATATATTCATATATATATGTACATGAATGTAAAAATATATATATAGTTATATATATATATATATATATAATATATATATGTATATATGAATATATATATGTATATATATATGCATATATATATTGATATATATATATATTTGCATATATATATAGTGATATATATATATATATACATATATATATATATATGTGTGTGTGTGTGTGTGTGTGTGTGTGTGTGTGTGTGTGTGTGTGTGTGTGTGTGTGTGTGTGTGTGTGTGTGTGTGTGTGTGTGTGTGTGTGTGTGTGTGTGTGTGTGTGTGCTTTTTTTTGGTGAGTGTGTATGTGTGTGAGTGGTGTGGGAGTTGGGAATATGTAAATACGTACAGTCCGGACGATGTCAGACATCACTTCAGATTTTCCGTAAGTAGCCTACGAAGGTTCAAGAAATGAATAGAACAATCCTGATGCAATGCGGAATGATATGGGCTGGTTTGTATTTGTATTCTAGGCAATTGTCGCTTATACAAATCGCTGATCTTTTAATATCGAGATGATGAAAGTAGGAACAAATGTAAGTAGATTTACCTTCAGTATATAGCTATGGGTGAAAGCTGATGATATATTCAGTATATCCGCTCTTTGTAACTGGTCTATATCATTGTGTTAATCAAGTGATAGTAAGGAGGACAATAGCAAGATTACAAAGGCATTCCATTGGATTAGCAACCTATATCTGTGCATATTGGTACGCACAATACATTACCAGGATAATGGAACCCGAGAAATAATGTTTCCTGTGTCTTTAATTGATATGTGATGTTTAGAATTATAAGGCGATCATGTTAGCTCTTTTATCTTGTAAAAGCACGGCAAAATGTAAAACGATATATAGCTATCAAAATATTGCTTCATATTATTTCATGCAATTACATGCATGCTCAATACTGTGCTGGTCGTGTAGGGTATAAAATTAAATAAATCGATCTAACATGCATATAAATTTCTTTTCATTCGTTTGTCTATGCTCTCATTGTGCGTTTGTCCGTCGTTGACAGGTGTAGCATAGTTATTTATGAAATGTGAAATATCGGTAAAGAACATTGATTTAAATTCAAATACCCTTCGGAACGGGGTGCAGGTCACAGCGGACAATAGTCAGGAACAAATAAGAGCCAGAATCTCACGCAGAAGAAGATTATTTCTTTACAATTTTGTATAAAGATGAATTGAGAGAATTGCAAATCTATGGCAGCCCACTCCAGTAACTAAGCATTACGATGAGCGCTTCCCTTGTGTAATACTTGGCCGGCTATTGACTGAATTGATGATATGCAGAGGAGTCGGCATCACCAGCCGACTCCCCTGCTTATCATCATGTATAAAACGTTTTCTATGATTGGATAGGTGCATCGTTACATTCGGTCATTGTTGGCAGTTAAGGATATGGCAACTATATGAGTAGGAATAAAAAAGACATGCGGCCAAGACGCTACGCGAACTTTTATTATCCTAATGTAACCACACACACGCGTGCAATTGTTTGGGCCCTCTTCCATTTTGTATCAATAACTCTTGAATTGCATGTTGCTAGTATTTTGTCCCGAATTAGATAACTAACCTAAATGTTGTCTCTCCCCTGGTGCCCTCCGATTGTGCGACTGCTTTGAAAATATATCATTGGATTTCGAATAACGTCCCCTAATCAAACCAACATTTTCTTGCCTTTAGATCAAAGCAATCGACATTCGAGCACAACTTGCACACATCACAACATACGGCGTCAGACAATGTTAGAATTCCCTTGAAATTCAGCGAAAAACCATATGAAGTAACAAGGCTAAACACAACAAAAGATAGGCTACTCATTAATGGGTTCAACGCTGACATCCTCTCTGTACTGTAACTACTTGCGTAATTTAAGGACGTCTTTATCGCGCTGAAATGCAATAAATGGTTCAAATGGTTTGATTCGTTAAACTATGTAGCAACAATGTCAAAATCATACGCCCAAAAACGCGAGCCATGATGCTGTGTGTGGGAGCGGGACCAGCAAACACATCACTAAAAATCAGTGACCACCAATCAAGAGGAAAAACACTACGGACAGAGTTATATATGCCATCGTGAAAACATTATGCCTTCAATTCGGTTCGACACGTGTGTTTCGAGCAGGCTGGAGCATGTGAAAACAGGACATCGACACCGCCTGCGCCCAACTCATGAGGTATTGTGTGGGGCACTTATCAGTCATTGCAATGTTTGCGCACCTCACCATATGCCACACCAAAAATAATAACTATGAAGTCACACTAACAAAAGGTGGCTAAATGTGCAGTATCGATTAGACATCAAATATGTTTTCCGTTGTGATCAACAATGAAGTTCGCTTTTGAAATATTCTACTGCAGTTGTTTTTTTGGAAATTTTCTCCACCTTGCAATAAACGTCAAATTCAAAGAGCACCAAAATTTTATTCAGCTCAAAAACCCACCTGCAATGAATGCATCACTGATCATCATTTTAAGATTATAGATTGCAATCTGCTTTGAGTTAACGATGGTTCTATAATGACACGATTCCAATGATAACGATAAACTGACAAAGGACCAAAGGCATTTCTTTTATATATCCACCGAGCGCATTGTCCGCGTCAGATAGCATATAAACCAAATGTCACATTTCACCGCCTTATTCATTATCCTACCACATTGTAGCTATCACATCATTATGTTGTTCTCCATACTTGCCTAAACAATGTGGGTTGATGGTCGCCCCCACGAAAGAGAACCTTCATTCCCGACATTAACATTGAAAGAGCCTTCCCAGTGATAATGTTCTATACATCTGTAACCACTTTGACGATGATTACCCGATTAGCATAATCAACTAATGGATAGCGCAATTATCGCCGACTAGCAAGACAGGCAGAAGGTTTATCAGTGCAGTGTAGTAAGTGCTCATTTGACCACGAACAGCGACTCATGAATATCATTCAAGTCTTACCGTTCCATTAGTGCCAGACGTGTCATGATTGAATAAGCTGTACAATGGAAGGTCACTGCTAGATCTATCATGGTATCATATTATACGAAAATCAGGATTCTGTCATAACTGCATGTCTGGCAGAAATTATTATTGTAACATAAACAATCCAAATACGCCAAGGCACTATTTCATTTACAGTCCGTATGAGCGAAAACAGCTCGCATCTTTCATTTTGCACACATCTATACTAGCTAAAATTCATTACTTCATAGTTTGCGTTCAAATCGAAAATTATCATTTTTCGGTCGAAATGCATTTCGCTCCCACCGTGTGAGCATCTAAATATGTTCTTTTGTCTTAAACGCTCGTATCGTAAAAACATGTGCTCCGATTATGCTACCACCACTCGCATAAAAGCTAGATTAAGGCTTATATAGCGTTTCGTAGAGAGGTTTATTAACGCAGAGAGAGTATTTTCGAAGAGCGGAGGACTCTTTGCGAATATGCGGACTTCGAGATGACCTATTGTCGGCTGTCTATAGATATCAGTCGTGTTTTGTTAATGAACCGCAAATTCGAAAGTCACGTACCGCATTTCACTTGCATTGAACTCTCTGGTTTATTCACCAGTTGTTAATGAAATGCTCCAATATTCACATTTGCCAATTACTATTTCAAGAACAATCTGTTTCTACAAGTCATTTCCTCCGTTTTTACTCAATATCCAGCGGACTTGCTGTAATCAAGACGTATACCTCTACACGCGTATCAGGAGTAACAATGGGATATGACAGCGACGCATCACCAAGGGACTGGTCATATTTGAAACATTCGAGTGATTCTGTATTGGTCTATACGCACTGCATGCCATTTTCTTGATTTGTTAGGTCATCAACCCAGATAGCATTAGCATCATCTCTTTTTACCTGTGAACATTTTTCATTATCTTAAATCAGTTTCCTCATTTGCGTCGGTATCATAATCGGGCCGAGTTTTTTTTTTGCTAGAGATGCTGATTGAATCATGATGTATATGCATTACAAGCCAATTTCGCCAAATGTGATTGATGAATTAATACTAGCTGTGATATCAAAAGGTAATTGGCTAATTCTTTGCTACTAAAGGACATAGTATAGAATAAGCACTTATTGCTATGTGGTCAGAGCATATAATAAGTTTCAGGTTATTGGTAAAAGTTCCGATGCTTAACACATTTGGGAAATCAACAAAACGATGGCCTCATTTTTCGATCAAACATCGCATGACGCTATGATGTAAACGAACGTTATATATATATATATATATATATATATATATATATATATATATATATATATATATATATATATATATATATATATATATAGATATATATAGATATATATATATATATATATATATATATATATATATATATAATGTATGTACATAATATATATATACATATATATATACATATATATATATATATATAATTTATATATATATATATAATATATATATATAGTGTACATCTGTATTAACATAATATATACATATATCTATCTATCAATAATATATATATATATATATATATATATATATATATATATATATATATATATATATATATATATATATATATATATATATATATATATATATATATATATATACAGATAGATAGATAGATAGATGTCTCAGATATTGAGGCATTATGAAAGTTCCACTACCAATACATGGGTGTGAATAGACACCGCCCCCTCCCCCCAAAAAAACACACACACACACACACACACACACACACACACACACACACACACACACACACACACACACACACACACACACACACACACACACACACACACACACTCACACGCCTCCCAATCATTTCAAAATTTCAATTTTGATTCAGAGATAAATTAATGGCGCCAGATAAATCGGTACAGACAGTACTTGAAAGGTCCAATGTATTTCATTAGCAGTAACAATTACTGTATCTAAGTGTTATAAATGAAAAACCAAGGCTTTCACTAGTGGATCGAGCTACATGTATTTTGCTTATTTAATGGAAACATCTGCCGAAGTCATATTCGTGGTATCACTTATTCACAGTATCAATATATTCAACTAGTATCTCTTATTCTCGGTGTCTTTGAATTCAATTTGTATCTGTAATTTCGGTCATTAAATTCAACGTGTGTCCCTAACTTTCTGCATCATTGAATTGCTCCAATTAAAGGTGTCATTTAAAAAAGGGAATCTATTTTATTGTCAGTGTTATTCAACAGCTAGTGTCTCTCTTACAGCAGCTGTCATTGAATTCAACTTTTATCTCTCTAATTGACAGTGTCATTTAATTCAAATTTGTCAACGACTGATCGAGGTTGAGAACGGTGCTTGATGACTTGCATTTATATAAATGCAATTGTGCCTTCACATATATATGTCCGTGGCCCCAAGCGAAAAGCAATGCTCATCTAAGCTCTGCACAGGCTGGGCCCAACATTTGATGACATTAAACCAAAGTCATTACAAAAGTTCTTTTGAAGATTGACAAACTGTTAATCATAATATGTGTTGTGCAGTCCTGTAACACACCGAGATCTGCAAACGGTCGTTAAACATATTTCCAACTGCTCGCACCGAAGCTCATCCATGCCACACATCACACTTGAGCTGAACAATGAATTATAAGCAAATTCATAGCATCTGATTGCACCCTATTAACGCTGTATGTCTTGCCTGTTTTCTTTTAACTGCGGAAGGTGAGATGGATGATTAATGACATTGTACTTTATTATGTGATCCTTCTTTCCGTTATCTCTAGGAGAGAGTAATGGCCCTTCCATTGTATTCGCCGCTAGGTAGTTTTTTGCTTAGACTATGTTTTATTCTAAAGCGGAAAGTCAATAATCTGCACCCGATACGTAGGTTTCCTGTTGATGTCAAATATCACCTCTCAATAACTTATATCAATACTACTCACAACTGGGTCATTCAATTATTATAGATTGTGGATGCGTCTATTTGTACCCATTTTGGCAAACAAATGACCCGATCAACGGGAGACAAAATAGTAGCAATAGTAGGGCCCATAATCACCTTTTCATGGTCATCAACTTACCAACAAACACGATAATGCTTGATATATCTTTATTCATGCCATTTGAGTAAAGACTACGGAAGTTCTATAAGTACGCAAGGTGGCAACAACGCTATTTTGTCGAGAAAGCTATTGCTCGCCCTGTCTACTTCAAATAGAATCCAGGACATATATCACCATTTAATGTTATTTACGCGGCCCAATAGCGTCTTAGCGCCTCGACTCCTTGTCTGGTTCGTTTCATGTCCAGAAGCACTAGCTGTTTATCATCTGTGTTTATATACGTGATGTTAGCAGAGATGGTCAATCATATACCTCATCCATTGTATTACATATTATGTATACTAAAGGAGGCTGTTAAAGGGTTCTAGGTAATAGTGTCATGGTAGAATGCTATCAAAAAACAAGTGAAAGAACTAAGGAAAAGCAGCGTAATATTATGGCAACTTCTTGATAAGAAAAATTAAGTAAGAAGAGACAAGTTTGCAATAAGGTTCACATAGATTTGTATATATGGCATATCTTGTCAGCGCGGAAGTAAAGCTAAAATATAGAGCCAGCCATCCTGTGATATATCCAATCAGGAAGTAATGATTTACTGGTATGGTACACTACGGTATATCTATGTCGATTCATGTTTCCACTGAAGATGCCGTAAATAAACGAAATATTCTACACATATCTGGTTGGTCAAAAGTAGTGGTACTGAAGGGAAGCGTATGATATGTGAGGAACATTTTGCTTTGCGCCATAACCTCTAAAACGGTATTCAATATGACTACCATAATTAATTTAAACAGCATAAATTATAGATTCAGATTTACATATTATGAAATAATTGTAAGTATTACCTGCTGTGCGAACAAAGCAAAGTGAAAATGCAGTTGAAAACAAAAAACCCGGGAACATAACTGTTGTTGTCTGTCACATAGCTGCCAATAATGTGTATAATGCTGTGTAATAAACAAGTATTGAAATAATCAGTGCGTTTTGATATGTGGAAATATTGCCAGTTTGTCCACTGAATGTTTGTTCCGACAATACGTCCCGTTATATAACACAGTTTATGCGTTTTTCATGTTCCGATTATACGCCCGTCAGTAATTATATAATAAAGCTGAATACAGGAATGTGTTCTGAAATACACACCACGAAGAATTAAAACAATCACAACTGCAATTACCAAAGCTCTCTCAAGGATATAATACTCTGACAAATGCTGTTCCTCAGAGAAATAATTCTTTGATGGCCTAGCAAGTGGTCGGGATTTAAGGGGCATGCGTTTGAAGGTTCATGGTGTTTCTGTGATTATATTGAGCCTCTGTAGGCAAAGAATGACAAAGCACATGCGGTAAAATAGATTAATCCCAGCAAATAAATTGCGTTCGAGTAGTTTCGAAATGCCAATGAGCTATATAAATACGGGTGTATTTTCCATACCTTTTAAATATGTTCACTGTGTATGGCATGTTTTGGCCAGAACCAGCAGCAATGCGTTTCATATCACGATTGGACAGGCAAAAGAGCCGGATTGTTAATTAATACTCTGTACTACTATGGTTCAAAGCAATTATCCAATCAGCAGTGTTGTTATGAAACTCAACTCTGTTTATAAGCCAGCCCAAAGACGTTACCATATATATGATGCACTATTTGCGATTGTTGAATATATTGAAATGCATCACATATCTAGGTAACTTAATTTGTTGGCTTTACACATTAACAAAAACGCTCAACTTTGCAACTTGAGATAGTAATCATCCTAATATCACATCTCACATATCAGGCTAACTGTGCTTTGGGAATTGTGCACGTCTAAACGTATCCTTCCTTGGTTTATTTCGTCAGCCCCTTAGACCACATTGGTATTTGATCAGTTTGGAATGCCAATTTCTTTATACAATGAGGGCTGCATGCATTGGACAACAAGTACTTTAATATGCCAGGAAATAGGTATAATTGGCATTTCCAGAGAGGACGAAGGGAAAATGGGGTGTTCGTGATGCACATTACTGGATGCACCTAAAGTCTAAATAACTGATACGATTTCGTTTTGTTTCGATTACAGAAACATGACCAGTGATCCTGCGTTTGTTCCTCTCATAGGTTGCACCACGTATATATAAATACAATATATATATATATATATATATATAGATATAGAGATATTTATAGAGACATAGATATATATATATAGAGATATAGAGAGAGAGAGATAGAGAATAGATAGAGAGAGATAGATATATAGAGAGATAGAGATAGATATAGAGATATAGAGAGAGATATATCTCTCTATCTCTCTATCTATCTCTATATAGATCTATTCTTATATCTCCTATTCTCTAATAGAATGTCTGTCCCTCAATCTCTCTATCCATATATAGATACATATATATATCTAGGATAATTCCTTTATATATATCTCTAAATATCTATATATAGTGTACATCTGTATTAACATAATATATACATATATCTCTCTATCAATATATATATATATATATAGTATAGATATATCTATATAGTATATCTATCTATATATATATATATATATCTCTATACTACTATATATATATATATATATATATATATATCTCTATATATATATACAGATAGATAGATAGATAGATGTCTCAGATATTGAGGCATTATGAAGTTCCACTACCAATACATGGGTGTGAATAGACACCGCCCCTCCTCCCCCAAAAAACACACACACACACCACACACACACACACACACCACACACACACACACACACACACACACACACACACACACACACACACACACACACACACACTCACACGCCTCCCAATCATTTCAAAATTTCAATTTTGATTCAGAGATAAATTAATGGCGCCAGATAAATCGGTACAGACAGTACTTGAAAGGTCCAATGTATTTCATTAGCAGTAACAATTACTGTATCTAAGTGTTATAAATGAAAAACCAAGGCTTTCACTAGTGGATCGAGCTACATGTATTTTGCTTATTTAATGGAAACATCTGCCGAAGTCATATTCGTGGTATCACTTATTCACAGTATCAATATATTCAACTAGTATCTCTTATTCTCGGTGTCTTTGAATTCAATTTGTATCTGTAATTTCGGTCATTAAATTTCAACGTGTGTCCCTAACTTTCTGCATCATTGAATTGCTCCAATTAAAGGTGTCATTTAAAAAAGGGAATCTATTTTATTGTCAGTGTTATTCAACAGCTAGTGTCTCTCTTACAGCAGCTGTCATTGAATTCAACTTTTATCTCTCTAATTGACAGTGTCATTTAATTCAAATTTGTCAACGACTGATCGAGGTTGAGAACGGTGCTTGATGACTTGCATTTATATAAATGCAATTGTGCCTTCACATATATATGTCCGTGGCCCCAAGCGAAAAGCAATGCTCATCTAAGCTCTGCACAGGCTGGGCCCAACATTTGATGACATTAAACCAAAGTCATTACAAAAGTTCTTTTGAAGATTGACAAACTGTTAATCATAATATGTGTTGTGCAGTCCTCTGTAACACACCGAGATCTGCAAACGGTCGTTAAACATATTTCCAACTGCTCGCACCGAAGCTCATCCATGCCACACATCACACTTGAGCTGAACAATGAATTATAAGCAAATTCATAGCATCTGATTGCACCCTATTAACGCTGTATGTCTTGCCTGTTTTCTTTTAACTGCGGAAGGTGAGATGGATGATTAATGACATTGTACTTTATTATGTGATCCTTCTTTCCGTTATCTCTAGGAGAGAGTAATGACCCTTCCATTGTATTCGCCGCTAGGTAGTTTTTTTGCTTAGACTATGTTTTATTCTAAAGCGGAAAGTCAATAATCTGCACCCGATACGTAGGTTTCCTGTTGATGTCAAATATCACCTCTCAATAACTTATATCAATACTACTCACAACTGGGTCATTCAATTATTATAGATTGTGGATGCGTCTATTTGTACCCATTTTGGCAAACAAATGACCCGATCAACGGGAGACAAAATAGTAGCAATAGTAGGGCCCATAATCACCTTTTCATGGTCATCAACTTACCAACAAACACGATAATGCTTGATATATCTTTATTCATGCCATTTGAGTAAAGACTACGGAAGTTCTATAAGTACGCAAGGTGGCAACAACGCTATTTTGTCGAGAAAGCTATTGCTCGCCCTGTCTACTTCAAATAGAATCCAGGACATATATCACCATTTAATGTTATTTACGCGGCCCAATAGCGTCTTAGCGCCTCGACTCCTTGTCTGGTTCGTTTTCATGTCCAGAAGCACTAGCTGTTTATCATCTGTGTTTATACGTGATGTTAGCAGAGATGGTCAATCATATACCTCATCCATTGTATTACATATTATGTATACTAAAGGAGGCTGTTAAAGGGTTCTAGGTAATAGTGTCATGGTAGAATGCTATCAAAAACAAGTGAAAGAACTAAGGAAAAGCAGCGTAATATTATGGCAACTTCTTGATAAGAAAAATTAAGTAAGAAGAGACAAGTTTGCAATAAGGTTCACATAGATTTGTATATATGGCATATCTTGTCAGCGCGGAAGTAAAGCTAAAATATAGAGCCAGCCATCCTGTGATATATCCAATCAGGAAGTAATGATTTACTGGTATGGTACACTACGGTATATCTATGTCGATTCATGTTTCCACTGAAGATGCCGTAAATAAACGAAATATTCTACACATATCTGGTTGGTCAAAAGTAGTGGTACTGAAGGGAAGCGTATGATATGTGAGGAACATTTTGCTTTGCGCCATAACCTCTAAAACGGTATTCAATATGACTACCATAATTAATTTAAACAGCATAAATTATAGATTCAGATTTACATATTATGAAATAATTGTAAGTATTACCTGCTGTGCGAACAAAGCAAAGTGAAAATGCAGTTGAAAACAAAAAACCCGGGAACATAACTGTTGTTGTCTGTCACATAGCTGCCAATAATGTGTATAATGCTGTGTAATAAACAAGTATTGAAATAATCAGTGCGTTTTGATATGTGGAAATATTGCCAGTTTGTCCACTGAATGTTTGTTCCGACAATACGTCCCGTTATATAACACAGTTTATGCGTTTTTCATGTTCCGATTATACGCCCGTCAGTAATTATATAATAAAGCTGAATACAGGAATGTGTTCTGAAATACACACCACGAAGAATTAAAACAATCACAACTGCAATTACCAAAGCTCTCTCAAGGATATAATACTCTGACAAATGCTGTTCCTCAGAGAAATAATTCTTTGATGGCCTAGCAAGTGGTCGGGATTTAAGGGGCATGCGTTTGAAGGTTCATGGTGTTTCTGTGATTATATTGAGCCTCTGTAGGCAAAGAATGACAAAGCACATGCGGTAAAATAGATTAATCCCAGCAAATAAATTGCGTTCGAGTAGTTTCGAAATGCCAATGAGCTATATAAATACGGGTGTATTTTCCATACCTTTTAAATATGTTCACTGTGTATGGCATGTTTTGGCCAGAACCAGCAGCAATGCGTTTCATATCACGATTGGACAGGCAAAAGAGCCGGATTGTTAATTAATACTCTGTACTACTATGGTTCAAAGCAATTATCCAATCAGCAGTGTTGTTATGAAACTCAACTCTGTTTATAAGCCAGCCCAAAGACGTTACCATATATATGATGCACTATTTGCGATTGTTGAATATATTGAAATGCATCACATATCTAGGTAACTTAATTTGTTGGCTTTACACATTAACAAAAACGCTCAACTTTGCAACTTGAGATAGTAATCATCCTAATATCACATCTCACATATCAGGCTAACTGTGCTTTGGGAATTGTGCACGTCTAAACGTATCCTTCCTTGGTTTATTTCGTCAGCCCCTTAGACCACATTGGTATTTGATCAGTTTGGAATGCCAATTTCTTTATACAATGAGGGCTGCATGCATTGGACAACAAGTACTTTAATATGCCAGGAAATAGGTATAATTGGCATTTCCAGAGAGGACGAAGGGAAAATGGGGTGTTCGTGATGCACATTACTGGATGCACCTAAAGTCTAAATAACTGATACGATTTCGTTTTGTTTCGATTACAGAAACATGACCAGTGATCCTGCGTTTGTTCCTCTCATAGGTTGCACCACGTATATATAAATACAATATATATATATATATATATATATAGATATAGATATATATTTAGATACATATATATAGGAGAGATATAGAGATATATAGATATAGAAAGATCTAGAGAGATATAGAGAGAGAGGAGGAGATATCTCTATATAGATATCTAGAGAGAGAGAGATAGAGAGATACTCTCTAGAGAGAGAGATCTAGATAGATATTCTCTAAGAGAGAGATAGATAAGGTAGGTCCCTAATATATAGAGAGACAGAGATATATACAGAGAGATAGATATATAATTTTTATAGATATATAAAAATATATATATAGTGTACATCTGTATTAACATAATATATACATATATCTATCTATCAATATATATATATAGATATATATATATATATATATATATATATATATATATATATATATATATATATATATACATATATATATATATATATATAGATATATATATATATATATATATATACAGATAGATAGATAGATAGATGTCTCAGATATTGAGGCATTATGAAAGTTCCACTACCAATACATGGGTGTGAATAGACACCGCCCCCAGCCCCTCCCCCCAAAAAAAAACACACACACACACACACACACACACACACACACACACACACACCACACACACACACACACACACACACACACACACACACACACACACACTCACACGCCCTCCCAATCATTTCAAAATTTCAATTTTGATTCAGAGATAAATTAATGGCGCCAGATAAATCGGTACAGACAGTACTTGAAAGGTCCAATGTATTTCATTAGCAGTAACAATTACTGTATCTAAGTGTTATAAATGAAAAACCAAGGCTTTCACTAGTGGATCGAGCTACATGTATTTTGCTTATTTAATGGAAACATCTGCCGAAGTCATATTCGTGGTATCACTTATTCACAGTATCAATATATTCAACTAGTATCTCTTATTCTCGGTGTCTTTGAATTCAATTTGTATCTGTAATTTCGGTCATTAAATTCAACGTGTGTCCCTAACTTTCTGCATCATTGAATTGCTCCAATTAAAGGTGTCATTTAAAAAAGGGAATCTATTTTATTGTCAGTGTTTATTCAACAGCTAGTGTCTCTCTTACAGCAGCTGTCATTGAATTCAACTTTTATCTCTCTAATTGACAGTGTCATTTAATTCAAATTTGTCAACGACTGATCGAGGTTGAGAACGGTGCTTGATGACTTGCATTTATATAAATGCAATTGTGCCTTCACATATATATGTCCGTGGCCCCAAGCGAAAAGCAATGCTCATCTAAGCTCTGCACAGGCTGGGCCCAACATTTGATGACATTAAACCAAAGTCATTACAAAGTTCTTTTGAAGATTGACAAACTGTTAATCATAATATGTGTTGTGCAGTCCTGTAACACACCGAGATCTGCAAACGGTCGTTAAACATATTTCCAACTGCTCGCACCGAAGCTCATCCATGCCACACATCACACTTGAGCTGAACAATGAATTATAAGCAAATTCATAGCATCTGATTGCACCCTATTAACGCTGTATGTCTTTGCCTGTTTTCTTTTAACTGCGGAAGGTGAGATGGATGATTAATGACATTGTACTTTATTATGTGATCCTTCTTTCCGTTATCTCTAGGAGAGAGTAATGACCCTTCCATTGTATTCGCCGCTAGGTAGTTTTTTGCTTAGACTATGTTTTATTCTAAAGCGGAAAGTCAATAATCTGCACCCGATACGTAGGTTTCCTGTTGATGTCAAATATCACCTCTCAATAACTTATATCAATACTACTCACAACTGGGTCATTCAATTATTATAGATTGTGGATGCGTCTATTTGTACCCATTTTGGCAAACAAATGACCCGATCAACGGGAGACAAAATAGTAGCAATAGTAGGGCCTATAATCACCTTTTCATGGTCATCAACTTACCAAAAAACACGATAATGCTTGATATATCTTTATTCATGCCATTTGAGTAAAGACTACGGAAGTTCTATAAGTACGCAAGGTGGCAACAACGCTATTTTGTCGAGAAAGCTATTGCTCGCCCTGTCTACTTCAAATAGAATCCAGGACATATATCACCATTTAATGTTATTTACGCGGCCCAATAGCGTCTTAGCGCCTCGACTCCTTGTCTGGTTCGTTTCATGTCCAGAAGCACTAGCTGTTTATCATCTGTGTTTATACGTGATGTTAGCAGAGATGGTCAATCATATACCTCATCCATTGTATTACATATTATGTATACTAAAGGAGGCTGTTAAAGGGTTCTAGGTAATAGTGTCATGGTAGAATGCTATCAAAAACAAGTGAAAGAACTAAGGAAAAGCAGCGTAATATTATGGCAACTTCTTGATAAGAAAAATTAAGTAAGAAGAGACAAGTTTGCAATAAGGTTCACATAGATTTGTATATATGGCATATCTTGTCAGCGCGGAAGTAAAGCTAAAATATAGAGCCAGCCATCCTGTGATATATCCAATCAGGAAGTAATGATTTACTGGTATGGTACACTACGGTATATCTATGTCGATTCATGTTTCCACTGAAGATGCCGTAAATAAACGAAATATTCTACACATATCTGGTTGGTCAAAAGTAGTGGTACTGAAGGGAAGCGTATGATATGTGAGGAACATTTTGCTTTGCGCCATAACCTCTAAAACGGTATTCAATATGACTACCATAATTAATTTAAACAGCATAAATTATAGATTCAGATTTACATATTATGAAATAATTGTAAGTATTACCTGCTGTGCGAACAAAGCAAAGTGAAAATGCAGTTGAAAACAAAAAACCCGGGAACATAACTGTTGTTGTCTGTCACATAGCTGCCAATAATGTGTATAATGCTGTGTAATAAACAAGTATTGAAATAATCAGTGCGTTTTGATATGTGGAAATATTGCCAGTTTGTCCACTGAATGTTTGTTCCGACAATACGTCCCGTTATATAACACAGTTTATGCGTTTTTTCATGTTCCGATTATACGCCCGTCAGTAATTATATAATAAAGCTGAATACAGGAATGTGTTCTGAAATACACACCACGAAGAATTAAAACAATCACAACTGCAATTACCAAAGCTCTCTCAAGGATATAATACTCTGACAAATGCTGTTCCTCAGAGAAATAATTCTTTGATGGCCTAGCAAGTGGTCGGGATTTAAGGGGCATGCGTTTGAAGGTTCATGGTGTTTCTGTGATTATATTGAGCCTCTGTAGGCAAAGAATGACAAAGCACATGCGGTAAAATAGATTAATCCCAGCAAATAAATTGCGTTCGAGTAGTTTCGAAATGCCAATGAGCTATATAAATACGGGTGTATTTTCCATACCTTTTAAATATGTTCACTGTGTATGGCATGTTTTGGCCAGAACCAGCAGCAATGCGTTTCATATCACGATTGGACAGGCAAAAGAGCCGGATTGTTAATTAATACTCTGTACTACTATGGTTCAAAGCAATTATCCAATCAGCAGTGTTGTTATGAAACTCAACTCTGTTTATAAGCCAGCCCAAAGACGTTACCATATATATGATGCACTATTTGCGATTGTTGAATATATTGAAATGCATCACATATCTAGGTAACTTAATTTGTTGGCTTTACACATTAACAAAAACGCTCAACTTTGCAACTTGAGATAGTAATCATCCTAATATCACATCTCACATATCAGGCTAACTGTGCTTTGGGAATTGTGCACGTCTAAACGTATCCTTCCTTGGTTTATTTCGTCAGCCCCTTAGACCACATTGGTATTTGATCAGTTTGGAATGCCAATTTCTTATACAATGAGGGCTGCATGCATTGGACAACAAGTACTTTAATATGCCAGGAAATAGGTATAATTGGCATTTCCAGAGAGGACGAAGGGAAAATGGGGTGTTCGTGATGCACATTACTGGATGCACCTAAAGTCTAAATAACTGATACGATTTCGTTTTGTTTCGATTACAGAAACATGACCAGTGATCCTGCGTTTGTTCCTCTCATAGGTTGCACCACGTATATATAAATACAATATATATATATATATATATATATATATATATATATATATTTATATACATAGATATAGATATAGATATATATATAGAGAGATCTCCTAAAGAGAGAGAGAGAGATAGAGAGAGAGAGAGAGAGATAGAGAGATAGAGAGATCTCTCTCTAGAGATATATAGATCTCTCTATCTCTCTCTATCTCTTCTCTCTCTCTCTAATCTCTCTCCTGTATGTACATCCTCTATATCTCCCTATATATCTACCTCTCTATATCTATATCCTAATTTATATATATCTCTCCCTCTATATATCTCGTGTGTACATCTGTATTAACATAATATATCTCCATATATCTATCTATCAATATATATATATATATATATATATATATATATATCTATATATATATATATATATATATCTATAGATATATACTATATATATATATATATATATATATATATATATATATATATATATACAGATAGATAGATAGATAGATGTCTCAGATATTGAGGCATTATGAAAGTTCCACTACCAATACATGGGTGTGAATAGACACCGCCCCCCCTCCCCCCAAAAAAACACACACACACACACACACACACACACACACACACACACACACACACACACACACACACACACACACACACACACACACACACACACACTCACACGCCTCCCAATCATTTCAAAATTTCAATTTTGATTCAGAGATAAATTAATGGCGCCAGATAAATCGGTACAGACAGTACTTGAAAGGTCCAATGTATTTCATTAGCAGTAACAATTACTGTATCTAAGTGTTATAAATGAAAAACCAAGGCTTTCACTAGTGGATCGAGCTACATGTATTTTGCTTATTTAATGGAAACATCTGCCGAAGTCATATTCGTGGTATCACTTATTCACAGTATCAATATATTCAACTAGTATCTCTTATTCTCGGTGTCTTTGAATTCAATTTGTATCTGTAATTTCGGTCATTAAATTCAACGTGTGTCCCTAACTTTCTGCATCATTGAATTGCTCCAATTAAAGGTGTCATTTAAAAAAGGGAATCTATTTTATTGTCAGTGTTATTCAACAGCTAGTGTCTCTCTTACAGCAGCTGTCATTGAATTCAACTTTTATCTCTCTAATTGACAGTGTCATTTAATTCAAATTTGTCAACGACTGATCGAGGTTGAGAACGGTGCTTGATGACTTGCATTTATATAAATGCAATTGTGCCTTCACATATATATGTCCGTGGCCCCAAGCGAAAAGCAATGCTCATCTAAGCTCTGCACAGGCTGGGCCCAACATTTGATGACATTAAACCAAAGTCATTACAAAAGTTCTTTTGAAGATTGACAAACTGTTAATCATAATATGTGTTGTGCAGTCCTGTAACACACCGAGATCTGCAAACGGTCGTTAAACATATTTCCAACTGCTCGCACCGAAGCTCATCCATGCCACACATCACACTTGAGCTGAACAATGAATTATAAGCAAATTCATAGCATCTGATTGCACCCTATTAACGCTGTATGTCTTGCCTGTTTTCTTTTTAACTGCGGAAGGTGAGATGGATGATTAATGACATTGTACTTTATTATGTGATCCTTCTTTCCGTTATCTCTAGGAGAGAGTAATGACCCTTCCATTGTATTCGCCGCTAGGTAGTTTTTTGCTTAGACTATGTTTTATTCTAAAGCGGAAAGTCAATAATCTGCACCCGATACGTAGGTTTCCTGTTGATGTCAAATATCACCTCTCAATAACTTATATCAATACTACTCACAACTGGGTCATTCAATTATTATAGATTGTGGATGCGTCTATTTGTACCCATTTTGGCAAACAAATGACCCGATCAACGGGAGACAAAATAGTAGCAATAGTAGGGCCTATAATCACCTTTTCATGGTCATCAACTTACCAACAAACACGATAATGCTTGATATATCTTTATTCATGCCATTTGAGTAAAGACTACGGAAGTTCTATAAGTACGCAAGGTGGCAACAAACGCTATTTTGTCGAGAAAGCTATTGCTCGCCCTGTCTACTTCAAATAGAATCCAGGACATATATCACCATTTAATGTTATTTACGCGGCCCAATAGCGTCTTAGCGCCTCGACTCCTTGTCTGGTTCGTTTCATGTCCAGAAGCACTAGCTGTTTATCATCTGTGTTTATACGTGATGTTAGCAGAGATGGTCAATCATATACCTCATCCATTGTATTACATATTATGTATACTAAAGGAGGCTGTTAAAGGGTTCTAGGTAATAGTGTCATGGTAGAATGCTATCAAAAACAAGTGAAAGAACTAAGGAAAAGCAGCGTAATATTATGGCAACTTCTTGATAAGAAAAATTAAGTAAGAAGAGACAAGTTTGCAATA
>CM067351.1:39868004-40100504 GCA_034190875.2 Urechis unicinctus | reverse complement strand
GAACCAGCAGCAACGCGTTTCATATCACGATTGGACAGGCAAAAGAGCCGGATTGTTAATTAATACTCTGTACTACTATGGTTCAAAGCAATTATCCAATCAGCAGTGTTGTTATGAAACTCAACTCTGTTTATAAGCCAGCCCAAAGACGTTACCATATATATGATGCACTATTTGCGATTGTTGAATATATTGAAATGCATCACATATCTAGGTAACTTAATTTGTTGGCTTTACACATTAACAAAAACGCTCAACTTTGCAACTTGAGATAGTAATCATCCTAATATCACATCTCACATATCAGGCTAACTGTGCTTTGGGAATTGTGCACGTCTAAACGTATCCTTCCTTGGTTTATTTCGTCAGCCCCTTAGACCACATTGGTATTTGATCAGTTTGGAATGCCAATTTCTTTATACAATGAGGGCTGCATGCATTGGACAACAAGTACTTTAATATGCCAGGAAATAGGTATAATTGGCATTTCCAGAGAGGACGAAGGGAAAATGGGGTGTTCGTGATGCACATTACTGGATGCACCTAAAGTCTAAATAACTGATACGATTTCGTTTTGTTTCGATTACAGAAACATGACCAGTGATCCTGCGTTTGTTCCTCTCATAGGTTGCACCACGTATATATAAATACAATATATATATATATATATATATATATATATATATATATATATATATATATAGATATAGATATATATATATATATATATATATATATATATATATATATATATATATATATATATATATATATATATATATATATATATATATATATATATATATATATATATATATATATATATCTATATATATATATATATCTATATATATATATATATATATATATATATATATATATATATATATATACGAATGCGACTATTATGGACATGTTTTCTGTTGGTCTGTTAGTAACATGTTTCGGTTTCGTAAAAGTATTTTTGATTTTCATTGTTTTATTAAATTTCTTTATTTTGTGTACCAAAAAGGGTGTTCCAAAATAGTTCGGGTATAAGGGACTTAGTATTTTGGGACATAACAAAAAAACAAACCATTTTTCTCGTCAAATCAAAAGATATTCTCGGCCAGCAACGCAACTTCGTGTGAAAAAACACCAGGAACTTATACGAATTATTCGACCTGGCTAAGCATTTCGGTTTGTCCAGACGAATATTTATCTTTCTCCAGCACATTGGAAAACGTCGTAACCAAATATATTTGTTTTATATTCCCTCTATCAAATGTCACGTGGATAGTATATATTCACGAAGGAAGTAATAGTAAACAATATACCAGAAGGTTGGGATAATGATATATCGGATAATAACGAGAAACAAGCTGTTAAAGGCATAGTACAAAAAAGGTCGTAGGTCCAATAATTATTTTTTTTCAAACGCCTATAACCAATTCCTGCGCAATGCATGAGCCAAAACCTAGCAATGGATAAAGTGAAAGGAGATAATGAACAGTGTAACATCACTTTTAAACAAAAAATTGTACAAAAAAGCACTAAAAAAGTTCTTTTGTGGTACTCAAGTCGTGTGCCAAGATGTGACTGTGTTCCAAAAATGCTGGTTGATTGTCTCAAAAAGGTTGCATTCGTATAATTATATATATCCGATATATCATTATATATATATATATATATATATATATATATATATATGTATATATTATTTAGCTTTCAGTTCCAAGCCATGTAGAACATGCGAGGCAACTTTATTCCATTATATCAGAGTTAGGGGTGCAACTTATCTGACAACTTTTCGACATTTCGTTTGAACATTTAACAAGGAATTATAACAGCACTTACTACTTCCGCATTGCATATCGCAGTTCTGCGTGATCGGAGTTGTATGACATCAATGGATATTACAATGTTTGTCTTATAGAATATAATCCTCTTTTGATGTTTAGTTAACACGTCAACGTTAAATGTCGTCAATCAATAAGTCCTACTGGCTGAGGTTCTTGCGATTTTTTCCGATATGTGAGAGTCTGACGTAACCACATAAATCCGAGGTTTATATCTTCAACCTCATTTCAATATTCTCACGGTCGTCAATGCAAATGCATGTGGGTCTGCATAGAGTACGTAGCGTTATCTGGATTGCAAGCATCGCTATGCAAATGGACTATTATATTGCCGTCTCAACTGGGCCGCCTCATTTCCCATTTCGATTGCATATTCAAGCCCATCACTGCAATAGATTCAATTATTATAGATTCAGGCTGGCTGCATTTTTTATAGGGTATTATTTTAGAGCATATGAGAACAGCGCCCAGATCATGAAGCATCGTGTGAGCCTCTCATCAATCATCGAAAGGTTTGCACACCTTAACATATGCCACCCCAAAATCAAAACTAGGAAGCCGCGCTACCCAAAGGGTGGCTAAATAAACAGTATCGGTTGAATACTCAAATAAGTGCCCCGTTGTGATCAAACACAAGCCAGCAATTTAGTTCACATTTGAAATGTTTCATTGTAGTTTTTCTTTGGGGATTTTATTTCCGTTGGTAATAAACACCAAATTCAAAGGGCATCTTTACTCATCTCAAAAACCAACAATAAATGCAATCTGATTAGTGTTAACGATGGTTCTATAATGACACGATTCCAATGATAAAAATTAACTGTTCCAACGGCGTAAAAGTAACTACAGACATACCATTTGCATAAAAGCTAGATTTAGGCATATCTTTCCTAGATATGTTCATAAGCGTAGAGAAAGTATTTTCGAAGAGCGGAGTTTTGTCTTGGTCTGCATGGCACTGCATGGCGTTTTCATGATTTGTTTGGTCATCAGCCTAGATAGCATTGTCATCTCTTCTCTTGTGTTATCTGATTATCTGTGAAGTTATTAACATTAAACAACATCTTAAATCGTTTGTGCTGGTATCATAATCGCCCCGAGTGATTTATGCTAGAGATGATTGAATCTTGATGTTTATGCATTACAAGCCAACTTGTGATTTATAAATTAATATGAGCTGTAATATCACGGAGAATATGCTAATTCGTAGCAATAAAAGGACATTGTATTGTGTAACCACATATTACAATGTGCTATGAGCCCGCAATACGTTTCTGGTTATTAGCATAATATGAAACTATTTATGGTGAGGAAAACATATTCTTGCCTAACACTATAAGGAAATCAACACAACGATGGTCTCATATTTCGGTAACACATCTCATGACGCTATGATGTAAATGAACGAGCATTGCGCTCCGTAAGGCTTGGGTCAAATTATCATGTCCTATTACAAACAATTATTAAATGACACACGAATATTCAAACACACACACGCACGCACGCACGCGCACACACATATATACAAATTTATACATACATATATATATATATATATATTTTATATATATATATGTTTATATTCATTTATATATATAAATATTTATATATTTGTATATATATACTTATGTATATATATATATATATGTATTGATATGTATAGATACACACACATATATGTATACACATGGATATATATATAACTATATATATATATCTATATATACAAATATATACACATATACAAATATATATTATATATATATTTATATATATATATATATATATATATATATATATATATATATATATATGTCTCTATATATATATGTATGGATATATATACATTTATACATATATATATATATATATATATATATATATATATATATATATATATATATACTTATGTATATATGCATTGATATGTATAGATACACACACATATATGTATACACATGGATATATATATAATATATATATATATATATATATATATAAATATATACACATATACAAACGTATATATATATACATATATACATATATTTATATATATATATATGTATCTATATATATATGTATGGATATATATACATTCATACATATATATATATATATATATATATATACGTATGTGTATATATATGTATTGATATGTATAGATACACACACATATATGTATACACATGGATATATATATATAACTATATATATATATCTATATATAAATATATATATATATATGTATATATACATACCTTAATATGCATATATCTATGTATATAATATATAAATACATTCAAGTATGTATAAATATATATATATGTATGCACATATATATTTAAATGCATATAACAATGTATAAATATATTTATATATGCATAAGACATGATGTGATTGCATCATTTACGTTCACAAATTAAAAAGGGATTGAGATTTTCGTTTGAGACTGAACTACCGCTTAGCAAGCAAAATGGCTGGTACCTAGTCAAGGTCCCCTAGCCTGATGGCTACGGGCGCTGTTTACATGTTACTGATATTCAATAGTCTCGCCTTCAGCCTAGGCAAGCTTAATGTCTTGAACTGGACAGGCATCCCAGATTTGGGATGCTCCAATAACAAGCCGTGCCTCTCGGTCACTCTCGGGTACTTTTGAGTAGTTGTCTCTCATTGGTTAGTTCTACAAGTTCCGAAGAACTTGTCCAACCGGACGAGTGATTTTTATGAGCCGGGCACACATTCTACAACACGATTTGTTTCACGCTGAGTGGCACCGTTAATCACACAGTCGGTGAGAGAAGCAGACACACAACTGGTTCTTTTTAACTGACTATTACGTAAACATACTATCGTGCAGCTAAGCGATTAAAGCGCTTGTTGTGGTGCAAATTTGAACTTTTGAGACGCCCCATAATTCCAGAAGACATTCAATGTGTTCTCATTTGACGCAGACCACTACAATGTCCATGACGTCACATAGAACCGAGGGTGCGTATCACAAGCCGGACACGCGCAATTAAGGTAAATCCGGACCATAACCTTTGCGTTGATTGACCTTTCACTCCCTCTAAGTGATCCACCAATCAGCGCTCAGAACACACCTTAGCAACAAACCCGCCGCCATCTTGGAGACAAGCGAACGCTGTCGCTCGTGTTACCTTTATTTGTAGCGTATCGTTATAATATAACTTTGCAATGGTTAAGCGGTGTGCATGGGGTACATGCAACAGTGATAGTCGGTATCCTGAGCGGCTTCAATTATCTGACGGCAAGCCGATAGGATTTATTCCATTCCCACGCCCGAAACGAAACGAAGCTACTTGTCGAGAGTGGATAAAACGATGCGGCCGCCCACACTGATCCTAACACAGCAAACTACTAAGCAAACGACTTAGGTTCTTGTAGATATGTGTGTACATCAGTCACATAGGTGTGGGCCAGGGTTCCTAATATATCGGACATGGTTTTGAAATCTGGTACTAATCTTTCTACAAAAAGGAACACATCTCAGGGAAAATTTTGTTTATGGAGGCCACCAACTTGAGTGTGTGGATAATTACCCTTATCTTGGAATAAACTTCACCACTAATGGTAAACTGAAGGACTCTGTTGATACCCTTTACCATAAAAGCCTTAAGGCCCTATACAAACTAAACAAACTCCTGGGTCATAACTATAATATATGCACCATGATGCATATCTTTGATCATACAATATGGTTCATAATGTATGGTTCTGAAGAGTGGGGAGTAGATATTGGACTGACCCAGTCACGATCCCCAAATGCATTTGAACAAAATCTGGATAATAATAAACTTTCTCAGAGTTAAAATTCTACAGGAGAATACTACACGTAAAAAGACACCTCGATTATAGGAATCGGGGGTGAACTGGGCAGACACCCTCAGTCTTCATGCCATAACTAATTCAATAGAGTTCTTTCTTTCTATCAAATTAAAATCTGTAGGCAGTCTAGCCAAGGAAGCACTAATCGAAAGTCAAAATGAACATCCTAAAACGAAAAAGTCATGGTTCGGAAAATTAACATCTATATTGGAGCACTTACATCTACAATACAACAACATTAACGCGCCTGAGAACAAAATAACGATATTTGCGAAAAGAGCTGAAGGTGCTATGTAAACCCTCTATGAAAAATTCTGGCTCAACAAACTCTATTACACTAACAGCCTATCTGGAAGACAAGGAGGAAATAAACTGAGAACCTACAAACTTTTCAAACAACACTTTGGACTCGAGGAATACTTACTAAATATAGACAATATCAACCACAGAACTGCAGTATCACAACTACGCCTGAGCTCCCATCCATTAAATATAGAATCAATGAGGGGAACCATCTCCAATCCAAATGATAGAATATGTCAGTGTTGTGCAATGCAAGCTACAGAAGACGAAGCGCATTTCATGATCACATGCCCGAAATATCAAAATAAAAGAGCCTCATTGTTCAACGATATTGCCAAAAACAACAACAATTTTTCTCATCTGTCACCCAATGACAAATATATTTGGGTGATGAGTAACGAGGACAAACTCTTATGTAAGAACATTGGCAAGTTTATAAGGGAATCGCTCGAGATTAGAAAACTGGCACTAAATGGCCAACAACCCTCAGTTGCAGATGTCTCGGTTAGTGGTCTCACATAGAAATATAACCCTGTTACTATGCTTTATCTTAATGTGTACTGTTTGTATTGAAATGTCTTTAGTTTTGCGGTAGAATTAGTTGCACACTTATTGTATTCCTATTGTATTGTATGTTGCACTTTCTCCGATCAAAATCATGTAAATAACTCGATTGTATATGCTCCTAGAGGGCGCGTGATTGCTAATAAACGTCATTGTCATTGTATCCCATGGCGAGTGTAAACAGCAAAGTCACAAAAAGGTGCACCAGTAACCAACAACTGTCCCTGGACCTGATACCAATAGTGCGGGGCAGGGTAAATCACATAACCGACTTCTCGCCCCTGGTGGCCCCCGCCGAAGGATGCTGCGTCTGCTTTCGTTGCAGCGCGTGCTTGGTTGTACATGATGCTAATTAGTTTGTATTAGAAAAGAAATTGGTCAAAGTTTGTTTGAATAGATTTTTTTTTTATTATTTACTTAATAAGTTGAGGAGCGCATACCAGATATTATACTGTGACAAACACACCTTAGTATTTCGATTCTGACTGGTCGCGAAGCCGTGCCCGCGTGTGCGGCGTGGGACCAGCTTCTTGAAGTTCCTACACGGCCTCGAAAAAATCGCCGAAATCGCATTATGCTACGGTTTAATATGGTCTTTAATTATCTTTCACCACTAAAGCATAGTTTGTTATAAATTTCTGCCTGGTTTTTATTGTACGATAGCACTTATTTCATTCACGACTGCCTCTCAAACTTTCACAAAACTCCTATCTAAATACATGCAAGTCGACATTTTCCGCTGTAGCTTGTCTCCACTTAGCAACAGTAACTAATGTGGGCGGAGCATGGCGAAAGGTCAATTGGTCACGGAGATTAACGAACGTGTTTAATAAATATTCGGACGCGCCAGTTTAAGACCTTATCTTATCGTAGACTCTAAGGCGAGAAGCGTAGTGGAACCCCTGGAGTCTGGGACGCAGACTAGCTGGTACCATAATCGCATCTTTTTTGCACATGGCTTTATGTCGCACTAAATGTACAGTTGGGTATAAAAGGTACGAACATGTTTTCTTAAGTTATGATTGATTGTCTTAATGTCACAAAGTAAGGGCAAATATGGTTTAATAATTTTACTCATAATAAAGTTCATACATGTGACGTCACAAACTGCAAATGCTTCTCATACAATACAACACCGCGAACCTGTATGCAATACGAAGAAGCAATTCATTTTAATTCCCAGTGATCCAAACTAGAGAGACCATTATGATAACAGCAAGAGAAGACCATGATTGAAGACTTTTCTCATTGCCATTGTACGAGAAATAACAGAGATTGCAACCTCGCTAATATATCTTCATTGTGGCTGTCTCAGAAATTGAGGCATTATGGAAATTTTACTACCTATACATGGGGTCGAATTGCAACGATCCCCAAATCATTTCAACATCTTTATTTTGATGCAGTGATAAGTTGGTGGCGCCAGATGAAACGTTACAGATAGTGCTTGAAAGGTCAAATGTGTCGCTGATTCTTACATTAGCAATATGCTATTATTGCATCTTAGTGTAATAAATGCAGAAGCAAGGCTTTCCACAGTGTATCGGGCTACGTGGATCCAGCTAATTAAATGTATACATCGGCCTTAGTCGGCTTCGTGGTATATCTTATTCTCAGTGTTATTAAATTTAATAGGTGGCATTGAGAAAAAAAAACCTGCATCCATCTAATCGTCAGTTTTATTCAAAACAACTAATATCTCTCTAATTGCCATGGAATTCAATTCGTATCGCATAGGTATTCTCAACGATTGATTCGCTGTTTCATCAGTGATTTTCAGTCTCAATCAATGCCCGTGGCCCCAAGCGAACAACAATGCTCATTAACGCTCTGTACAGATATCAAAAATATATGATAATAAATTAAGTGTTAATCGTAATAGGTGCTGCGCAGTCCTGTAACATCATGTGTGTACGGCTTTATCATCCAACATGTTGAACGGGCTGCAAATGCTCATTAAAGCTGCTTCCAACCGCCATCATCGAAGCTCACTCATGCCATACATGACACTTCAGGTGAACAGTGAATTGTACTCTTTGGAAATATAAGCACCTTCATTATAAGTGGTTGCACATTATATACGCTGTATATCTTTTCTGTTTCATTGTATAATAGAGAATAATGACCCTCCCTTTGTTCTTACCGCAAGGTACGTTTTTGCTTATGCTAAGTTTGATTTTTGTAGCGGCAGATCAATGAGCTTTTAGGTGCACGCTTCGCAGATTTCCTGCTATGATGAAATATCACCTCGCAATAACTTATAACAATGCCACTCACAGCTGGGTCATTAATTCATTATAGATTGTGGATTATTACATGATCCTTTTTCCGTTATCTCCAGGAGAAAGTAATGACACTTCCATTGCATCCGCCGCTCGGTAGGTGTTTGCTTACACTATTTTTGATTTCAAAGCGGAAGATCAATGATCTGCGCAGGCTACGCAGGTTTCCTGTTGATGCCGAATATCACCTCGCAATTACCTATAACTATGCCACTCACCACTGGGTCATTCAATTATCAAAGATTGTCGATGCGTCTATTTGTACCCATTTGCCAAACAAATGACCCGACCAACGGGAAACTAAACAGTTGCAATAGTAGGGCCCATAATCACCTTTTCATGGTCATCAACTTACCAACAAACAGGAAAATGCTTCCTATATCTTTATTTATGCCATTTGAGGAAAGACTATACAGGTTCTATAATTACGCAATTTCAGTGGAAATGAAGATAAACTGTCGATTGGCAACAACGCTATTTTGTCGAGAAAGCTATTGCTCGCTCTGTCTACTTCAAATAGAATCCAGGACATATATCACCATTTAATGTTATTTACGCGGCCCAATAGCGTCTTAGCGCCCAGACTCCTTGCCTGGTTCGTTTCATGCCAAGACGTACTTAGCCGCTTATCATCTGTATTTATATGTGATGTTACCAGAGGTATACGTTATCAATTAACACACAATCGAATTGTGCTCATTAGAGATAACTACATTGGTTTGTACTATTAATAATCGAGAGAGTGCAGTCTTCAATAGACTATGCTATTTGTGTTTTATTACAAGCGAGATGATCCATCATTCTCCTCATTCATTATTTTACATACAGCGCATATTGAAGGAGGCTGTAAAAGCTTTCTAGGTAATAGTGTCATGTTCAAACGACATCAAAAAAACAGTAGGAAAGAACTAAGGCAACGCAGCGTAATGGGAAGGCAGTTAAGAGGAGACAAGTATGCAATGATATATATTTGCTCGCGGGGATAAATGAGAGCGCTATACTAAAACACTTTTGTCGTCACACATTATAAATTAACGGATGGTGACAAACCAACCATATACCTCATTGGTTATTATCATTCATAACTGAATGCTATTGTCTACGCAGTCTGGCATTCAAGTGATCGTTATTAGGAAAAAACTATTATGTTAAACGATCTATTGCACTCTTTTGTTTATCGAAGTTCTCGTGACAACCCAGACATAGAGGCTTCCGCATCACACTCCACTTGCTATATTTTAATGGCATCTGGCTCTGTTCAAAGCAATCTACTAGCATCAGCCATCAGCACTAATGCTCTCAGGGCCTGATAGCAGGAGTGCCGCTGAATATTGACTGGTCTTAAGTGGACAGACAGTAGGCTGTACGGTCCACAGGGGAGCTTACCTAGCCATACATTCCTAATCATAAGCAAGAACCATCTGCTCCAACTCTCGCGCCACCGCGTAGTGTCTCCCCCGAGTATCCCAGGGCGCCTCGTTACTTGGGCTGGTCGCTGCGCCATGTCCCAGGTGGTTTCATTGTCCAGATTGTTATGAATGGTGATTGGAGGCTTTGGCCGACCGATAAGCATCAAGAATGGCAAATGGATTCATCTTGGGACAGTCATTGCCGGAGCACCACGATAATCACCAACTTGATGCGGGTGAATTGGTCCCTTCATGGTCCACTACTAAGGAAATAACAACACACATTTATCTTTTTAAAAACGATAGTTTCTCTTTATTTGCCTTTCAAATGTCATCGCCTCTCAATACCTACATTCGCAGTTTCACAGACGAGTGACTAGCTACTATGGCAACGTACCTGCTAACCATGGTGACACGCAGGCAAGTACAATACTCTCTACACCATTCGTTCCACTGGGAGAACAGAGGCCAACTGAATGAAGGATTGGAATACCTATTGTAGATTGACACGCTTCCACATATTAAACATTGATCACCTCCAGAGCCCTAAAACCTACTTTCCTTATAAGTACAAATCGAGGTTGACTATTTGTCCGAACAAGGCCTTCACCGCATAGGCTTCATATCCACATCGCAATACGAACTGAAATTCACCAAATCTTGAAGTGTTAAAACGGTCTTAGCGTTTTCCCACCACCACCAAATAAATTACGGTTGGATCATGATATTACAATAGTGTGGCTAACTTATATTGGTTAATGCCATTGGATCAGTCTGTGTACATGACACCATAAGACAAACACTGAGCACATTACCTATTTACACCTGTTGTTTATAGTACGAGACTCGGTTACATGTTGCTATATAACACATACATAATCAACTGGTTACATTGTAGTCACACCTCAACCCACCTTTACCTAACACAACTACCATCGTATACATATACTTGGTGCACCAGGCCACTGGGTTTTCAATGTCTTCCCTTCATAAAAATTAAAAAAAATGGCAGCTCCAGCTCGGTCTGAACCAATGAATATGCTAATTCCAACACATGTTCTGGTCGGTATATTTTTGAGTTAAAACTAACCTTAAGAAGCGTCGGCAACAGACTGAAGAAATGCACTCGGGCGTTGAAATTCCAGGGCACCTCATCATCAATTCAAAAGTTTTTTTACATACCAATCTTTATAAAAAATCATTTTTTCCCCCTTCGTGGATCATTGGAAGCCAAATCATTAAATGAAACTAATTTCCATAGGATTATTAAGTGTGGAAGGGCTCATACACAGGGGAACCAACCTAAAATGTGAAGGCATCGATATTAAATGTCCTTTTGTGGCAACAGAGTGAACAGGAAAGATGGGACAAAATAAGGAATGATCCCTGACATCCGGTGTGATATAAAAACCTGAACCTCCCATGTAACACAAAATATATTGCCACGCCTATGTACATTAATAATCGGCTAGTAATACAATTGAATCAATTGGTATTAACCCTACAAATCTCTTATGTTAAAGTTTATAAATCGTAGACGAAATCACAGCGTTGTTTGCTTGATATAAACTTGGCAATGAAGCCCTTGTCAACAATTCAGGGTCATATTAAATAATTAACCTAGGTGAATTTCCATATGGACAGAGTTGCGAAGCCAAAGTATAGTAAGTCTACCACTTTGTTTTTATAAAATTGTACAAAGCTATCAAAATGATGGTTATTGTTCACACAAAAAATAAAATTGTACACTGTCCTTTTATGAAAAGTACACACATTATTTAGCCGAGGATCAGAAAATTGAAAAGGACATAGAAAATTTGCATTGAGGCCCCCGCCATCTGTTGTGTGGCTGAAAGGAAAGTTGGGTCCGTCTGAGCTAGTGCACTTCATCAGCTATTGATTGACAAGCATTAGTCCATTAACATATAACACAGTGTAAACAACACGACTCAACAACATTTTCCCTATACACAAACTATGAATACAAGTGTGATCACTGATTCAAGGCATTGTCAACAGAGGCCTGGCCCTAGTTCCACCTTATAACACGCACAGCTTGGGCGATGAGGGCACAGAACATCAACAATATATCTATATACACCCAAGTTCGTCTGGCAATAATATAACATATGGAGTGCATCCACTTACTATTCATAGGGTTTATTTGCATAAGCAACTACATTATTCATGAGTAACATACACGATATATATATATATATATATATATATATATATATATATATATATATATATATATATATATATATATATATATATATATATATATATATATATATATATATATATCAGGGAATGAATACCCTCAGTTTAGCAACGTTTACAATACACGGATAAAAACCAAACCAACACAATGCATCCAATACACAGAACGACCGCGTTATCATGTCTAAGCACAAAATTCAGGCTGGCATTTTCATTTGATTACAATATATATGTATTGAGTTATGTACAGTCATTGTGCCGTGTAAAACAAAGGGACAGTTGACAGTGTTTACACCGAGATCTATGGACATATTGCAGTGTATAAATGGGCTAACAACAAACTGAACAGCTTATCCAATCATCACTGCTAAATATCATCCCAACCAATTGTCTGTTAACATACAAAAGTCAGACTCTTGGAGCTTGCTTGTCCAACACTCACCTCCCAGCGAGCGATCCCTTGTTCAGCAACCCTCTCACTCTAAATACGACCAGGGTATTCGGGATGCGAGAGAAGTATAGAAAAGGGAACCAGTTACGCCAATTGGTGTCGTTTTCTGCCTTTAAGGCATCTAGTAGAGGCGAATATTGTACGCTGTCCATGTGATTTTTACACAACAGTATCAATGTTGTTATTGGAAGGATGAGGGAAGAGGGTGCCAAAGCGATTGGTATATCAGGGGAAAGTTAGGCTGAGGGAGGGGGTATTGAATGAATATGGTAGTAAAGACTCTCTGCAAACCCTGCAGTACCGTCCTAAAAGATTGAGCCTTGTCACTAAAAAACACTGCATCTGTCAACCACACAAAAGTCAACATTTCAATCATTCCAAAATGTCATCCATCAAACAAAATTGTTACATTACGAATGCAGCATAACGCACAGATGTATGGCGAAAAAAAGGGTTGGAAATACAATAGATGTGTGGTCGAAGGCAAATACCCATGAAAACAACGCGGACTATCGGTGTCGACGCTGGGTTGCATAGTAATACATAGGAACATCACAATGACCTGGTAACGACAGGGCAAGCAAGGTATTTGAGCAAGTAAAGCCTTGCCTCGAGCCGAGATTACCCTATGGTATATCACCAGAAGCGCACGTGCTCTAAGCCAATGATTTAAGCAACACAAACTACTGCCTATCCCTCACATCTTAATACCAACAGATTTATCCTCCTTTTGCAGACGTCGCCTCGTCAAGTTGCCTTCATAAAGCCCGGCTAATTATGGCTCTGACAGCAATGATCCCGCCTGGACTTGCTAACATTCCGACCAAATCGCAGGCAAGCCATTACTCTGTCCAATTCATGGCAACAATACATCACAAGCTATAAACCTGTTCCATACCCTAAGCCAAACCCTAAGCGCCATTCAGTGGTCACCGGCAGTCTAAAAAACACAAGCGGCCACTCAAGTATCGCATAATGAAACATGTTGGGGCGTATAGAGGCAGCAAAGGGCCGAGCAGGGCAAGTGAACACGGTCATGAAGCAATTACCGACCGTGTGCTCTTAGCCAGATAATAGCATAGAGCTTCGTCGATAGAAAAGACACACTCAACTATCCGACAAACTGCCCCACTCCCGTCATTAGCGTCAAACAATTGACTGCCTTGCCAGAAACTCGTTGTTGTGTTAGCCATGAACATGTAAAGAAGCAATCTGCCTTCTTCCCTTACCGGTGATTAAAACCACAAGGGCTGCGATGAACGGCAGGGTATGAGATGGGTAACGTGATGTAGTGAGCGCTACGATGCAACTCGTTATGAGATCGAGCAGAAACTAGCGACTCCTTAGATGAACGTGTCGTTCTACATAATATGAGCCACTAGGTTATGCCATGTCGAATAGAACACGCCCAATGGATGACATCAATGTCTTGAGTATCTGAAGGAGGTCATTTATGAAGAGAATCAATTACACGTAGAAATGATATGTCTTAACCACGGAAGGAGTGCGCAGTACTGTGGTAGAAAACAATCAAAAATTCGGCAGCACAACTGAAATAATCACAAATCTGAGAGCAATGCATAATTGGTGAAAAGATAGGTGGTGTGTGTGTGTGTGTGTGTGTGTGTGTGTGTGTGTGTGTGTGTGTGTGTGTGTGTGTGTGTGTGTGTGTGTGTGTGTGTGTGTGTGTGTTGTTGGGGGGGGGGGGGGTGGTGGTAATGAAAAACGACGACAGACACTCACCAGTGTAATCAGGTTACTGGCCTTGTGGCATCGAGTAGCCCCCCATGCCGCTCATCCCCTGGCCCTGTCCATTGTACTGTTGTTGCTGTTGTTGTTGCTGCTGCTGTGGCTGCTGTTGCTGTTGTCCACCTTGCATCTGCATCCCCTGCCACTGCATGGCAGGTACGCCACTGTAACCAGATATATCAGTATGACAAACATGACTGACCGGCAGCTCAGTGAAAAGAAAAACCCAATAGAATATCAAATGAAGACCCAGCGATAATTAAGCCCCGTTGCTTTTGTCATAATCGCGACATGCTGTTATCCTTTACTATGCCACTTTACTGGAACTGGCAAGTGGAAAGATAATAAGCAGGACATTTCTCACAAGAGCAGGGCATGCAAATGGGACGGCTATTGTAATGTGGAAGAGGAATGGACGAGGAGAATCGAAGGAAAAGTCGGTAGAATTGAAGCGCATCCCAACAGGCATGTGTAACATACAAGTGTTAAGCGAATGTGTAATAGCTTAACAAAGAAAGTCTCCAGTTAAAGATGCAAATAGAATATCACAAATCAGAAGTCTAAGGAGACAAGTGGTGTGTGAGTCAATGTGAGGCATACATAAAGTAAAACAACAGCCAGAGGAAGAACGCCTCTGCCGTTGTATTATTACCTGTACCCGCTGCTGTATCCGCTGTATCCCTGTTGCATGTAGGGCTGCATGTAGCCTCCTTGTTGCATCTGACCGTAGCTCTGGGGATAACCCCAGTAGCCCATCTGATTGTAGTACGGGTACGTGCCACCCTGCCCCATCTGATTCACACACGCACACATGCACGTTAAATACAAAGACCATACCATCAACTTGTCCGCGCATAAAACTCCGACATCAGCGTGTTTTTATGTAAGAAGCACGGTGCCATCACCATAAAGAGGCAAAGCGAGACAGGCACGAGTGGTGTTTGATTCACGGTTTATAAGGAGCAGATGAGCTTGACACCATGGTACTGGGAGCTTATCAACAGTGACGTTTAGGGCTCGCTATAACACCCGGACACTCATCCAATACATCACATCACTGACACGCATTCTTCGCCTAACTTCGAAGTCAGCCACCTTTTCCTACAACACTCCCAGCGGCCATCAAACCATCTTCTTATACTATTCCTTTTTTTGTGCGCGGGATTTATTCAGAAAGTCAGAAACGCCGACAGCGGCAGTTAATACCAAGGAAAAACATCGCCTACAAATGCACGAGGCCTTTGAAGACTTCCACTGCGCTCCTTGTATAATGCAAAGAATTTCATTCCGTCCGCATGCATATTTAAAACACCACACAAAGAACGGCAGGATATCACATAGCAGAAAATGTAATTAACACAGCCCATTGTCATTAAAAAAGATATTTACTAAAAGTCATTCATCCCGCTGTCATTATTAGAACATACACAGCTTTGAAGCAATAAAACGCAAGGTCATAAATGGCCCATACCGTTAGAGCTCCATCAAGTGTGTGAGTGTGTATATTATTAACAAAGCAATCTCGGATGTGATTAACGGGTCAATTAGGTAGGATTGGTGTGGCGGGATAAGGAAGCCAGGTTCATCAACAGGTTTGGGATGAGGTTAAAAGGCAGTGATGTACAGTGGAAATAAGCTAGGAGGCTGGATTAATCTGTCAGTGATGGCTACAATTGACGAGGCACACACGAATAGCGTTCGTAAATAAAGGCTGAGAGGAGAGCAGGTGACGGTCGTCTATCACCAGGTCCAGGCAGATGTAATCTCCTCTAATGGCCAGACAGCATGGTATTGTAATATCACTCAGAGGTCTAGGGGCCAGGTGGCGGGCATGGGGGTTTATGCATGTGATGTATGGGACAACAGGAAGAACTGTTTCAGCTGCCTATCAGGTCTGTGCGAGCAATGAATGCCACAAGCACATGGAAACAAAACCAAATGGATGCAGGCTAGTAACACAGGTTAAGGGACGGCCGCCATGTGATAAAGAAGCCAGTGATATCTTATCAAGTCTCTGGGGGCTGGGGCCCATATACTGATAATCAGTGATATCCCCCTTTGGTGTGCGCACTGGGAATACAAGGAATGACCAATCATACCCAACTCAGCTTTAACTTTATTTCTATACTGCTTTTAGTAGATAAAAGTAACATAAAATCAACAGAGCTTGGTGATGGATCATGATTCATTGATAGCAGTGACCGTGGTTAACCATGGTGATTATAAGAGACGTGGTTATATGATGGTTATAGTTACCGGTTGTGTGGCGGCTGACATGCCTTGTCCCTGAGCCCCTCCTCCTGATGAAGCCTCGTTGGATTCCTTGCCCCACGAACATTTCACTGTGTGTCCGGCGATTTCCGAGCCGTGCATCTTGACAATGGCATTCGTGGCTGCTTCTTTGTTGTTAAACCTGATGAAAGTGGGAAATAATTACATAGATAAAAAATAATAATAAGCTGGTTACTGTGGTGTCCTTCTGATATCAAGTATTAGGATACATATTGCAATCTGCGGAAGCCGGCACTGACCTGATGAAAGCATAGCCCTTCTCCTTAAAAACACGGATCTCTTCAATTTTGCCATGTGGGTCAAATGCTTTCCTGACCACATCCTCTGTTAGGCAGAAAATAATACAGTTAATGTAAATATGGTATGAGTTAGTTTGTCCGAATATGCAAACAGACAACACTAATGGCTATATGTAGACAAGACTCTACAGCTGATATTTGAAGAACGAATAGGTATTTCTCTGAAACTCGTTTGGAGGAATAAATGGGCTCGTGTTAACACGTCAGCGATCGTCATACCAAAAGCGCTTGTCAACACAGAGCGATGACAAAAGCACTCACATGAAAGCCACATGGTCTGTTACAACAGACAGAAGGCCGCTGCTCTTATACACACGGCCCGTGCCCAGAACCACCGTGTTGACCCAACTCTCGTTACAGGCTACGAACAGTCGCATCATAAAGCATCCGTCACAGAAATAAAATCATCGGTGAAAGATTACCGATAACAGATCGTGTATGACGTCATTGGAGTAGCCAGACGTACAAGGACGGTATTGAGGAGCCCGGGTGATAAAGTCAACCTTATCCATGCCCACTTCCTCGGCACTCATTCCTCACAGAGAGAAAAGACCAAGTGACAGAGGCATCAAGTTAGGGATTACGACCTCAATCAGTCGCTGCCTCGCTCCTGCATGTGCAACAGCAACACGGCTCATTGTGGCCCATACCTCCCACTGCCCAAGTAGCATAGAAGGCTAAGGAGAAAGAAAAAAGTTCACCAAGGATTCCTCAGCGCAACGTTCTAATGCCGTGCACATAGCTGACGGGAAAAATGGACCGGCGTAAAAAGAAGTTATTTCACCCGTTCTGCCATAGCGGGAACGAGGAGAAAGTGTGAAGAGGGCAGGAAGAGGAAATGAGCTAGGCACAAATGAGCAAAGAGAAAATGAGGTGTAGAAATGCCCCCTGTCGCCCTACAGAGACTTATAGCACATCTCAGAGCATGTCAACGCTTCGAACAACCCAAATCCCTACTGATGTATAAGCTATAGCAGCGAGGAGATTCCCGGCCAGGATCAGAATGCAACAGAACTCATACCCTCAAACTCGTTACATCAAGCTGCGTTAAGTCATCGGAGACGTGATGATGGGGAAGTTAATGGGAAAACATACTATACTGACGATAGCGGTCTAACAACCAGCTCACTTCCAGTATCCACCTTTGCTTGCCTAAGACACAACACCAAACCCCTCAACAGCATCCATCCTAACACACATGCCCACGCGCATCACAATCTTAGCAATTCCCCACATAGCATCAGCATTTGTCACAGAGCTTTCTCCGCAGCTGGCCAAGCCACTCTTGTTTTTTTCTCTTGTCGTTTCCAGAACAAAGACTGCAATGGATGTGGAGTGGGGAGTGAAGCAGCAGCAGCAGCAGCTGTGTCTCTGTCAGGCATTGTGCTGCCGCTGACAAAAGATGGATGGCGAGCGGCGGGAGATGGTGTCAGGTGGACATGACGTGAAGGCGTACAGGTGATCAGCGACGTCGACACCCGCTAAAGACAGGTGTCAGTCATCATCGCCCTTACAACGATCGTGGTGGGGGACAAGGTTGAGCAACAAGTGGACATTTGGGGATGACCTTCATAATCACAGGCGCTCGGTACCTGATGCCAAGCTTCCGAGTCGCTCCAATATGCATAGATAGCGGCTCGGTGCGCGGAAGCTTGGCATCGAGAACCGAGCGCCTGTGTTCATAATGACCAGGAAATACACCAGTACATTGCTATGTGCAGGATGACATAAGAAGGTAGTTTGATTGTGTACATTTGAGAAATGAGGTTGGTTCACGAGGTTGATGAAGGAACACTGATAAGGTAGGCGAAAGAACCACTCGTGGGGTCTGATCATGTGCGTGAATAAACCAATTAGATGGTTGGACTGAGTGTGTGAATTGACCAATCAGATGGTTTGACAGTATGAATGAACCAATCAGCGGGAATGGATGCGGATTTGAATTATCCAATAAGATAGCTCAACAGAATTATCTAATTAAAAGTGGTGTGAATGTCTTGCATGACCAGGTTAATTAATTAATTTAAGAGCAAGTGAATAACAATAGCAGATGAGTTGTCCAAATGCTGCCAGCGAACATATAATTTGATAGATCAGGAGAGTTGACCGAATGTCTTAGACGGACAATTGAATGAATCGTACATACCAGGTTAATGACCTGGCAAGTAGAATGAGCGTCGCTCTTTATCAAAACAGAAGTGGCATGAGCCAGAGCACTGAAGGAACGTATAAATTGACGAAAGGCCAAGGGCAGAGGGCACGAGAAGCAATTCAAGAGGGTAATACAGCGGGAGCAAGTGATGCTGGGAGACAATGAAGAAGAACGTTGATGAGGCTGAGAGTAGGTGAGGAATAGACTCAGCAGTCACGCGAGCAGAAGCGACCTGAGCGTGTTAACTTATCAAGGGGGTAATCTCGGACAACATGACACCACGTCTAGCGTGTTGACACAGCAAGCGAGCAACTTACAATGACACCCAAGTGTAATTCACACTATATACGGCACTCTGAACCGCGTCACCAAGGACGCACACGCCACGCGAGGCAGCCATCATTCGTGCAGCTGGGTGGGCGCCACCAGAGCCAAGGATGGATGCAGGCAGAGAGGAGGCTATTGGCTGGATGATCACAGCCCACAACACACCCAGCCCATGTAGCTCTACTTAGCTTCATCTCAAATAGACAAACGAGCCGCTAGGGATTAGTTGGAGAAAGCCTGTTAAGCAGGCGGCCGCCATTTCTCAACCCGCAACTGACCATTAGAGGCTGGCGTTGGAGCCTTATACCAAGCAGACCATGTAAAGCGTGGCTACCTTGCCACAACTAACCATCCACCATCTCCCATTACAGGCACCGAAACATCCAAACGCCCTACCCTACAACACCACACAACCATGCTTCCCACATTGGCTCTCGAAAATTGGGGCCAGTGGTGAGGTCAGACAATTCCATTACCCATTGATTAAGAGTGCGGTCGGGCGCGCCACCTGGCTTCCGCTTGTAGGATGCCCATGGGGGTACAACGGGGCCCCTGTTAGGCCAGCAGCTGGCGATGCCGTGCCGCACAGGCGAGTCATGGAGGTGCTGTAAACCGGGCGCTAATGCTCCAACAAGACCTCTGCCATCATCCGCTCGCTGACGGAACAACACCATACAATGACGTCTGGGACCAGAAATCCGCTTTACCAATTACCACCATCTTTTTACTGTCTGTAGGGGAACATTCACATTGCACCCCCACCTCCGAGCTGCCCCTTTCTTCACATAGCTTTCCAGAGCTGGAAGTAACAGGTCATACTTGCAAATGACAACGGGGAGCCGTGTTAACACATTGGATATGTTGCGCACACCTGTCGCATATTGGACAGAGGACCATAAATAATAGCTAGTCGGACCAAAGCGTACCCATGTGGCTACAGAAGCAATCTCAAAAATATATCAACTCAACTCACCTGCTACAACAAACACAGCGAGTTTTGCCGGTAAACGAGCTGGTATAATTCGGTAAGGTGATGATGGCAGTCAGTAATGCGACTGACAGAGATGAATGAGACTCGTGCCAGGGCGCAGTGAAGCGATAAGGTGGGGGGGGGGGGGGGGGGGCGGCGGCATTATACCAGCTCGTCATCCCAGCAACATGAGTTATGCAAGTACATTAGGAATGTGAACTCTTTATAACAAAATAGAAGGTAGAAAAGTGTGTTTGACGTTGTACCTGGGTTCTCACCTGACAGCCCTCCCAGGATACCTCCACAATACACGGTACAATTCGTGGGACTCGACTTATTGTACACGTCATCGTAATTCAGGGGATGGTAGCTCGCTGAAACACACAGAAAACAAGATTGTGAAAGGAGAATTATGCGTGTAAAGGGGCGGTGAATAAGAGGGGAAAGGGAGAGTATTTATGATTCAATCACGGGCCGCGCTGTACGTTAGCGGCGGCCGTCTTCACAACACAATAGTTCATATCATTTGACCTAATTAGGTATCTGGACCAGCACGATACCACCCGTCTCTTCTCTTCACCCTGGATATGCGCATCTCATAAACAGCGCACAAATAGACAGCTACTCGCTAACCAGCCAGCACAATGCAGGCAGGAATTCACTTGTTTAGCCTAATCGTGGCGTGCTATTACCTAGAGAAAATGGATGTGTGGGCAAATGAGGAGGTGGCGAGTGGCGCGCTATCTCATGCATTACATCCCGGCCTGTCCATTACCTGGCCTACGTGGTCTGCATAACAATAGCATCTGGCGCTAGGTTCATTCACAACCACGCTTACCTCAACATGATCAATGTAAGTAAGTTGTCACGAGAACAGCATCAGAGCTAGCAGATACGCATCTGTAGCGCGGAGTGAGCGGCGCGTAGCTGCGAGGCGAGCTGTATTCCAGCCACGCCTGGGGCTAGTCATTTGGCTACACCTTATCATAGTCAGGCTACACCCCGCCAGATCCCTCTATTACCCAAATAGCATTAGACTGCGTCGCTTATTGTCAGTAACGTCAGCACTGACGGCGCACTACCTGCGCGATTACACATGCTCGTGTCGGGTACCACCACATTTTCATGGTGTATTCGCTGCACCTTGTGTGGAAACTGCTACTATCTGAATCGACAGGACTCGATGCTGACCAAACTGGCCACACGTCCACGCAGTTGATCTCCCATACCGAGCATATCCTCGCATTTATTCACCCACACACCTACACACATCGTGCGGTGAATTTCGCACAGCATATCAACTCACATCCACAAGCAACAACACATCAGGCCCGAGAAACTTTCATATCAATTATTCCTCGCAAGTCAAAGGATGAACGAAAGATGAAAAAACATAGTCCAAATTGCGGGCTGTAACCAAATTAGTCCGGGAAAATAGGATGGAAAATAACGAGGCGCTGTTGCAAAATGTAACTGAGTTTGACGAGAGTAACAACCCGTTAATATAGGGGTGATGAGAAGATGATAGAATGGGGTGGGGTGGTCGGAACCCATTCACTCACACATTTACTGGTGGCTGCTTACATACACATACAAGATGGGCTGGCCGGGTACTTAACTCTTACACCACACATGGATGGTGGTTGGGCCATAAAGATGGTGGTCGGGGGTAAAACCTCAACATGGATCGGGCATTTAGTAAACCTCAATCGGGCATTTAGTGCTAACACCGCCCTGCCCATATAAAGCAAGTGAGACCTGGAGGCTGACATTCACGCCTCTGATGTGACGGCACCAGCTGGCGTGATAGCAAGCAGACCCACAGTAAATCATCACAGTAAGTTACCAAGGCTTAAAGGATGGACAAGATGTAGAGCAGAGAAATCGTTATGGAGGAAGCGGACATCTGAGGAGAGGGGTTGAAACGAGATGTAGCGGGCCCGGCGAGGGTTACGGGACAGCAGCGATACAGAGGGTTATAAAGAATAGCTAATGTGCGCTCACATCTACAGGCAACTGCTCTTTCAAGCCGGCAATAAGAGGTCTATATGGCAGAGGGAGCGGCGTGAGATAGGCAGGTCATGGCAGTTAAGACATGGCAGGCTGGCAGGCCGTGTAAGGCCAGAATGTGGCCCAGATAAGGATTTAATGATCAACTGAAGACATGACCGCCATACTAGCGCTCCATGCTCGCTACTGTTCATGCAGCGAGCAACAGCGTTTGCGTCACCCGCACTATGACGGTCATCTAGCCCTTACGTCAGCTGCCAAGGAGAGCTGCATCAGCCAAACAGCACGTCGATTCGTCTCGTCCAATCACAATGGAGTTATATCCGGTTGTCAAACCAATCAGAACGATGATTAATCAGTAATCAAAAACAAAACAATGCCAACTAATCAAATGTCCGGAATCAGCCAATCACAATCTTCCACTTACATCAATTAATCACATGACACAACCGTTCGCGTCCACCAATCACTTAACAAGACCATCCATGAGAACCAATCACATTACAGTTCACATAACTCGCACCAAACTGGGTATGATTTACATTCACAAATCACACAAAATCACCGTAAAAATCAGCCAATCGCACCATTTCATTCATGCCAACCAAGCCAACCGAATCTCGAGCACCCAAACCAACCATTCAATCTAACAGCTGTCCCACCACAGCAAGAATCACCACATGATATGTAACACCTAACACCATACACACGTCCGTCGTCAGTCTCTACTCCAGCGTCACAGTGACCCATGCGCAGTCATCCAGACCCTACCAGACCAGATGACCCCCAATTATGCATCTCAAGTCCGCCATTAGTTGTTCAAGGGCATAGGCTATCCCCCAATGGGAAATCAGGAGGAGTACATGAAGCCAGGTCTGTTGTGACCAGCATAAAGTGCGTCAGATAGCATCAGGGGGTCGTGCATCACTGGTCCCCACAGACTGCTGTCGTGTAGATAAGCCTGCCTCGAAGGACGCATAGAACACAGCCAACAGAATGTGATGATACGCCGACTAGACGCTACCCCACTCGTCCAACTGGCCTCAATCAAGCCGACCTGGCCTCAATCAAGCCATACCTCTAGCCTACCTGCTGCTAATGTCATGACAGTTCAGTCAGCCACTCATCGTTGCCATCACCACCTATGTCAAGTTATACAGGGCGCATGATTCTTATATCTAAGCTATCCTGCTGGTCGTTTTGTTACCGCTCACTATCAGGATGGATGACAGCGCACGAGCTAAGTCATTTTATACCATATTTTCCCCAACACATCTAGGCCGACGTATCAGTGGAAGAGGGGTGAGGGAGGAAGTCACCAAGCACACTGGTATATTTGGCATGCTAAAACACTTGACTGCCAGCAGATACCTTTCTTGACACAAAACCTCAAATGTCAGGCCGGTGGCAGTATAAACCATCATGATAACCAAACATGGCAATAACCACTGAACGTTATGATGCACCCGAAACTCCCAAACACAAGGATCACATCATGATCGGGCCGAAATCGTCAGGCATCTCCAGCCCTACAACAGAAATTTTCAGGGAAGCAAGCTTCTTGATAAATATCAATATCCCAACGAACGGTAGCGAGTAATTCAATGACGACATGAACTGGGTCCCTTCTTTAAGAGCACAAATATATGTACTGTGTTCAGCAATCGTCGGCACATCAGACAATTCCAAGCCATTGATTGCAGACAGCGCGCGTTCATAAAACAGATGGAATGGGCGACAATCCGTCAGAATTGGCGGAGATCTATGAGAGAGGTAGGTAGGCGATGGTGATTATCGCATATGATTATGAGCATGGATGGGAAGAAAGCGAGGTGATTAAGCAGAGTGAGTGAAACGGAGCGGACATCCATCATATCTGCGAGCACATGGCTCTCTCTCTCTCTCTGCCGTCGTGCCACTTCCCATCCACGCCACACTGCCTCCTACATCAGCCACCGCTAGCCCTGGGGGACTCCTCCTTCATACACGCTCGCCTTGCCGCGCCCATGCAATGCCACGCCAAGCCGTCTTCATCCATCACGTCATCACGTCATCTCGCCCTATCAACCTACACAACTGTGCCTTTTGCCACTCACTTGTCATCGAAACATCCGGCTAATAAGGAATTCTCCCGGGCCATCGGTCAACAGAATGCCTCACTACGACTGATGAAGAGGCAGGAGATGAGATAGCCAACATGCCAGCACCATCACAACCAGCTGACCAACTCGATGGAAACCAGTCATAAAAGCTGGCGCCGCTAGCAACCCGATACTGATGTTTTCACACGAGCACAAGCTAATCTGTACCACCAGGCATATTAGCATCTAATTGCAAGCGAATTAGCCAGCGTACTGCATTTCATGGTTGACAGGAAGTAAGCGGAAGGAAGGGGAGATGGTTCTCGTAATGGGGGTGGGGGTTAAAAGCCTAGGCATGCCTTGATAACAGGGATTGAGCAGGCTTTTTTTATGGACAATTAGAGAATTAAACCTCCAGTTAGCTGAGAACGGTTAAGCATAAAACTACTGCTAGCAAGCTGTCAGCAAGCAGTCAAAGCAAACGGCGCATTTAACCCCAAACATCAAAAATCTGGCAGCACTGAGCCTGCCGGGGTTTGCAAGTAACTACACTTTGGTCCGAATTTAATCATGATGACGATGTTTGTGTGTGTGTGTGTGTGTGTGTGTGTGTGTGTGTGTGTGTGTGTGTGTGTGTGTGTGTGTGTGTGTGTGTGTGTGTGTGTGTGTGTGTGTGTGTGTGTGTGTGTGTGTGTGTGTGTGTGTGTGTTTGGGGGGGGGGGGGGGTGTAGTATGGGGGGAGGGGAGATGAGACAGGATACATGTGTTTACCTTCTTTCTGTGGCGGCGCCGGGGGTTTCCTCGTGGCCCAGTTGGTGCGAATTGCCCGGGTGCCGATCCACTGACCGTTCATACCACCAATGGCCTGCTCAGCATCCTGTCCACACAACATTAAACATTTAGTAAAATAGAGAAGGATTTCAATTCATGTTACTAATACGATTAGCCGAAGTTAATGCTTCGAGGAAATATGCAGCCAAACGGACCAGTCTGGAAAATTCAATTTGGGGAAAGGGGGTGGGGGGGAGGAAAAAGAGAATAGACTGGCGAAAACAGGATGAAAGAATGCATCGCATATCAGCTGCAATTCAATATGGAGTGTGCAGTGGACGCAATAATTGACTACTACGAATGAGTTAGCGCACTCATAACACGTCAAGAAGGGTTCTATATTCCAACGCATCCACAATCTGGACCGCATTCAACAACACACAACGCGTTGGTACGGCATTTTGCTTCGCCAAATATGGGCAACAGCGAAACGAATATTGGCCCTCTTTACAATGACGCCGCACAAATGAAGGCAAATTGCATGGAATTGCAAAAAAGACACAAGTAGAAAAGTTAACTATGAATCGTAAGTGATCGCGGGCACAACTTAACGAGGTAATGTGGGATAGTCTATGAGCGCGGGGTGTAGGGAGAGTCGTGTCGGTAAGGCGGGCGGTAGAATAGCCCGATCCCAAGATACCTGCCATTACATTAGCGGCCAGTACCATGTGTGCCTGGCAGCGTCCGGATTCTAGAACTCACTACTGGTAGCGACCGTATGGCGCTGGTCATGGGAAACAATCGACCTTATACTGTGTCTGCACCAGGAAGACTGTCGACAATAGCTCCGAGTAAAGTCGTGTTAGCCATCGACTACGGTTGGGTCACATCCAAATACACAATTGTGTGGCAAAATCCGATAGCGAAGTTTCCGGCAAGGAAACAATAGGTCTGTCTAGACTGACCTCCGTCCCAGTTCACCTTCTCCTAAGTAACCCACCTTTTTCTCGACGAAGGAAACGAAGCCATAGCCCTTGGATTTGAGAGTCTGAGGATCGCGGATGATTTTGCAGTCGCTGTAACACAAACAACAACAGAACGATAAGAGCAAGTCAAATAATACTCTCGATCCTTCTAAACAACGCACTCATTCTCAAGCACCAATAAAACTATACAAGTAATGTACTCTATAAAAGATGCTCAGTTAAGTATTGAATATAGATAAGCATGCGACAATCGGAGAGGATGACAAGAGGTAGGGTTTGGAGCAAGAGAGAGCCGACAGTATGAACAGGGTGAAGGACAACTCAATCAGCCCCGCGTGTCCTACGCGTTCACCACTAACAACAAGTAACGGGATCAACAGCCGCCTGCTTCTCAACTGAAATGAGGGGGGGTTTTAACGTCAACAGCTTCTATACGATAGCTATCGGGTTAATATCCAGATATGTACTCATTCACTGAGTGCTTATCAGAAGAGGAAGGGGCAAGGATGTTACCGGAGGGGTGAAAAAAGTAATAGCTGCTTTCATGTGCTTACACTATCTGAAGGGGAGAGTCAATATCGCGAGGCCCAATGAAATCATGGTCTATTTGAAAAACCAATAAGAAAGTGGGGTAGCGGGCTGTCCACAATGATTCGCAGTCAATAGAGAGTTCATATAAAAGAGTTAATATCTAGTGCCATAGGACGGCATAGCAAAGGACCAGGGTATCTAGTGAGTAACATGGGTTGTAAGCTCAAGCGCGAAAAACATTAGTCCGCGCTTAACAGAATTGACAAAGACTGGGTGCCAACAAGTATACTGTCATTAGCTGACGACGTAAATGCACTGTCAGGAGATTTCCGTATGTAATGAACTCGTATTCCGCCACTGAGAGAAGCGCAATATCCGCGTGTATCCTAGCACTCACGCTACAGCTCCTCTCAGTTTTAATGTTCAACAGCACATGGAGAAAAAAATCGCACAGAGTTCATCAGTTGCGTTGGATTAAAGGATTAAAATAGAGAAAGGCACTGCTCACGATGAGTTTAATGACAAGCTTACATGCAGGCGGGTAGAGAATGAACATCACATAGAAAAAAAGGGCGGGTTCTGCTCCACCAAAAAACCTTGATTAAAAGATGCATGAGTAATCAAGGAACTCGGTGGTCAAGTGAAAACGCCGACAGGTAAGTAGCTTATCCAAGTGCGAGGTATGTAAGCCCCTTTTTTTGGAGTGAGACCAAAGGTGGAATTCCACAATATGAGAGCAACACCAAGTGTAAAAAATGGCTGCTGCAAACTTAGTAGGAGTAAACAACAATAATTTGCATAATAAGATAAGGCGATTTGCGTAAAACATAATGATGAGTTGTTAGGCTCTTTGGTGATAAAGCATGCAATAGTGTTATGAGTTAACGCCATCCCCCGGCAATATGTGCCAACTTCAAATGTAGGTGACTGGATCTATGTGCAATTAAATAGATAAATGATCAAATATGAAAGCAATATGATAAAACAAGAAGAAATATGAAATAAAAATGAAAGAATGATAAAAAAAAAATTACATGGCCTTTGTTGGGGCATTGGAGGTTTTATGTTGGCATAAGTAGGTCACATGATGGTCATGTGACCTCTACACATCTGTCACAAGACAAAGCAGAATGGATTTAAGATAAAAAAATGAACTCCCAATCGACAATTGCCACAGGATGTTCTTTTCTATCAACAAGTTTGCGTTAATCATATGAGACTGGCATTTTAAATCAATTGACCAGTTCACGGCTTAATTTACTATTGGTAGACATTGAAAGCTTATGAAAACCTACACACCTACACATACACACGCACACAGCTAATTCACGACAAGCCCAGAAAGGCAGAATGCAAACAGAAACATCATGATTTCAAGGATCAAGTTTTCTCGCAGCAATCAGGGGGAGGGCAAGACAGATCGCTAACCAACGCTGCTTTCTTAGTCAGCGCGAGAGTGTCGGGGACAGGCCGCAATCAGAACGAGGCATACGCAGCTTCCGTAAGTCAGAGGTAATTTATGGAATATTGAGACGGACTGTCAACAGAAGCTCGTTAAGTAGAGGGGTCCGTTGCGGGGTTGTCATTCAGGTATTGATGAATAGTGCAACACGAACCCAGGAAATCGTGTCATAATAACCCTATCCAAAATAACTGAATCACAATCGAGATTCCTCGAAAAATAGCGTACAAATCAACCAGTAAATAGTTGAGGAGCTACGATCGAATTTGCATGCTGATGTACACACGCGCGAACGCACTAAAACATCGTCCTCACTTCATTCTCGTCGTACAAGTGGAGCTCTTTTAAAAAAAACATAACCAAACAGAAGCGAAGCGAGCAACGTCAGGCCATAAAAGCGGGCCTCGGGTGTCTTTTGGCTACTTCTGTTTGATAGTAAAAGCCATAAGCGTTGCCACAATGAAGGCAACGATATTACTACAGCGGGAGAAAAAAACTCAACCCGCAGTAGCCCCAGGACCCAAATGCCTGGAATTAGATGGAGAATGGATCAATGACGAGTCGTGGTGAGTGAGGATAGCGTTGAAGGGATCGGGGTGGACCGTAGCAACAGCAGGCTGGATGAGCAAAGTGACATCATCACACAGGCACACTGACCAACTCGCATATAATATTAATCAGAAGCGCGCACTATCTACAGCTGAATAAGGCCGGCGCCGGCTATTCAATTAGATTGGGAAATCAGGGGCAGTACTATGCAAAGTGTGGAAGTATTGTAAGATCGGGGGATGCCTCAACGGGGAGTGAACAGTTTAGGTTTGGTGCAGTTGGGATCGATATGAAAGAGCCCGGCCAACTTGTGCAATCGCCTAGAACAAGCGCGGCAGTACATACAGCCACCGAGTGCGAAAGGTCGTGGAGGGGTACGAGGTCATGCAAACACAGCCATGATATCGCCCATGTAACCTGCCAAATGAAACAGCCTTCCAAGGTCATTATGTCAACACCAAACAGCACGGCCACATTCAACACGGATCACTCTGACAGAATCGCCGTTTTCCACCCAGATCAAGATGCTACAGAAGCTGTAAGTGTTTCATGAGCTATCACAGAGACTGTATCAGTTCACAGCACATTGAGCACACAGTGACTTCCAGTGGCTCCAGTTTGTACATCGACCAGGCATACTCCAGGGGAGAAGCACTGATTGCGAATGGACCTCACGCACTCTGGGCTCCAATGACCTGTCACATTATCAATACCACTTGATAAGACGAGGGTTTTTTTCTAAGGCGTATTCTCGCTTGTTCTTTCTCTAGCTAACCGCTGATCCTTTCAATTTGCCGAGGAGCCCACTGGGATGAAAGCATCAAGACAAGTTAAGGTGAGAAGACGCTCGACGCTTGCTTAGTCATGGCACGCACACGACGGATGAGAGTTTAAGTAAGCGACGGCCGTGGTTGACTGTTGATACACAACTCCGCATCAATCCTCATGTTCTAACTATACACGAGTACATAGCCGTCTGGCGAGCAGCCACACAAATATCGCCAACATACCCCATTTTGGCGCGAAAACCTACTCATCATAACTACCGGTAATATCGCCCAATAAACTGAAGTCACGTGGTCTGCGCTCTGATAGAGTTGAGTGGTATCAGGGTTTCTAGGCATTACCCATATTTCCTAACTTGCCTTACCAGACTTAACGAGAGAAATAATTTCCAGGGTCTTTTCGCGGCCCCGATGGCCGATGATGCCGTCGAGATAGATACTGCCGGCAACATGTTACCCCTTCCTCCTCAGGGCAACGCCGGCTCCCTCGGCTGCAACATATTTCATGATCGCATCCCGATTTGCAGGAATCAGATCGAGGTAAAAAAGACCAATCATAACCGAGAACGGCTTTAGTCTGATACTTAAAAAAACCCAGCGGAGATGCAGCCATCGTGGCGAACGTGCATCTCATATTGGCCCGTAGCAAACCCAGTAAGGCTTTCAGGATTCCAAGAAAATATTGCAAGAAATGGATTCCTGCCATCATTGGTCGTCATTTCACGTCATGCGATGACTATCTTTAAGTGCAACCGTGCTACCGCATGCGCACCTATCTATTATGATGACATGCTAGGGAATAGAAATGGCTGGATTATACGATGGCAAACTGTCGGAAGATAGAAGATTGGCAAAGAATATCTCTCCAGGGAGATGAGGAATAAAACGGCTGCTTTAGAAGTATAGACTACGTTCATCCGGACATCGGACGCTTTCCTAGCATTGATGCCTAGACAATCATCCATTTTGTAGATGATATCGTTGGCAGACAATGACATGTCAACAATAGCATGGATTCGTCAAACGCACATTGTTGAACATTGGAAATGACAAGAGCATTCACATGATAACCCACACGACGGTGCCGACAAAAACCACTTCCTTTCAGTTGTAACCTCGCAAATATTAATTACGAATCAAGATCCTCTGAAGCGGAAGTAAAAACGAAGGAGAATACAAAACAATAAACTATAGGCGCCATAGCTTGGTGCGATCGTCTGATTCGCAGAGCCGCGCCACGGAGACAGCGCGACTGCTGCTTATTGCTGGAAGCGAGCGCGCCCATCGCGTGTCACCTGAGCAAAGTCACAAATATGCACTCACACGTGGCAGGCAATTTCAACTCAGCACGCCCAGTTTGCGTGAGCTTTTAATAGCTTGACAACTGCTTTCCTTAACTCGGCATTTCACAGAAATAACCGACCGATTCCTGGCATGTAACGACGGCCGCACGGCGACAGGACATCCCGCGCATATGATGATCGGCATGCCATAACGTCTGCCGCCGTCGACGCAATACACATTCACAAACCCAACAGACAAGAGACGCTTCGGAAATAAAAGAAACAAGGAACAGTGAGTGTCAGTGAGCAAACTAAGCCACACCCAGCTAGCTTTGATAGAGAAGCAAGCCAAGGAAAGGAAGACAAAGTCGTCAGTGTACCTAAACATCTCTCTCCGCACGAGAGCTGACCACGGGAAGTGAAGCCGCTATTTTAAGAGAAAAAGCGACATCGCCATAATGGATTAATGCAGATTTGATTGGGCATTCTTAATGGATTCATCAAAATAGTGGAAGCGAGACTCGGCACAAGCAGGGAAGATAAATGAGTTGAGTAGCGAAGGTTGTTTGCCAGGTGCTCAGAGACTGATAAGGCCAAGTGCGATTAACTTGCTGTGTTTCTATTCGATATTCTCAGCAGCAGCAGCAGCAGCAGCAGCAGCAGCAGCAGCAGCAGCAACAGCAGCAGCAACAGCAGCAGCAGCAGCAAGTAAGCAACAACAAAAATCACCACCACTCCCTCATCCTTAAACAGCTCACTGCGCCATCGCGGCTGTACATTCCGGCGATGACGATAGCATAGGGAACAGAGGGTTGTGATTACAAGGGGATCCATTTCTTCCTTGATACAAAATCAGCCTTGTGCCCTCAACAAAACATATCTAAACTATCAACATACATACCGTCAGATGTCTTCGAAAAATAGTCTTTTTAAGAGCGGCACAAATAAGGATTCCGCTGTTGGAACCTTATATGGATGGGACTCATTTCAAGGGGATATGTCACATCTATCTGTATGCAGGCATGTTGGGTTACGTGACAGCCTGGTGGTACTTAGGGTAATATAGCCGGAACCGCCTGAGGCTAGTCTCAGTACGACCACGGGTTGCAGTACAGAGGCTGGTCAACAGGTGTGTAACCGCAGGCGGTCAGATAGCATTGCACAATCTTCCACATACCACCTCCAGGCCAGCTTCAACATAGCACTGTAGATATTCCCACCTCCAGGCCAGCTTCAACATAGCACTGTAGATATTCTCATCCAGAACTGTAAGGAGGATGGCAAGGCTGTGTGTGAGAGGCAGTCAGTTGACATTACCGGCACGAGCGATAATACAGGCACCCCAGACACGTGCTGCTGAAGTCAATGAAGGAGCAACACTCATCTTCAACGATTGAAACGAGCGCAAAACCTAACATGCAGCTGTCCATGCCATACAACCATACCCGGCACCTCAAATCCGACAGGAGCAATGGGAGATAATGAGGAGGATTTCTCATCAAGCGAAGGCAGGCATATAGACCACAGACAGGCAAATACCACGACCTGTTTACCCACCTCATTAGCTACACTAGAAGCCACCCACACCTCCATCCTTTCACACCTTGATGGATGCCACGCGACCACATTTAAGCCCATGTGCCTTTGATTTGATTCAAGCGAGATCAATCAAGTTAATACTATAGTTGATTTGGCCTCAGACCCGCTTAGCCCTTGACACATTGGCTGTTGCGATTTCATTTCAACAAAAGGCCGGCATTTCCGAATCACGTGACCACTTGAAAAAGAACACTCAAGCGGCGATCCATCAGCGGAGAAATTGGTAAATTAAAATGACCACTTCACCCGACCCTCACACGGCGGCAGCAAGGACGTAGCTGCCGCGCGATGGCGACCACGATAACAAGGAATTTCAATTCAGTTCAACACACTCATGTAATTGGACATTCTAGGGCAATTAAGGTGAAGAAGGCCCCTGCTGGTACAAACCAGGGTGCGTGGGTTAAATGTAACTCTTCACATCACCGTTCTGACCCTACCGTGTGTGAACTTAAGCAGTTATAATAATGATTAATAGATTAACGATATGGCGACGGTAACAGTATCCTTCCGAGAGCGCGTTATATATGCTGGCATATTTCCGCGGAACGTGTCAACAGCTTGGAAGTCCTATGGATGTTGATCGCTCGACGACGCCATTCACCTATCACAAGGAGGAAGTCCCCGATCTTGTTATCTAGCGTACCACGAGACGCAAGCAACCCCAACACCGGCCTGAGAAAGCGGGTCGATTATTGCTTCCTTCCGTGGACGTGCGTGGATATTTCTTGTCGGGCAGACGACGCGAGAGGACCGGGATTGATAATTAACGAGAAGGTCACACGAAGGTGATGACAGGTCAAGATGCATAAAACGGCGTTGTTAGAAGCCTAGATGAGAGACGGGTGATCTAGAGGTAGGGATCGGGTACTAGGGTAGACTAGTCACTAAAGATGCTCAGCTAATTACGTCACATCATTAACGAGGAGGAATATATCCTAATGGAGGCCCATTGAGGGATTCTGAAGGCACACTGGCGTCCTCAAAACGAAGTCAATAAAGATTGTTCAGTAAGGCAAGCACAGCAAACCGGCAAGCAATAACTCACTTAACTCACCAATAGACTATAGTGAGCCCGCTACATCACATTGATTGACCGAGAACATCACTGTGACCATACAGGGTGCTACAATAACTGGACGTATATCGACTTAAGAGGACGTATTAAATAGCAGGGCTGAGAGGGGAACCCAGAGTGGTATACACAACCAGTCTCTCTTACAGTCCACCAAGCTGACTTTATTTACCACCATCACCGACAGACAGTCAGTGCCATGTTATATAGGTCAGCTTACCAGCAATTACACGGGACTAAGAATCACAACAACTACATTAACAACCATACACTGATACAGGCAATATTCAATCCCAATATCAAGTTTGGTATACACAGCGGATCGAAGCTTAGATTAGTTGACGATGATGAAGATTAAGTTTACGACGATGATGATGACGACGACGGTGAATTTGACTATGGTGGTGAAGTCGACGATGATGATGATGATGACAACGACGTAGACCAGTCAGTATTAACGTAGCATGTGTGAGGTTTTGTTGGCGGCTATGAAGCTGTCAGCTGGTGGACGTGGCGGGGTGTAGGTAGCAGGGACCACTTGTGGACGGACCATTGTGGCAGTCTGTAAAGGGAGCAGAAGCCCTTAATAGACCTAATGCCATGACCAGATAAGACCGCGGCAGCAAACTCCGCTTATAATAAGCCACACCCCATCTAGCCAAAGCAACCTCCGCAAAATGCGGCCCACTGTTTCCAGGGCTAGGGTTGCTAGGGCTAACCAGCCTCAGCGTATAATGGCCCAGGACATATGCTGGTCATGTGACAAGCATACAAGAGGTAAACGATCACAGGGCATCGAGGTCGCTAGGTGGCAGAGGTCGAGGGCAAGAGAGGATAAAGACAAAGCCGGAGAGGACGATGACACAGAGAGGACGATGACATGGAGAGGACGATGACATGGAGAGGACAATGACATTGAGAGGACGATAGACTAGGAGGTTGATGATACTGAGAGGGATGAGGCACGGAGGGGGACAAGTCACACAGACACAGGCAAGTTGAGGATACAGAGAGGGATGAGAAATTGGAAGGTTGAGGATTCAGAGAGGGATGAGACACGGGTAGATTGAGTATACAGAGAGGGATGAGAAACTGGAAGGTAGAGGATTCAGAGAGGGATGAGACACGAAGAGGTTGAGGATACAGAGAGGGGTGAGACACGGGGAGGTTGAGGATACAGAGTAGGATGAGTCGAGGAGAGGGACAAGTCACAGATGGATGAGACACAGGGAGGGAGAGGATTCAGAGGGGGGTGAGAAATTGGAAGGTAGAGGATTCAGAGGGTGACGAAAACAAGGTAGATTGAGAATACAGAGAGGGATGAGACACGGGAAGGTTGAGGATACAGAGAGGGATGAGACACAGAGAGGTTGAGGATGCAGAGAGGGATGGGACACGGAGAGGTTGAGGATGCAGTGATGAGACACGCGGAGGTTGAGGATAGAGAGGGATGATACAAGGAAAGGTTGGGGATACAGATAAGGATGAGACACAGGGAGGATGAGAATACAGACAGAGAGGGATGAAAAATGGGGAGGTTGGAGATGTGCTGTGGAGTGAGACAGGCGAGGAATCGAGGTGGAAATAGAGGAGAGGAAAGGCAAGATATTGTGTAAGATCAATAGGCCGCCCCATTACTTCCAGCGTCCCCAATTCATTGCATACTGTCACCGCTCGACACAAGTACACCCAGCACACATTCTACATGTCGCGGATGGCGCCGCTTTTTAAAGCGATTCGTCAAGTATTCGCTACAAACAACATTCCTCGACTAGGCGAGTATGCCTAACGTCTCCACATCCACAATACCTCACACGACCCATTGTTGACATCTGAATGCGCCCGCTCTATTCTAAACCCTTAGGCGCTGTAGCAGCGGACACAAACCTATACAAGACCTGGCATTGTCTACGAGCCGACGCCATTCAATAGGCAAGAGCCCGCAATATATACACGTATACAAGACGGAGCCGAACTTGAGTTATTTTATTGATCTGCGCCAATTCTATTTGGATATTAAACAGATGGTTTTGCTGCTTGGCTGGGAAGCATTGGGGGCGAGAGTAATACAATCCACTTAGATCTCTCCTTGTTCCCCTTCGTGTTCAATCAATGACACTGCCACCCAACCCCCGTCTTCTTTAACATCATCAGCTTTAACAGGTCCCAGCAAACACGACTAAAGGGTTTTAGCAGCGAAGAAACAGGTTCTCAGCGGACGGCAGGTTGGCCGCCCTGCTGCTGCTGCAGCTGTAAAGGAGGGGGTTGGGGTGTTTAATACCTGTGAGATAGCAGAACAATGACGAGTGTGGCGTGAATACGTGGATATGATAGGGTGGTCCGCAAGGGGGGCAAGCAGATTAAACCACCATGGACCCCACCCCCATCTTCTGCAATCATACAATCTCAAATTGGTCTGTTGATGTCATGGAATGATCGCAAGCCGGACGGGTCGTCGCTGGTATTGTCTTAAACGACGAGGGCTATTCACGGGTCCTGATAGCCACTTTCTATCTAGGTAGATTAGGAAGATGGAATGAGGATGGAAGAGTGGACAAAGATAATGGGATAGACGTAGAGACTTAGGAACGAGTGGAAGGGCATGTGGGGGGGGGGATGATGGAGGGAGAGGCAAAGTGAGAAGAGAAGGGGAAAGACGCAGAGAGAATAAGGAATGATTGGAAGGGGATTGGGGGGGGGGAGGGAGAGATGAGGAAGGGACAGGCAAAGTGAAAAAGACAGGTAGAGCGGCAGGTTGGGTTCGTGGGTGGCAACATGACCTGTAACGACTATATCTGCCTTGATAAGGGTGGGGATGCAATTGGAAACACAAAGAAAATGACAGATGAAACGGTCGTTGTCAAATGGCAATGAGAGAGACTACTGATGACATGTGGGAACGGTGATTTTTCCATTAATGGCTCAAGCCCTCGAGACAAGTTGGGAGGGTGAACGAGTGGGAGTGGATTTAGCGATGAGAAGCGACTGGTGAGGTTTTTTATCCAGCGACAAACGTGTGCAGTCTGTTTCCAACGCCGGTGCTCATTTTTGCACCTATATTTACCTGATCAATTATTAATCATGGCAACCTTTCCCAGACTGAAAGGTCATCGGGTGATAAGCAGTCAAGGACTGGTGATTATGAATGTGGGGGCAGGGGTGTACACAGAGGACACCTGTTCTTATAACCTCTGCCAGCGACATAATGCAAACAGCTTCGCTTAAAAAAAAACAACCACCCAGCCCCATTCCCGCCCCAGACAGCAATATCACCAATTCACACGTTTAATTTTCAATCTTGAATGGACAACAAAATACGAGCCCGGACTCATCACGGATCCGACGAAGAGAGGCCACACAATCACACGTAATGAATGAAACTACTTACGAGATATTACCAAATGGAGCGAAGGCTTCTCTCAGCTGGTGTGTTTCTATGTCAGGACTTAAATCCCCGACGAATATGTGATAGTGTTCTGTAACATACGAGAAACAAGACGAACATTAGACGAGCGGACCACAGGACATGAGCCTACACCTCATTACAGGTCTCAATTACACGGAACATAATGACGCTAGTCTGATTATAAATGACAGAGTGAGCAGCAGTTGTTGATTACAGTGAACGTGGGTGAGTGCATGGGGGTTGGCAGTGGGTAGGGAGAGGTTCAGTGAGATCGAACAATGAACACAGAACGCATTGGCATTACACACTGTCAGTAGTATACTAGGCATTACACACTGTCGGTAGTATACTAGGCATTACACACTGTCAGTAGTATACTAGGCATTACACACTGTCAGTAGTATACTAGGCATTACACACTGTCAGTAGCATACTAGGCATTATACACTGTCAGTAGTATACTAGGCATTACACACTGTCAGTAGTATACTAGGCATTACACACTGTCAGTAGTATACTAGGCATTACACACTGTCAGTAGTATAGTAGGCATTACACACTGTCAGTAGTATACTAGGTATTACAACTCCCTACAAAGATAGTAATCAGTCCAATTCACCCGCTGGGAATCCATTCTGTCACGTGACCTATGTAGGATATATTTGAGGAGGCCAGTTACAGCTTATCGCGACAATCAGACAGCCATGTTGGCAACAGTACAGCCGCTTCTGCGCTTTTAGCAACCCCGTGCCAATTGGACGACCATAAAGGAAAGCCCAAAGCACATCTTCATTACGGAACGACTTGCCCCGTTACATCCAGCCATCTCGGCAACATTCAGCCTGCTATATGACTCTCAGCCTTCTTGCTTTTCTCGCTGACGTTTTAATGTAGTGATGGAGAGGCAATGGTGGTTGCTGGGAGCAGCCCATGACTACAGGGCGGCTCTCTGTGCACGGCCCCCGACCTGAGCCGCTCCCGCCATGGGCCAGAGAGGGGATTAGCGGAGGCAACTCCCGCCACAACCCGATATGACGGCCAGCAACGAGCATGGCTTGGCCTGTTAAGCACACCGACGGCTTGCTAGTGTGGCCAGAGCTAAGTGTGGTGGCAAGCCGGCAATGTTACTTAGGTAAAGGGATCAAGGATCAAGACGAGCTGGACTAGTAGGGATCAAAAGGGAGATCAAATCAATCAATAGGACTGACATGACTAGTCTGGGAGGGCTCCTCCGGCATCAGGCTGACTGCCACGTCCGCGCTGACAAGGGCTAAGCTGCTCTTCCACGCACAATCACCTACTATGGAGCGGACCGGACAAGGACGCAGATTGTAACACTCCCCCAACATGAGAGTATGATTGGTACCCAGCGGATCATTAGAGGTCAAATACGGCCGAGGAACATGCCCTCAATCAATACAGGAGGCTCTCTTTCAAGGAAGGACAGTAGGGCAGCTGAGGTAGCAACTTATGACAGATACATGACCGTCAACGGCGTGTTCAAGCTCGAGTTAATTAAGCAACAATACGAACACTTAACTCTCCATCAGTTGTACTACTTCCTTAACAAATACGCTAACTGGCCGGGAGTTCATCTCGTTCGTGTCTATTAATAGACTGACTTCGAAGGCAGCTCATCTATTGCGGCAAGTAATCACATTAGCCCGCCGACAAACTGACCGCTTCGTAATCAAATATCGAACTAAGGATTCGTTCTCTCTTTAATGAAGACACAATAAGCATCATATAACTGGTAATATACTGTCTTACACCAATGTACACGTCGGAAACGCACTCAAGCGAGTGCGATGCAACCATCCATCTTGCACCCGGCGCCGAACATGCATGGAAGAGCTAGGCTGGTCACACCAAACCGACATTAGACAGCGATGGAACGGAATATGAAGTCGACGCCTTCCGCGCGCCACACATTGTTGCCATACACAATAACTATTTACACCTTACCTCATAACCCACACGCCGCGGGACGGGGGACAGGCGCATCCAAACAATTGACAAAAGCTCGCGCAAATGGAAAACCATAGAGACCAGGTTTATATGCGGCATAAAGCCGGGTTTCTTGACTTTAATCGTGCCAGTGAATGGCTAGTGGGGTGTGAGGAAGGGTACTTAGTGCGCACAGCGCCCGCCAATCTTCTCATCACAATAGCGACACGCAGCGGGCACAGAAGCCACGTTAAAGTTCCACTGACGCATGCGTCCGCTCTGGGAATCTATGCAATTTTGCCATATTTAATGGCGGTGCGCGCAACAATTACCATAGACCCAACTGGAAACAGGCGGCAACACTAAATGCATACCCAGTACGTAGTGGGCTCTCCAATAAGGCAGCATCCTTACATTGGCGGGCCGGGTTGTGCTCGGAGATAAGAAGGCCTAATGCAGGTGGCGACGGCGCCAGTAGGTACCTGGCACATCTCAAAGCGAGCTGACGGCTGAGGTGAGGTATTCAATAGCCTCAGTGCTCGCTCATGGCACAATGAGTGATATATCGCTGACATGGGAAAGAAAGGTCACATTTCCTGGATGGAGATGGCACGACGAAATAGAGCCACAGTGGCGGTATAGGCTTGCTGTCAGAACAACTCGAGGTAAGCACTCGCAGGTTAAGTGACTCCGTGATGACTATCTTGAGATGTGTCAACCATACTCTAGATATGTCTACTTAATGGATGATCAGCAAATAAGCGGATTCAAGGGTCCAAACACACACCAAGTACTAACCCGGTGTTATTTCATAAATAACACCACCATAACAAATCAGCCCGAGATGACCGGATAAACAACCATCCCATAATTCCGCGGTCATTTGACAGCAGAATAACCACATCATAAAACCACCAACCCGAGGTAATTTGACAAATAACCACAGCATAACCCACAAGCCAGCGGTCATTTGACATTAGAAGAATCACATCATCAACCACATACACAAGGTCAAATGAGACGAAGATGACCTGACAATAAAACCAGCTATCAAGTCGATATAAACGTTCGAGGAACTACAATATCCTACAGGCTCTATGACCCGCTTTATTTTAATGACATCATACGTTGATAGCATGAGGGAATCAATACAGTCATTCGACGGGAGGCAATCAAAGAGTGACGTGGTTTGAATAAGCAGGCACCATGATGGCCGCATAAGGCAGGTAGCAGTATATACGGACATAAAGCCATACACAGCTACACAATAGTTAGCGCTCTGCGGTGAAGCCGGGGCCAATGTGACCAATTCATAGTGTGTCATAAAAGCAAACCCGGGCCGCTGGCCGACAGGAGCGGCATTTAGTGAACGGGCAATACTTATATAGAGAGAAAACTCATGAGCTCAACGTCGGCCGTACAGTGTAATCTTACAGCAGGCGCACAATACAGCGGCAACAGAAGCACCTCGACGGCACCGATATTCACAGCCGTGAACTGGAAAACTAACACTAGATACTAGCGGTCAACACAGGTTGACACCAAGTAGGCCATTCTCTGTGGCCCTGAAGAGGTAATGACACAATAATAGCCACTCAGCAACCTTTCGCTATGTTACCATGAGCTGAAGTTTGGGAAAGTGTTGCGAATTTCAGCTCAGTCGACTTAATGAGTACTTCGTATGGTTTTCTCGTCTTCATCCGCTCTTTTCTGTAAACTCAGCCTAGCTCGTCACAACGGAGGTGACACTAGGCCCGTTTTGCGGCTCCGCGGAATCTCCCACACCGAGCCATCGCCACATGACCGATGTTGATGGCATTTCGACAATCGCCACAAACGGGAAGTCGACCGGCCAATTAACGCGCGTCAAAAAAACCCCCATTATTTCCGGTTGGATTTGCCCTCCGGCGGCGCCGCAATGCATCAGCAATTAAAAGCTGCTTCCCATTCGACCGAGCCCAGTTCCGCGCCTGGGCGCCTTATCGATTGTAACGGCGTCAGACATGGGATCGGATGGGCGCAAAATGTCCGTGACGATCCCCTCCCCTCCCCCCCAACAACTCCTCTACTTCTCCGCAGGGATAGCACAGATTATTCAGGAAATAGCTCAAGCAGACAACTGGATAATGGCGCGTAGAACAGCTAGAATCACATGGTAGGCCGGCAAATCGACAGCTAGTATCACCTGGTAGGCCGGCAAATCGACAGCTAGTATCACCCGGTGGACCGGCAAACGACAGCTAGTATCACCTGGTAGGCCGGCAAATCGACAGCTAGTATCACCTGGTAGGCCGGCAAATCGACAGCTAGTATCACCTGGTAGGCCAGCAAATCGACAGCTAGTATCACCTGGTAGGCCGGCAAATCGACAGCTAGTATCACCTGGTAGGCCAGCAAATCGACAGCTAGTATCACCTGGTAGGCCGGCAAATCGACAGCTAGTATCACCTGGTAGGCCGGCAAATCGACAGCTAGTATCACCTGGTAGGCCGACAAATCGACAGCTAGTATCACCTGGTAGGCCAGCAAATCGACAGCTAGTATCACCTGGTAGGCCGGCAAATCGACAGCTAGTATCACCTGGTAGGCCGGCAAATCGACAGCAAGTATCACCTGGTAGGCCGACAAATCGACAGCTAGTATCACCTGGTAGGCCGGCAAATCGACAGCTAGTATCACCTGGTAGGCCGGCAAATCGACAGCTAGTATCACCTGGTAGGCCGACAAATCGACAGCTAGTATCACCTGGTAGGCCGGCAAATCGACAGCTAGTATCACCTGGTAGGCCGGCAAATCGACAGCTAGTATCACCTGGTAGGCCGGCAAATCGATGACAATTACTTGGAACACATCATATAATGCTGCCAGTAATGGACGTCTCTCCATCAGTCCTTATTATGACAATATTCTCCTTTTCTCCATAATTGACCACTGAATTGGAAGGCTAGGAGAACGCATGTAGGTAAAAAGCACTGCCTGTAATCCATCACAGCGGGCCGCTCTGATACAATGGGCAAAATGCACACATACGAAACGCAGCTTTGTGTAATTGGCATAAAAACATTAGCAATCAAGCTGGCGGGAGATGATGGATATGGGCAACATCTTACGGGAGACTGAAACTATCAACATCGCCAGGTTTTATCGTCATCGCGACTAGGGTTTTATTGACAGCCAGCATTTTATCATCCTTCTGAATTGAAGATAACCTTAAAGCAAATTATGCATTGCTGGCAATTAATCAAATGAACAGCATTCACTTACAAAAACCAGTTGCTAAGATTTGCTGAAAGAAATTCTTTTTAAAAATAAGAGAGCGCAGATGCGGCCGATGATTGGTCTAGTTTTATACCGGTGTTTGAATGTTATTTGGAGAGCCCGAGGTATGATAATATGGGCTGGGTGTGTCTGGGTGTGGGGGGTGTTTTGCTTTGTGGGCGTACTGTGGGGAGGAGTGTGGGTGCTGTTTTACCTGGTAGCTCCATACCGAGATGATCAGGCCCACAACACCCCCGGGACCACATCAGTTATAAGCCAAGCAAAATGCGGTCAGGGCAAACTCCATTTGTGCTAGCTTCGTCTCATTTGGCAGGCCCCCACGAGGCCCCGGCAGATGGCGGCCGTGCCAGCTGATTGGGGCCCCCCTCACAGCTAATGGTCACAGAGGGCAGTTCAATGGAATTTCTTCCCCAAATAGAAGCATTTTGTCCTGTTAAGAAAAAAAGCACATATTGCGATTCGTGACTTGGGGAGATGAAGACGGCTTATAGGAAGCTGACTAGGCCTGGTTGTTAAGGACACCGGGTTAAAAGAGGGATGCGCTGCCTCAACAGCTGCTGATTAGGGCGAATAGACAAGTGGGAAGGTTCAACACGATACGTCCACGTCTAGGACTACTGCTACAGGAACCTTCCAGAGGATGCCTGTACATGTCTCCCGCTCCTGATGGGCACGTCTGTACATGTCTTCCGCTCATGATGGGCACGTCTGTACATGTCTCCCGCTCATGATGGGCACGTCTGTACATGCACCAACGAGTCATTCTACAACATCGCACTCCTTAATGCACTACTTTATACACTCCACACTAACTGACAATACCATATACTCTAATGATAGACCCAATAAAGACTTGATACGTTGAAGTAAACTGCTGTTGTGTTTGACTATGCGACCAACTCCTTTATCCGGCCATTAACATTCAGTCCAGTGAACCTTCCGCGCGTAAATTAACAACAAAGAAGCCGCGCAACCTTCCATATATCCATGACATGTACAGGGTATAGAAGAGCGCTCTCTAATCTCAAGTTGACTGCGCGGCATTTAGGGTTCGTCGACCGTATAAGTTTCAACAATATTGAAGCTTCACATTTGTTTTCAAATGCAAGTTTCACAGTGAAACTTATCCTACTGTATAAAACCAAACACCTACAAAAAGAGGCTGCATGCAAATTGTGATGTGAACGCAAAATCGCCTATTTATCTATACTGACGGGTTTCTGGTCCGTTTATTCACTCGCAATCAACTTATACTTCATAAGACATCACAAAATTGCAAGCAGAAGAACACGCCCACCCCATTAAATTCACTTCCCTTTCATCCAGCCTCATAGAGCTCGCCGATTTAGACCATAATCCGCATCCCATGCGCAGTCAGATACAGAGCATTATGCAAATAAAGCCGCACCAATTTCATCCATATTTACACCCAATTCAATCAGCAAACCAAATAGATGGCCTTCGGAGGTAGGGGTGTGTGAGTTCGGATAGACCGGGCCCCTCGAGCGGGCCAGGAAATAATACAACATGAAGTAATGTGAGGATGAGGGGGAATAACGCGGGGTGCTCATCTCAGTAGGGAAGCTGGAATGAGCCATCGCGGATATCTTTCCCACCGCGCCTACATCATACAGCAGATCCTGTCATAGCGGATACTTGCGTATAACGGACACTTGAGTTAAACGGACACGTCCCCATAATCAGGGTTTCTACCGTTAATTAGTTTTTCTATTCGATATTTGCAAAAGGAAAAACGAACATTTTCCTTATTTCCTTCTGAATGTAAATATATTACCGAAAAACGAACTAATTGTGTGTGTTTGCGTGTGTGTGAGTGCATGTGCGTGTGAAATCGGGTCACCACTTGTTGCCTCGTGGCGTATCTGAACATGATAACTTAATCAACGGCCTACATTGAAAATCATTGCATTCACCTGGCGATACAAATACGACTTCCGGCTTGGTCAAATATGAAGCTGAGAAGCTGGGTCAAGTTGCAAGTCACGTGAGTGTGTTTAATGTATGACAGCGGAAGAGAAGGACGCGATTGTGTCGGACACTAAAGGCATGTTGTCATCTCACGATACACATACACACACGCTAAATGCCCTCACAAAAACCCGACACAATTTTCTACAACACTTTCACCGCGATGGCTGAACGCACCCACGACGAGATGTCGCGTGACAAGACGAGAGTCGTGCAGCGGTCGCCTAGGGGGGTCATAGCGCCCAGTAGTGGAGGTCAAGAGCCTGGAGAGAGCTAACTGGGTAGTGTTGGCACTTAACGAGGCCGCGCACACCGCAACAGGCGCCAGTCAGCTGCGCCAACCGACGACGACGACGACACACCAATATCCAACAGTAGTAGCAGCGACAGCAGCAGCGACTTGGGTTTTGTCAAGCTGTATGATCAATATGGGGGGAGGTTTCATGAAGTGAGGTGGGGGGAGTGTGTGTGGGGGGGGGGGGGGGGGGGGAGAGTGGTATTGAATGGCGGGGGTAGCGGAATCTAGCGTGACTGGAACCTCTTCTAGGAGCCCATAGATTATGCGTGGCGGGTCGACTCGAGCGTCTCTCTCTTACTACTCCTACTCCATCAAGATTTGGGATGATTCACTGGCTGGTGCATGACACGGGATGTAATTCACCCGCCATCCACTGACAACATCTCCAACACTTCTCTGAGGTAGCGGCTGCATCCAGTAGCATGGCCGTACAGATAGCTACCACTCAGGCCACATCAATCCACCATCACTCCCATCGTACCGTCAAGTAGCACGGCCGTACAGATAGCTTCCTCAGGCCACATCAATCCACCATCACTCCCATCGTACCGTCAAGTAGCACGGCCGTACAGATAGCTTCCTCAGGCCACATCAATCCACCATCACTACCATCGTAGCATCCAGTAGCACGGCCGTACAGATAGCTACCACTCAGGCCACATCAATCCACCATCACTACCATCGTAGCATCCAGTAGCACGGCCGTACAGATAGCTACCACTCAGGCCACATCAATCCACCACCACTCCCATCGTACCATCAAGTAGCACGGCCGTACAGATAGCTACCACTCAGGCCACATCAATCCAACATCATCAGCTGACGGTCACATTCCTGCATGCTACAGCCTACTCCGTCATTCTGCGTGACCTTGACGAGGTAATGCCAGAAGATGGCGATGTGCGTGCGTAAAACACAAATTCCACGCCATGAGCGATGGTCTGTATGACCCCGGAAGAGACCAATGTCACCCTAATACGGGCAAATGTTTAGCCCAATCACTGCCAATATCTCATAAAACCAACGACCCATTTCGCGCTGTTAATCATTTCCTTTCCTCGCACAACGGTGCATATTTTCACGCAACGCGTTGGGTTTCCCAGTAAGATGGACAAACATCTACGCAATGAGTACGCAATGGTCAGGGCATGGGGCAATCTCATAACCCCTGCATCTAGCGACGCAACATGGGTAAGACTAGTGGCACTAAGCGAAAAGCAAAGATGGCGAAGCGCTTGGTTGATGCGTGTCGATATATCAGGGCAGATGGCGCTCTGATCACCGCTAACACATGACAATATGAGATATAGCCAATAGTTGGTTAAGGCTGCTGCACAATGGCCTGGCTCCATCTATAACTATACTAACGGAGTGAGAGTGGCGGGCCCGAAGCATGGCAAGAAGAGATAACTGGACCTATATAGGCGTGCTGCCCTCGGTTAGGCCTGGAGCCAGCCATGATGAGTAAAGCTATCAGGCGGTGATAAGACGGGATAAAAGCGTTAATCTAGTCATCGACGCGCTGATAGGGCGTGATAACACGGCCCACAAAAGAAGCACATATCTCACCCGTAATGGCCAAGTCATCATCAAACCCACATATTCTCCGTCTCGACCATTAGTGTCGGGATATAAGTCGTGGGATATTATGGCGGAGGTGACGTGCTGGACACCCGGTCTGATGGCGACATTTAGAGACATCCGCGGCTTTAGCTGGTCTTCATCCTCAACCGAGCACGCAACACGGGCAAACGTGCGCTACAGGAAGTACGTCACAGCACTGAGCTCCTTTGCTTCCGTCATCAATTGATGACAGGAAGAGAGTGATTAACACATGGAATGTCAGCCATTATTTTCTAGAGTTTATAGGCACATTACCACACAGCACCCAATCCGATCAACGTCTTCATCGCCGACACACGCTCACTCACAAAGCCACTGCAGCACATTACCCCCGGCATCAGCGCATATATAAATGGTAAGTATCCATGAAACGTTGCTTCAATCGACACGAGTTTTTAAGCTGGTAAAGTTAGCTCCATCCTATGTTATATATACAGCCAGAGCCTCAAATAGCATTACCTCACGCAGCATCATCCATGTTGCCGACAAATTCGTTAAGACCCAAGCCCCTCATAGACCAAAAACTCGCAGCCATGCAGGGAGAAATTTAATTTGGATTTCTTGCAGGCTAATTCATTCAGGAAATTGGAAAGCTCCATTGTGAGAAGGAGGGGTAGTGAGGTGATGGGTTTGAGGTGTGTGGAGTCAGTTAGCCTGCTGCTGCTGCTGTTGCTGCAAGGGATGTGTCTGTAGGAGCCATGTTAATTGTAGGTACAATCAGGTGTCTCGGCAGCGAAAAACATCTCCACGTCGACCCTGGTGATGTCACGCCAATAGCATTCGCTACAACGCACACGAGGCAACAACCCCACTAGCATCGCCCTCAATAGCCACTCCTTACTAGAAGTCCGCAAACCTTCCGTCTTTTCATCCCTCCAACAAAAGACGGGCTTTTAGCAGCCTGTGAATGAATCCGAGCGGGGCGTCTTCGTGAGGTAGATGCCCGGAGCCATGTACCATTACGCAATCATAATACTTCATGCAGCCACGCAAAAACACCGCCATTGACAAAGAATTCATCAAACTGCCATCACACCACGATGAGAGAACTACACTTAAATCACATGTGGTGATTTTTATCAGCAAATACACTGCCGCTCCCTTGCTGCCGGAAAAAAAACCTCTGAGAAGATCCCTTTGTATATTACCTGCCCGCCATCCAGAAGATAGCAGCCAACAAGAAACAATGTTTGTCGTAAGTACTTCTAAATTGTATTGCCTGGCTACAAGCTTGGTCGACAAGCGATTAGCCAGCAGTAAGTGAGCACGTAACAAGCCACTTGGCAGAAGCCATACACTCACCATCTCGATGACAAATGAGATTTATTATCACCTGCCCCGCAGCCTAAAGCTAAATGAGCTAAGAGACCTATTTTGAGTAGTACTACAGGCTGTAGGTAAATGAAGGGAGACCTGGCTCCTTGCTCCCATCTCTATAGCAAGCTCTCTTCCTAAACAGCAGCAGCAGCAGCAGCAGCAGCGATGTTGATAGAGTAGGTACAACTCAGCGTATGAATCCGGCGCGGTGATATAGCCGTGAGGATAGCGGCGACCAGCTCGTCTCAATGCATCACGTCGACTAATTACTGTTGCCGCTCATCCCCTCGTTCATAATCAAGCCAATAGCGCCCCATCCCCACAACCGTCCACTTGTCACTGCCCAGCACAGCATGGCTCTAATCACCCCCCAATAGCGTAGCTGTCCTCCCAGATCAAACACTCTATCTTCCCTGCTAATTTGATTCAAGCAGACCAAATAATGAGCGCGCCAGAACGGATGAAGACTAACGACCAGTTATCAATATAGCGATGCGGCACAACGCCTCACAGGCAGTCCGTCAATGTTTGACCTACATCAAAAGCTACCCTATCTCCGCCCATCTCCTCACCACTCCCCTTCCCCAACTACACCTTTTGTAGGGTATAAATTCCCGGCGGCATTCTATGAGTCGTTTGCAAGGACACATACGATGACAAAAGCCGGCTCCCAGCACGGTTTTACTTACTGCTACCTTAGTTAGACTTTACGGCCGAGTGTTACTACAGAATCGCGGTTTCATGTTTCCATTAAAGCACGCATGATTGAGCTTTATACGCCAAAGCGGGATATTTGATAATGAGTGGACATTAGGAGCGGAATGCCGGGGGGCCTTCCATCACAGATCGCCAGATCTTCTAAGCACGGGCGGAGAAGAGACGCAGCGTCAAGTAGAGAGCATCTTTCTCCTGCTGCTGCTGCTGGTGATGATTGAATTCGAGCTGGTGCGCCCGTTAATTAGAAGCATCCATGCTGTTCTGTCAGGATCTGTGTAGCAGTATTAAGTAGGCAACAGAGGGGTGGCACCGCACTTAATCCACTCCAACATGCATGTGGAGCACTACGCCACAGACGCCGGCATCAATCGACAAGTGAATTGAGCGATGGTCTAGAGAAGCTGGCCCACTCTGTCACAACACATCAGCGCCGTAGATCTATACCGCCACTGACGGACCACCTCCTCGCAATACTTCCCACGAAGCCACACTTTGTTTTACTGCCACTCCAATGCAATCACCGCCAGTATAAATAGACACTTAACCAGCAGAATTCATCCAACAAGATTTCCCACTTGGTGCAGTCCAGGGAAACGGATTATGAGAAAGACGGTCCCAAAAGTAGTAATCGCAAGATATCTACTTATTACACTGGCTCGTAGAAGCCCCTAGCGGACGATGTGATCATGTCACGCCCAGCGACAACAGCTGTGTCATATCGACTAGATACACAAGTCATCTCGACCTTGGGGATGGTCAATCGGGGTGACGAACAAATGACATCATATGAGATATACTCGGGGGCTAAGTGACTATCTGGATGGGAGATGGGGTGGCAAGCTATAGAGGCCGTCATCCTCTTCAAAAGCCCTCACTAATCATCTCGGTCCTATTCTCCGTGTAAACCACAGCCCATCCCGACACACCGGCTCAAAGTGGTCTGGTACGGGGACTAATGCACCAATCAATTAGACAGTTATTGGAAGACCAAATATGGTGCCTTGTCAGTCTCTGTAGCATCCCTCCCTGTCCTTCCACTTATACATCTTCCTGTTTTTAATATATCATATATGCATGTTCCTCAGCAGTACTGGGAACAAAGGTCCGGTAGAGGCAAGATATTGTAATTACAATATGAGCGTACACGACACAGGGCAATCTTGCTTCATCTCTAGTACATGTCGACCACCCCAGGGCGATAGTCAAACGGCTAGCATGACATCTGGCTACATACATATGATAAGATCCCAGGGAATGCGGGATGCTGGTGGGATGCTGGAGGTCACACCAAGACGACTCGACAGTCTCCAGAGACGTCTCTGATACGTGTCGCCAGCTTGTATAGCACACATAAGAGATCACATTTTGACCAAACCGTCGATTGACATCTCACTGTCTGTGCCAAACAAAAACCACCCTTCTAACATGTACATGGCTAATAAGTTCAAACATCATCCGTTAAATGGCAAATAGAATCTTCGTGCTTCTGGATTAATATTGAACATTAATATAATGTGGTGAGTGGCAGAAAGCAAGGGAGGTCAGTATGACCGCCTTCAATATCGCCGTCACTGCATTCTACAGCTCCGCTCCGATATGAGGCGAGCACAGACGGGCAATTCAATAACGCACATTCACCACATGACAGGCTACATTCTATTTCCATTTGCCTTTCATACATTTCATTCTTGGCTATTCAGCTTCTAAGCGTGGTGATTTTTGTGACTTGTCAGCCGCCAGGTTGTACCCCCACTAAGAGGCAGCACGTGAAGATGACAGGTGCTCGCTTGACATACGTCGGTGACAGCCCCACGCTGCAGCATGCATACTTCAACAGATGTTCCAGCACAAACGGGGCAACATAGGGCATCCGTTTGTGTTTCTTTTCATCGCGCAAGTAGTGACTTGTCGATAAACTCATAAAGAAGGCCGATTGCACAGCACAGCTATCACGATCTGGCGAATCCCAAATTCATCACTTGTTCATTACGCCAAGGTCGTGATGGTCGCGAAATCCTCGCTCACGACACAACCTATCACAATAGCTGACTGGTCGAGGGCACTCACCACCTTAAACCAGATCTCTGGCGATGCTACACCCTCGCTACTGCATCAGTACACGTTTGATGAGCGGCTGCGCAGGCGCACAAGCCATGTCAAAACTGACACGTAATCGGCCGACATTGCCTTTACATATATATTGCCTGTCTGTGATAGAATACTTGGAAAGCGACCAGTTGGCAGTAGATGCATCGTGGTCGCCGGGCTGGGGCGCCAGCGACGTCCGGATTATGATTAGTCTAAGTGCATTGAGCTATGCCGGCATGGCGTATATGACACGGAAGCCCGCGATAAATAGCCAGTCGACCTGTTCTACCATAATACCCCAACCTCACCCATCAAAACTGATCATATTTAGCCAAGCAGCAGTCGAATGCCACCATCGTTATGGCAGACTGTGGGCCTGTCTGCATCCCCTGGGGAACCTGAGCCAACACAAGCCGGCCTGCCTGCCTGGCCAGAGTCAAAACCCCAAAATCTATAATGACCCAAGTCAATGTGACTACGTCGAAAATTGCCACCTTAACCTCTCATCTGCTTCCAAAGAAGAACCTAGATCCAGCAAATATAATATGAAGCCTTGAAGGTTGCCTTCTGTAGCCAGCGGAATGAAGTTGAGCCGGTAGTGAGACAGGGTTTTATCACTGAAGCCGAACAGATGATGGGCCCGCTAACATGTCGAGTTCAGCGCCATATACAGCGTCACCTTCCCTTCACCGCACTCTGAATTACGCCGCCTAAATAGGCCAGTTTTCTTGCACAGAGGAACAGCTCAATTACCCGCCTGTAAATAAATGTTGACTCAGCAAATCAAGCTGTCGGTGCTGTGCCCCATGACCATGTCCACTCCACGCCCTTCATCATCATAACAGCTCCTCAACATGCCTTTCATCACAATAACCCGGCCCTAAATCACCATCAAACATCAGTTTTATCCCTACACGTTACGAATAACTAAACACTGAGAAGCGTACTCAGCAACCCAACCTGGATGGCTCACGTCCTCCACTCCACAACCTCCTCAGTAACCCTAACAACCAACACCAACCCTCTCTTGAAACTCACACATCCCCTCTTGTCACATTGGTTTCCTTCAAGGCGTGATTATCAATAATATAGACGCCAAAGTATAGAGCAATGAGAAGCACCGAAGACAGGTGTTCGAAGTGGGGGAAGGGGAGTGAAGTTCACCTGCATTGCGCTACGTGGTCGGGAGCAAATAGCGGCAACATGTTGACGGCGACGGGGAGAGAGTGATTGCTGGCCGGTGACTGCCTGCTGAAGCCCCTCATAGTCTGCAGCATGAGGTCGAGACAGACAAGATGGGCTTCTCAAGCCATACCAGGCTATAGATAGTCTTATCTCCTCTTGCCTTCGTCTTATCTCTACCATCAATCAATCCCTAGTCCATCCACGACTTCACCGGGCCAATATACTAAAGACTACAATCGTATGAGATGCGCCTCTTATGGCCATCGCATCATATACGCCACCCATCCGCTAATCAGAAGAGTACCGCAATCCACACACCGCTCGCCGCAATAAGAACAATTCATCTTCTCCCAATTCCCCTGGCAACGCCACCATACAAAGGCAACTCAGTAATGACCTCAAAGAAAATCGCCGACAAATTAAAGAGGAATATTGGAGGGAGGATTCCGTCCCTGGTACAGCGGCTGGCGGGCTAGGGGCGAGGTAATGTCGTTATGCAGCCATTCGAGCCGCGGTCTTCCAAGCAGCTCCTCACACTTTCTTACTCAACACGACTCAACTCACAGGGCTTTCAAGTGTGGACGAGGGGCGATTGTGACCTCCAGTAAGGGTTACTTTGCTTGCTCATTGTCTACGGAGAGGCTCGAGCTGCTCTTCAGGGGTCTCGCCAATCTAGAATACTGATACTAACCACTGTGGGGAGATAGATGGACCAAGTGGAGGCTGTCAACTAGACCGGGTTAGTTGCTAATGACGCCAGTAGCGGGATGTGGCGTACACGGACCACATGACTGCGTCGAATATATACATGGTGAACGAGACCATCTATCTCATTCACTCACGCTATATATAGACACACCTCATCTGAACCGCACCGGGATGTGGCGTCAGCGAGATGGGGGTGGGGCTTTTGGGCAATTTAAGGTTAAGCAGGTTGGAAGAACTTATTTAATAACTTAGCTATTTAGTATAAGCACGTACATAGGGACACTTTAAGTGAGTGCGACAAAGCCTATTTAGTACGAATATTTAATGTTATATTCAGCCCACAGCTCGACCATTACAGACAGGGTTAATCATTTCATCCCGAGAAAGACCTGACGCCGTGGACCAGGTACATGGGCGGGTTTAAAAGGAGCGAGAGATTCAATGAAGACCTCACCAGACAAGCTTCATCAACCCTCCACATACCGCTCAAATGGACATCACAACTCGACACCGTAATAGTTTCCATGGCAACACAGTTAACGGGCACCCCAATAGACTAGAGAAATCCAGTTAGTTACCATACATAATGTACGACTGAGGACGAAGCTAACGACTAGACAACACTAAGTCTGGCCGCAGCTACAGTACCAGTGTCGAGCAGCACCACGCCCCACACGTGTGATGGTGGCCAGGCAGTGTTCACACCAGCTTCTACACTAGTCGACGTGTACGGCAGTTCGGAGACCCGAAGCGCCTCAAGCACCGGGTAACATGAAAAGTTGCTCGGTCTGCCAATCTGACAATAGAGGCGCTGAGCTCGGGGCATCAACCTTCATGGAAAACAAAAGCCCCATTGGGGGGAGGGGGTGTCAATAGGGAGGATATGCACTCAATGACGCAATAGTACTACTGCAGAGGTTCAGTGAACCATACTAGGATATGCACTATATATGGGTAATGACCATAATCAGAATTGTCCTTATTTGGGCATGACCATATTTGGATGTTTCCCCCCTAAAAGGGCACGTATTACATTTCTCTTTGCTATCAATTGCAAGAGTGCTATGCCATTACATTAACATAATAATGTGCCATAATCATCCATAATATACGCACGTTAGACGTAAAGCACTCCCAAATTGTTCTGTGTCCACGCCAACGCTTCACAGGGCGGATCCTTTATTACATTGATGGGTGTGCAAGCTTATAGTGCAGGTTGTCAAGTGCAACTGTCAACTCAATGTATTAGTCACATAGTGGCAAATATCGCGGTGGAAATTCGACCAAAATGTCACCCGCTACCCTCAAGGCTACCCTTAAGCCATTTTACCGGAATAAGAACAGGAAAAAATGCGGAAACAGTATACGCTTGAGGCGACATAATCTTCGCAGTGCAGCATAGACGGACGAGGATTCCATTAACCTTGCAAATGAATTGTGCAAGTCGTCTATACATCCTTCGAGGCCAACATTTAAGAAGTTGCCTTACGTTATGGCCTGGGTCATAATACGACGGGTGTGGGTGGTTCGATCATTACGAGATGACTTCGGCTGTAATGTCGCTGCCTCAGGGGCTCATGGTCTGCGCATATGTCACTTATTAGCGTCTTTATTGCAAGTTTTGTAGAAGAGGAAAAACTCGCTTGTCAATCGGAACCCCATGAAGCGCACATGTAGGACAGCACTGCGACTCCAATGAAAAAACACCCGACATTCATATATTATCCACCATCAGTTGTTTGGGCAGATATATCGAGCCATGAATTCAGCAAAATTCCAATGTCAAGCCAAACAATTGCATACTTAGGCTAATATGTGTGGAGTTATGGGGAGAGGCCGAGGGCGGCGGCGAGGTGTCAGCGGTCGCCAGACAATAGGGCTTATGCTGAGGCGGCAATTTGGAGCATCCCATGTATAGAATAGCGGTGTAAATCAGCCGTCATTGGTCGTGTTATCTGTCGACAAAGTTCTCTGGGGAGAAGCGCTTGCGTTGACGGCGCTGTCTCGTCCTCCATACACCCCACAGAGCGTTGTCACCTGCCGCCCGCCATCAAGTCGCCCGGTGACCCTCAACACTCCACGGCAATCGTCATATGATGGTGATGATGATAACGATCAGATGATGGCGGGGATGGGCTGACTGGTTTGTTTATTGTTTCAGTCATGGGGCGGTGTCTACGTGCGCTAAGCGTACGTACACAGTGGAAGTTGGCAACCTGACAACAGGTACCCCACTGTAGGAACCTCTGTCTAGCTTCTCGTATCTAAGTACCCTACAGTACTGTACCCCTATGTAGGTAACCCTCCGTCGGGATACCTTTATAAGTACCTCGCAGTAGGTACCACTCAGTAGGTACATCTTTTTAAGTACCTCTCTCCCAGTACCTCATCTCACCTCGCCATCCCCAATCAGATCACATTCAACAGCTTATGGAGCCTCTTACACACCAGCAAGTCATATAGCCATAAATATGTAGTTGACGATTCTCATGTTGGGCGGCCAGGATGCAGTGAGCCAGACAAGCGCTACAGTCATAGCGGGGAGCCAGCACACGCAGTGGGGCAAAACTGAGCCCGCGTAACAGATGGCCAAAGGTGCGGAGGAGATCAGGCAGCCGACAGTTGATAGGAAGAAAGCTGGCCGCGGCGGTCCGGGACGTAAAAGCTGGGGTGTTGATGAGGTAAGTGGTGGGGCCCATCGCGAGTGAGAGGCTCGCCGCCAACCTGGTTTGATGAAGTAGGTGGGGATCATGGGGGCAATGTGTGCGGTATGACAGCGTCCTCATTCACACACACCGCCCCTCACCCTCCGCTTGACCTCCACCAATACGCGCGCTGAGAGTCACTCGTGGACACTTCATTTCCTCTTCCCTCCATATTGCAGTAGCAGCAGCAGTAGGATGGACGGCAATGCTCCATGAAAGCTGCATGGGCATTGAGTGAGGTGAACGGCATCCAGCATGAGATCACATCCGTCTTGCCAGCATTCAATGCAACACAAGCCGGGCAATACTCATTCGCATGATTTGCACCAAGCTTATGAAAAGCTAGGGGCACATAAACCGCGCTGTCCCCATACGCCCAACAGGCGAATTTGTCTCTGACCCGAGCCCATGTCAGCTTGTACACGTCGTCAAGGTGGCTGTTAATCTTACGTAGATTAGTCATGTAACAAACAGTGCTGTGTGTCTGCGGGGGTGAGCAAGAGAAACAGCCACCAGCCTGATTGATGTGTGTAGCAAGGCAAGCGCCATTCATGTAGCGAATTAGAGTGGCCGTCTAATAAGACTCACGTGACCTTCCTCTTACCCCCTCTGCCATCAGCCTGACACAGCAACCCCCTCCTATAACATGTTACAAAATGAGGAAACGTTGCGAGTAGCAACATGGAGGCGTACAGGACAATTGGGCCCCGTAGGAACTGTGGGGTTACCGACGATGTCAATCTTTGACGGATGATAGATGCCAGGCAGTGAGATTACGATGGAGGGCACGTAGAAAGAGAGAAGGCGGCCTCAGTGAACTGCCAAGAGACAAATGGGGAGGGGGGAGGGGGGGGGCAGAGTTATAACGCCACACCTCACTGTACGAGAGACACATGTTCGGGTGTTCGCACGACGGGCCTCACAGCCATGTCAAATGCATGCTACAGATGCCATGAGTGAACCCATTCATTTGTGGCGATGATGGAATGTTGCTGAGACCGACATCCACCGACAACGTCCCACACTGCGGCCCCTTATTCTATGAGGCAACCTTATGCAATGACAGCATCGCGCACGACAGCCGACCATTGTCTTGATTATGTAGCAGCACGCACCTCCCTCTCAAGCACCCTCGCAAATTACTTTTACATTTGCTGGTTGAGGTAATCATATTTGGGAGGTGATTATTGCTAGAAGATGGAGAGGGTGGGGTGTATAGAAGGAAGGGGTGTGGCTGGGGCGAGCGTGTCAGGCTGACACAATGTAGACGACGTCTCACGCAGAGCAGTCATCAACTCGGTGTCATATGACAACCGTCGTCCACTGTGTCACGAGAAAGCCGTCGTCAAATGTATGTCACATGAGAGCCGTCGTCCACTGCACATGATAGCCGTCGTCCACTGTGTGCCACATGAGAGCCGTCGTCCACTGTGTGCCACATAAGAGCCGTCGTCCACTGTGTGTCACATGAGAGCTGTCGTCCACTGTGTGTCACATGAGAGCCGTCGTCCACTGTGTGTCACATGAGAGCTGTCGTCCACTGTGTGTCACATGAGAGCCGTCGTCCACTCGGTGTAGGATTAAGTAGATCAATAGGTTGCGCGTAACAAGACGATCCATACTCGCATCTGCCTTGTGAGCAGGCCTACAATCGGTTTCTTGATTAGAGCCAGCCCCATAAAGGAATTCCAGCATAAACGGCGAGACGCATTCACTCACACCGTGCCCCCGCCAAGACAATACTTCACCAGGCCATCGCGGCTATAGTCTGATCACCGCCATAGATTGGGATATCTGGCAAATTAATTTCCATTATAAGTTTGGCTGCCAATGAATTGGTAGCTATGCATAGGATTTAGGAGCGATAACCGTTGAGGGTCTATCGCTACAAAGCATTTGGGGAGAACGATGAGGGAGACAGGGTGAAGGGAGGGTGTTTATGAGGGATCTAGAGGAGGAAAGGGTCAACAAGTGTAGGAAATAAGGCCGGGCGATCGCTCTATGCGTCCTGACTAAGCCGGGAGCAACAGGGTGGCGGTAAAGATGACCCCATCAAGACGAGTTATTGACGAAGACAACAGAAGCCGCCACAACTCATTGAATGAGCGTGAATTGCCATAGATATATATGCTAAATTATGATTGCCTGCGCTCCAAGGCCAAGCGCATGTGACGTCATCCCAAAGGTTAGTAGGCGATGCGATTACTATGCGAAAGCCGCGCGGAATGCGAAACGTCAGACAATGCCTGCTGAACAGGTAGCCAAGGAAGAATGGCGGCCGGTACAATAAGAAGAGTCGTCTTCTACAGCGCGCCATCTCGTCGCTTGCAGCTTCCTATGAGGCGCTGACAGCGAATTAAGAGGGATTACCCTGCGTACCGCACAACACGAGCTTCACACGACCATTGAGGGCAAACCTACTCAACGACGAGAATGCAACTAAGCCGCTATAATACTATCTACAATAGTAAGTCTCCTCGCTAGTCGATAAACCTATCTGTCTATATTACGCCGGCCCTGCTCCAGTCAGACTTGCGTTAAATGGATGGTAATACTCTGTGTGAACTAGAGGTTGTCCAGTACAGTTAGGGCCAGCACATCCCTATAACCCCCCCCCCCCCCCCCCCCCCCACACACCCCCCGGCTAGCTGCCCAAATAAACCAATAATATGTCAATCAATAATAGATCGTCTCATCTACACCTCCCCATCCATTATAAAGCGAGATCGCTATAGCTATCGCTAGCCAGTGACAGGTAGATGAGCTGGTAGTGTGTCATCTGGCCGACATTTGGCTGCAATACGCGGACCCCGCCGATGCAGGGGACAGCCAGAACGATATATGTCGCGGCAACGCATGGAGCTGCCGGAGGGCCTCATTTTTGCCCATAATGACACGACGCCTGTACCTAAGATGCGCTCAGCGTGTGCTACATACAGAAAATCCCTACAAAACCATTCGTGTTCATGTCAAGCAGGCGCTCACATTGCCACCAGATGTTTATAACTCACCGCCTGAAAGCAGGTCGTATAACAAGATAGCTCTGGCACATTTCTAGAATTACACAAGACAAGACATAGCTCTGGTTTTCATAATGGGGTGATGGGCTTAGGCAAAGAGGCTAAGGGCTGTTATGGGATGGGCTGAAGACACCGAATAAAGAGCCACATTACGAGGTGAAGCATGCGTCAGGCAGTAGTCACGTGTGGCTGCATCAAGCAACAATGTCTTCATCAAGGGCTGTTTGACTACATGACGCGGTGTTGGGTTGTATAAATGAGTGTTGGGTTGTATAAAGGGGTATTGGGTGTTTAAAGGGGTATTGGGTGTTTAAAGGGGTATTGGGTGTTTAAAGGGGTATTGGGCTTTTTAAAGGGGTGTTGAGTTATTAGACAGCATTAAGGGATGCAGGGCTGCTTTGAGAACATTTGACTGCATTAAGGGGTGTTGGGGGCATTAGGGGGTGTTGGGCTGCATTAGGGAATGAGGCTCACTACATCATGTATTGCCTGAAGTTGCCAAGGTGTAGTGTTTGACAGGAGATGTAACAGGGTATTGACGTTTGCTCATCATCACCATTCACTCCCTACGCGGAATCTATAACGTCACGCTAACATCCAACCCCCTAACAACAGAGGTTTTTGGGTATAGAACCACTTGGAAAGATTGGCTTGCCACACGCACATCCACCTGCTACGATAGTAGGGTTGGATAGCGACTCCGACAACTGTCATACCCACAACGCATTCCCTAAATCACCACCATCACACAGCGCGCGCCTCCGATACGTTCCCATCACACCAAGCATTAAGCATGGATCAAGTCTCGGGAGAAATACAGGGCGGACTAGGGCGGGCTGGGTGGTCAAGAGAACGCACCTGTGATGGGACGCACCTGACAAAAACGTCCAGACGCGCGTCGCAGCCTATCGTCAAGAAAACGACGCTCAATGTGAATAGCATACAGGTGACGGAAGTCATGGGGCCACTAGGCGAGTAATTTGCAGTCATGTAGACTCTCCCTTCTGATCAAGCAGCCTCGCTTCCAACCATCATGTCATTGCTTGAATGTCCATTTCTTGCCACTAAGTAATTCACTTAAGCCTGTCCTGGAGTGTTTCCATAAAGCGCGTCAAGAGCGCGTAATGAGAAACAAGCGAGGCCTGAGATGCAAAGCGCCTAGTCGATGGCAAAGCGGCAGGCATCCCCAGCCAGCCATCAACCATACCATGGTATTTGTTAAGCCCAGACTCCCCTCAGCCATCAACTGGTATTTCTTCATAAGAGAACCTTGTGACATTTGGGTTGTGCTACACGGGCCAGCCAATATTACAAGTGCTCAATGAGAAGAGCACAATCAAAGGCGGACAAATCCAATTTGCAGCCATCGCTTTCTGCACCCCCCCCCCCCCCGCCACCCCTAAACACACACACGCAAGCACACACACACACACACACACACACACACACACACACACACACACACACACACACGCACGCACGCACGCACGCACGCACGCGCGGCGGCCGGGTATACGTGTGGAGGGGTAGGAGCGGTCAGGGTCCAAGTCGTGTACTAGCTGTAGTAAACAGCAGCCATTGTCCAGACCGGCGACGTAATAGCGCACGCTGGCCGCGCCATGTCCACCGCACTACAATAGCAGCCCATGAGACATGAGGCGAATCACCGTGTGGGATCCTAGGCGAGTATATAGAGTGATCTCTGACCCGACCCGGCCCAGCCACCCGTATGTTTCATACCCAATTGATCAGACGGGAAAATAAGCCAGACATAACAATCCCAGTATGGCACAAACGCTGTTCCCGATAAAAAAACCCATGCAACAACATATCTGCTTATAAAACGTGCTCACTCCAATTTCCAGCCCACTCGCTAACCGACATGGCAACTGTTTGTTTTCCCTTCATCGAATGAAGAAACCCCATTGATCCCTTCCATCGTCCCCTGCTCGCTAGAACACACAAAGTTCTTATGTCGAGAAGCAAGTACGAGGGCTTGACATTACCAATATGTACACAGTCAGCACTATTACATAGGGACCCTTGCCCCGTCTCATCACAAAAGCACCAAACTAGTTGGCTCGCAATCTACGGTGGAGTCAGAAGTGGACCAGAACATCACGAATGTAACATCCCGGCTTGAAAGCGGTTCACCCGAGGAAAAGACAACATTCAGCCTGACAGTGACTTTGTGAAGGGATCAATTAGAGACAAAAGCATCAAGTGGGAAGCGAAATAACGCACGAGAACGAGGCATGACAGGGCTGCCCGGAGAGGCGTATTGTCCTATGAATATGGCGACGCTTAGCGGCCGGGCCATTATTCCAGACCCATTGCACCACCACAAACGCACAGCACGCCAGCATCATCACCCAACTCCGTGCTATATTTGGTTACAGTAGCAACGACAGCTCTCTGCATAACTCAATCTAGAGCTGATAAAAACAGGACTATGTGACTTATGACAGGGTGGGAAACGCTCTTAAGCTGCACGGCGCGGCTGATGGGGTATGACGTCTTCATAGGGGGTTCGGCCGGCTCGCTCGGCGGCCTAATAGAGTAAGTGTCGGGAGACGAGTGACGAGAAGGGGCTCGTATCCGAGGGCCCCACAAAAAAAAAAACCCAAACGAGTGGCAACGTGAGGGGTAAAACTTGGCGGCGAGTAGTTTGGCAAGGACTAAGAGCGACGAAAAGAGCAGCAATCTCGGCTGGAAGAAGCAGAGCACTAATTGAGAAGCGGGTGATTGAGGCAGGTAAAAAGGACGATAGCATCAAGGATGCTTCCGTGGATGAGACCCGAAGTTGACGCCAGTCAGTTACTGAACAACTCAATCCCCGGGTGACAGGCAATCCATGAGTCACAATAGGGTTTCATGGCGAGGGTGTCAACGGTGTTTAAAAATCATAAGTAATTGGTTCCTATTGTCGAATTTGGCAGAAATACTGCTCCTGGTGGGTTCTAGGATGTGTCAGCATGGGTGTGTATAACAGACAGGTTCTAGGATGTGTCAGCATGGGTGTGTATAACAGACAGGTTCTAGGATGTGTCAGCATGGGTGTGTATAACAGACATGTTCTAGGATGTATCAGCATGGGTGTGTATAACAGACTGGTTCTAGGATGTGTCAGCATGGGTATGTATAACAGACAGGTTCAAGGATGTTTCAGCATGGGTGTGTATAAAAGAGAGGTTATAGGATGTGTCAGTATGGGTGTGCAGGACAGTTGAATGTGCCAGCATTGTAAAATGTGCAAAAAAGCATGTTGAGACTAAAGTTACGTGTGTACTCACTGCTTGTGTCTTGCTTGGCCTGGGTTCCTGGTGACGTTGCCCAGTTCACTTTCATCTCCTGTTGACACAAACAATATTACTCGTGACAGATTAACGCAGGTGACAGCTGGTCACATGAGGCATGCATTCGTGCGCAGGTGTTGAAGACGAGCACATATGCTGAATAAACGTTACTCTCTCTCTCTCCTATCCAACGATCTAAATGTAATTAAGGGAACAATTTTTTTCGGTTTGGAAAAACAGTTGTTTGAACATTTATCAAAGCACACATACCGAGGGTGACGGGTAATACGGTCCCACGCTCGCATTCAAACACATCAACACGTGTGACTCACCATACATATCAACAAGCATACCATCATAGCCCATTCCTAGTGCACTAGCCCTCACATTATCGCCACCCATATCCCCACAGATCATAATCCCATCGCACTTAAAGGATGCAACCAAGCGAGAAAACCACCCCGACTTTACACCATAAAACTCGGGGGCCAGGCCTGTTAGGGGTGTGGCATGTGAGCGTGATGCAGTGTAATGGCTACAGCGGTGACAAAGCTGCGAGTAGCCCGGGTAGAGCCGGGAAACAGGGGCGCTCGCCGCTGATGGGTCTCGCCGGTAATGCACTGTGTCGGCTTGCAACTTAATCACACTACCATGCTGAAACGAAAACACACGAGCTAAAGAATGAGACATTCACGGCCCTTGGTGGATAGATGATGTTAACATGGCAGCGACACAGCATCCTTCGTTCAGCTGCAGCAACAGCACCTGTAAAAGAAGCTGAGTAAATGGTGGATGTAACTATCTAGTATCAGCGGGCGTTATGCGGAGGCATGTGAACGTGGCCACTGGTGATGTACTACAGCAGAAGCCGACAAGATGACGATCATCCACAGCCCGAGCTCTACACCACCCAAACACTTACACAAGATATGCACACATTTAATATCCCAAATTGCCCTGCCACCTGCATGCAAATTTGCAAATGCTAAAAAAAAAGTGAATGGTGATGGCTCGGCAGCACTCGCACCCCAAATCACACGCTCCGATATAACATAGAAAAAAAATAAGCGAGCGAGGTAGCAAAACGTTGAGTAGATGGTGATGGTAAGGCATTAGTGGGGCGCTGGGCTGGGACGCGCTCGGTCATTAGCAGCAGGTGAATTAATGAGGAAGCGAAGCCGCCGTAACAGAGAGGGGCGGCCGGCTAATGTAGCACGCCCGGTCCCGACCACTACCGCTCGCCACCTAATGGACGCTGAGTCAAATGATGTATGTACGCACGCTAATACATGTCAGCTGGCGACAGGACGAGGACAAGAGTCCTGTTGGTATCCGCCCATGGTCAATGAGGACATCCGAGGCAGCAAACATGAGGATCCCCAGTGCAGTCAACCAGCAACCCCTACACAAGCGGCACTCCAACAACATTATATATATATGTGTGTGTGTGTGTGTGTGTGTGTGTGTGTGTATATATATATATATATATATATATATATATATATATATATATATATATATATATATATATATATATATATATATATATATATATATCCCCCCAAGGCATGTTAGTTGCAAAGGAACTAGTCGTAAGTCGTCGTAACTGTCCGTGCGATACAGAGCGAGCTGTTACCCTTCAGCTAGGCTATACAATTAATGCCTACCCGCTGCGTTGTTGATTAACTCCCCAGGGATCTCGCTAAGAGTGATTGCCAGCTTCCGTTACGCACTGCAGTCATTGAATCTAGTTATCTGGAAACCGTCAACACCATATTCGCCCTGATAAACACAATAAACGTGAGATGCTAATAGCGAATTATATAACCACAGCCACGTGGTTATACCAAAGGAGAAACCATTGCGCGTAACCCTACTTAGCGCCTAATTGCAAAGTGCCGGTAAAGCGGATTATACAGCCTCGGCATTTTCGCAGCAAGTGGGGGCAATCATGCGCTTAGCATAGACAGTAGATGCATGCGAATAAGGTGCATGAACATATGGACATTGAGCAGCAGGACAAACCTGGCCGAGTCCCCACTTGCCGTCAGTGCTGCGCTGGGAAGCGAGACAGCCTGATGGTGGTCGGTCGTTAAACAGAGCAGCTCCTTATCCAGACAGCATCGTAGCGTGTCGCCAGTGATACATGACAAGAAATGAAACAGACTTTTATGATCCTGCCAGCTAATTTGTTGGTTTCCATTAAGCTACAAGCAGGAAGCAAGTGCACTTGATCGCAGGTTGCCATCACCTGACTCCACGACACAGCAAGTCCCTGTCGTGCTCATATCCTCTCCGCTTTGAAAACCACCCCCTCCCTCCCCATCGGCCACCTCAGTTATCAGCCATCATCCCCTAACCAAAGACACATGCGTAGGTGTCAGACTGCAGGCGGCAGTTAGCCTCAGTTACATGATCCCAATCAACAGATCCCGCCACTTATTACGCGATCTAAATAAAAAAAAAAACAGTAACAATACAAGCTTACACATATCATCTCTTGAATAACAGAGAGAGATCATCAATGAACAGGATATCGTAGATAAATGGCCTGAGACATCGATACTCGCCGGTCATGCGCCTCGTAAACAGGGCAATATACTGTGAGACACGCCGCATTCAGGTCGGGAGGCGCGCGGCATCCCTCTTCACATTAACTATGCATGTTCGGTCCAGCATATAAGCAGCCTCAGCAACTGATACAAGTTGAAGCCCCGAATTTATTTCCCAGCACTTCCATAACCAGCCACCCTACCCCATTTCGCATGCACCCACCTACTGAACACAGCAGTGACACAGGAGGCATATTACGGCACAAACACTACATTGTGTAGAAGCGGTCACGCATTAGTGCGCACGGTCGATGAGGAAATGCGCGAGCGTAGTGAAGAAGACCATGGTAGCAGGAGTAGCTTGACGCTAAACGCGTCCAGGATGATCAATTCACCTCGAGCATCGCTCACACACACTCTCTCTCTCTCTACAAGAATTGGGCTCCAACGCGAAACAAACTCATGTAAAACCCGACCAATTATTTAGAAATCGAGATGAAAATTTCGCTGCTATTAACACGAGCACCGACGACAAAGCCGGCTTCGTGTCAACACGCAACGCAGCGGGGCGCTGATGATGAATAATTAAATAGCCTTTCATGCCGGTAGTATCTTTCTCACAAATTACTTCCGTTTAATTATTTGGTCCCGCGTCGACACGCGCGACGTCATCCGTCCACAGCCGTCCAACGCCGATACCAGAAACCGTCACAACCCAGCGCGTCGGTTGCGGAGGGTATTGGTTGTTATCGGCGACAGCGTGGTCGTTAAGGGGTTGTTCTCCTGGGACCAACTCTCTAACATATCCAACACCACTCTTCAAAGAAGGCTAAGAAACTACACAGATAAATGCGCGTCGCTCGAGGTTATGACGTGGCGTCCCAAGAGACGCGACAGCTAATAGGGATATCACAGAGTAGCATCTTTAAAGACGGTAGAAGGCTGGATGCCTAGATGTTAACAGACAGAAATGCACTCGCTATAGACATACAAACATTGACCGTACTAGCAGCACTCAACAGTCACTCAACAGACCAGCGAATCATTAGCATCGGTTTCCATGCGGACCTGGGCCAATACTGTTACGTCACACACGATCCCTCGATGCATATATCCTCGGCATAAACAGTAGTCAAGAGTAGAGTCAGTCCAGACCTCGTTAGTCGCACTACATGGTAAGTAGGCGACACACAGCTCGTCATAATCACCAAAACCATTACATGGTTGCTTTACTGGTATGGAGATACGAGTGACTGCTGGCAGGGGAGGTTGAGGATTCGACCGGGGGAGCGCGGTGAGATGGAGTAGGGGAAGGGGTGGGGGTAAGGAGACGTGATTAGAAAAGGGTCACATTCAACAGGAGTTCAGTGGGGCAGAATTAAGTGAGGCTGATAAAGTATTGCAACAGTCGTATCACCAACACCGTAAAGCCATTGCTTGTTTCCGCCTGGTCGACGACGTAACACTATATATGGCTACCACAGCCAACTGGGCTATTGCTGCCGCTGCTGCTGCTGCTGCTGGGGGGTGTGTATAACGCTGTATAGTTTGATATAATGGCCAGCTGCCAGTATTTACATCCGACATCCCACTTCACAACGACACCAGCTTGCACGCAAAACTCGTCCCACCCTAAAATTAATGGCATGTACCATTTATTAATTGTTGTGTACAAATAATGTCTGACATTGTACAATACAGACTCGGCACGTTGATAACACCTCATCTCACCTAGTCCCCCTGAACACACGGTCATACTCGAAATGGACGGACCATTAATGGCTGATGTGGTAATGCAGATAGTATATGACTGACACTTAGGCCAGCTCGTGGAACCGAATGCAGGACCGCAGTCACATCCCATTCTCACGATATCCAGAAGGGCTCCTGCAGATCTGACATAAATCCACAGAACGAGTCTTATCCCTGGTGTCTTTAACCCAAGCCGTCACCAAATCAGCTGCCGCCACTTAATTCAGCACCCGGTAAGATGCCCCCATACTGGGATCTCGAGCAAGACGACCAATACCGAGTCACAGCTTGAGGTCGCCGTCTGCAAAATTCACGAGTGCCTCTTTAGTGTGGACGCTACTTATGCCTCACATAGTTGGCTCATGTTGCTGAAGGCCACGGCAGATGCTGTGACGTCAAACGTAAACCTTCTACAAACTAACGTGCCACCGGCCACAACCACAACAGGCTCGTCTCCGCCATATAATCAGTTCCGCAGTTATTCTTATTACTTATTCATCGATTAAGAGCAATGCATTTGTATAGGAAGCTCAGGTCGTTCGACTACAAGCGATTAGAGATGGATGCCTAAGAAAAGACCCATGTGGTGCTTGCTAGGCAAGGGATGCCGCAGGTAGGGTGGGGTGGGGGGTGGATGAGGGGGAGATCAAAACGATTCATCGTGAAATCTCAGAGACGCCAAGACACGAGGGGACTTGCTTTTTTTCCGCTTCGGTCTCCAAGACGAGATGGAAGTCGTATCGCCCGCTAGGGGCGTCGATTTTTTTTGGTCTGCGTAAAAGGAACGCGTGGCGGTAGCAGCGATTGTAAGAGCAATAGTAGAGAGGATGAATGGTTGGAAGGCGCGGCTGTCACTGCTTCTCACATAGCCTATCATGCAGGGCGGGAGGGGCAGGACGAGACCCAAGAACAATAGAGTATTGATTGGGACATTAAGCGAGGCAAGCGCAGCTTCCCAGCTCCCACAAACCCCAGCGTATATACCGCTACACATCTCATCCCCTCATAACTGCCCCAGCTCTCTAATGGAATTCAAACAGGCCCACCATTTGGATGCAGCCGAGATACTTCGTCAACAGAGCAACCGCCTCTTGCCGATTTTAATCTAGAGAGTATATAGAGGGGAGGAAGTGGAATAAAGGCGCTCCACTCTGGAGCGGCTGGATTGAGAGTTGTTGCCTTATGGCTCAGCTAGTGTGGCTAGGTCGACCTCTCTCGCATCTTATTGTGCTCGCCATAACTCGTGACATTAAATATGCATGATGCAGTGTGGTATTGATGCTATTTGGGGGGAGGGGAGTGGCGGGGCTATTGAGGGCCCCGGATAAACAGAAACACCATCATCTCATTAAGTACTCACATTGTCTTGCCAGGCATTACGGCCATTAGGGTGAACTCGCCGAAAGAGAGATTGCATCGGTCAATATCACCTGTCCCCCCCTACAACAAAGCGTAGCGGTGAGCCGGTCCACGCGGTGAGAGAGACTCCGTCCTCGCTCTAGCACCTGTCCTAGTCTAGCCCACGCAAATGAATAAGGGCCCGGACGCGGTCCTCATAGCGATTGGCCGATGACGATCTCATGCGAAGGAAAGGACTTTTCTCAAGATGAATGCTCCTAATTTTAAAGAAAATCACCGGACGAAATGACGTCCTTCAATGAGCATTTGCACAATAGATTGAACCCTGCAGTCAGACGGCTAGTTGTCATTGCGTGTATGAATGTAGAGCGTACACCGCAAGCCACTGCCATGAATGAATAAAAGTTGATTGTCAGAGGCAGAAGTCAATATGCCAGAAGATCATGGCCAGGCGATTGTATTAACGCATATTGAAAGGGCAAACCAAGCAATGATTGAAGCGTATATGATGAATTAATAATGCCAATACTGAGAAAGGCTTTAATCTAAATGAATGAAACACATCTTGATAAGTCTATAGTAGCAATGAATGAAGGTCATATTGAGCAAGCTATTATAAGTATGTCCTGTGCTTACAGCCCTCCCTTAGGAGAACCATATACAAGTGGGGCACGGGCAGCATCCCAGTCACCTATGGGATCGTCAGCACCAAGAGAACTACAGCTGGAGTGGTTTTTCTCCTGCAGCTTCAGGAAGCCTGTAGTGTCACGGATGTGCCCTCGTCACTTCCTCTTACATCAATGGTGACCCGAGCGATGCTTTCAACCACTTCAGAATACTACAACACTTAACTATGTACGTCAACTTTCGATGGGAGATTATGTACGAAGAAAGTGAAACATCGAAGAGAGCAATGCAAGCAAACAGAGGGAGATGACACGGGGACGACCTGGTGGTACACGGGAAGCAGAGTAATGCAAGGCAACAGGAATATGACAAGGGGACGAACTGCTAGCACACGGGAAGCAGAGTAATGCAAGGCAACAGGAATATGACAAGGGGACGCAAGAGAGTTTTTGAAGTTGTTGCACATTATTGCTGGTGAATTCCATTGAGTAGGACCATAACGCGCTGGTTTTGTTACGGCAAATCTTAACGATCACATTTCGCTATTTGCACCGGAACACTCGCACGCTACGGCTGCATGATAACGATATCAAACCACATTCCAAGTAGCTACCATTAAACTACGTCAGCAACGACATATTGCGGAAGTTTAACCATGTTGCAGGTAACGACAATTAACAACGTCCTCGACGACATTTGACAAATACCAAAAACGACTATGCCATTTAACACCACGTTAACAACGTCGTTCAACGATCGTTAACGACCCTTAACCACATTGTTTAACTACATCATTTAAACAGGGATGGCAAGGGGACGAACTGATGGCACACGAGACGCGAGTAATGTAAGGGAACACAGAATGGCACACGATGACACACGAGACGCCAGTAATGTAAGGAAACACAGGAATATGACAAGGGGAGGAACTGCTGGCACACGAGACGTGAGTAATGTAAGGGAACACAGGAATATGACAAGGGGAGGAACTGCTGGCACACGAGACGTGAGTAATGTAAGGGAACACAGGAATATGACAAGGGGAGGAACTGATGGCACACGAGACGTTAGCAATGTAAGGAAACACAGGAATATGGCAAGGGGAGGAACTGCTGGCACACGAGACGTGAGTAATGTAAGGGAACACAGGAATATGACAAGGGGACGAACTGATGGCACACGAGACGCAAGTAATGTAAGGAAACACAGGAAATGGCAAGGGGACGAACTGGTGGCACACGGGACGCGAGTAATGTAAGGAAACACAGGAATATGACAAGGGGACGAACTGGTGGCACACGAGACGCGAGTAATGTAAGGAAACACAGGAATATGGCAAGGGGACGAACTGGTGGCACACGAGACGCGAGTAATGTAAGGAAACACAGGAATATGACAAGGGGACGAACTGGTGGCACACGAGACGCGAGTAATGTAAGGAAACACAGGAATATGACAAGGGGACGAACTGATGGCACACGAGACGCAAGTAATGTAAGGAAACACAGGAATATGGCAAGGGGACGAACTGGTGGCACACGAGACGCGAGTAATGTAAGGAAACACAGGAATATGGCAAGGGGACGAACTGGTGGCACACAATGCCACCAGTGAACGTTACAAATCATAGAAAGCTGGTGAGAAATAATCTTTTCGGTGCTCGGCATACACACACTAAAGGCCCCCAGTCAAAGCACTGCACAAAAGCATGGAGAAAAAACACGCCAATATCGCAGTTGGTAGCGCAGTACTAAGTGTCGATCAATCCTCGTAAACATACCAGACAAGAGATCGAGAACACATACAAAACAAACGACAAAACATAACCAAAGCAAGCTGGTACAGGCCCATTGTACCGCGGGGCCCTCTGATGGAACAACGTAACATCAACGCAGCCTTAATAGTCCAGGCCGTTCTGTAAAAGTCATAGGATATTACGGATAAACGAGATCTCGATCAAGCCGACCATGATACAAGGCAACCACCAAACCAAGCACGCATGCATCCTCAGATAAAAACGTCGCGTTTCATGTGGTGTCGCATATCCCAGCTCCCAACAAAGCCTCGCAAACTTTTATACAGACCACGAAATAGGCTCAGATGACGTGTTTATGTGTACGTACGTATGTTATGTGCGTGCGTGCGTGATGAGGGTGTGTATACGCACCAGGGGATGAGTGAAGATGGGCGTGTGTTGCGTGGTTGGAAGACAGACCGGGGAGACAGGTGGGGGGCTGACGGTATAGAAGACTAGCGGCTCAGCAGGCAGGATCACGTTGGCGGCCATGTCTGGATGAGTGTAACTCGTCGTCAACGCTCGGCTTCCTCCTAGACCGCCCGGTGATCCACCTGTGGAGGCGTACAACAGCGAGATATCCACAGTTATATTCCTGATACGCGACCAACACTAGACTTGACAAGCACAAATTCCACTTCACTTGAGCAGAGACACGCTCGCTGTCGTCATCCAAACAGGAGACTACTGCCTGTCAGCCCAGAGCACGATACGCTGATAGATGATAGAGCATCGGCAGCGTTGTCGTCGATGTTCAGCCTCTCTCTCTCTCGATCGCTGAGCTGGTTATGGATGGATGCGTTGACAAGCCACCTGGTGCCGTGACCATGTACGGGCTACGTTAAAGGGAAGCAACACCAATGACAGCTGCTGATGAGCGCACCTTCTCTCTCTACGTATCACCCTAAACAGCAGCCTTCATTCATCTACCAATCACATGTGACACATGCTTTAACCCCGTCAACAGGTAGTCCTCGCCCGCTTACTGCACAGGTGTTCCTATGGTCGTCGTCGTCCAGCGATCTTCACTTCGTGCTCAGTACATTTGAACGCGCGTCGTTTACTGGTGGGCTGCGCGTCGAGTCGAGATGATGCTCATACCTCGGGCCCTTCTTCTGTCTCTAGTTGCTCGAGAGCAGCGCGCATGGCCTTATATAGACAAGCGGCCAGCATCATCATCAGCAGCAGCAGCAGCAGTAGCCCTGCCAGCCCGGGCGGTGGCGAGCGGGTGGCAGCAGGCAAACTTATTGGGCGAGGTGAAGTCGAATTGGGCGGGTCGGGGAGGAGAAGCTCCAATTGCCGCTATTCAATATGATATTGTACCTCATATTCACTCCCCAACCCCCGCTAATACACAGGCAGGCGATTAATGCATACAAAACGCCAGATATAGTAGTGAGCTCGTACCGGACAGATAGCGTCCCCGAGATCGGTTTGAAACCGTCACGCATCGTCTCTTTGATGATGACGTAATCTGTGAGCAACAATGGTGCGCGCCAGGACAGAAATATGTCTCCCAATTACCCGACTTCCCTCGGTCACGTGGCGGTTCCAATACACTGACGGTCTATCAATGAAATGACACGGCAGATCGGGAAGCGGCGTCTTATAAACAAGACGCCTTTAAAACAATTTAACAAGCATTGACCCAGTTTTTCTAATGAGCTCGCATTACTTACTATATGGTGGCTTCCGTAAAGGATGAGGGAAAACCGTTGCCTTAATGATTGACCGATGGGTCTGATATTCGGCCAACCGTTAAATGACCGACAATTCAGCTGACCTATACTATAAGTTGGATGACCGATTGCTAAGCTGACCCACGCTACCAGATCAATCAATTACTAATCGTTATTGAGCTAATTTATTAGTGTATCGATTGATCGTCAAGCCACGACTGTCAGTCGTAATGGCGCAGGCGCAGTGCACAGCGAGCCATAACCACATGTCATTACGCACTATTAGCCTCAATACCAGACTCATATAAGCGATTTGAACCGTGCTGTGACAGTCACAAGTCGACAACTCACCACACGTCCAATGACCGTTATGTCAACTCAGTAAGCGATAGAGAGTCGACCACTATGCCGTCATCTTCATACACAGATGCTAAGCATCACGCTACCATACTACCAACAGCAGCCGTCCCAACAGAGACGTACGCTCTCTTCCACCTCGTGCAATCATATTTACTCCCAGCCACAGGGGCAACAGAACAAACGCACATCATTTCCCCAGCGCTTTCAGTACGGAGACGCAGTAGGTGGGGCCGACACCGGACTCTCCCATCCATCCTTCTAATACAGGCATCGAATGCATTAGCGAGACTAGGAGTTAATGCGGCCATTCCCCTCTAACCAAAAGTTGGCCTGCATTATAAACACCAAACCCAGCAACTCTACAAGCCACCATCCAACACGGCTAATTCAACACCCCCTCCAAGTTCACCTCCGTAGCCAGTCACACTAGAGGTAACATGTGCTACTAGATCAAGAAATGCTTCGTAAGAGTGAATCCCTCAAATGGCGCGGGTCACGGATTGACACGTGGACATGCCTGTTGTCGTTAGTACTGACCCGCTCATGGTTGGCGGGGTCCGTACGAGGTTGAGGTTTATAATGCCAGATAATATACATCCAAAGGGTGGCCAATTGGGCTCGAACTGTGATGACGTATGGACGAGAATACATTTAATTACAGAGGCCATTCATCATAGCTTATCCTTCACAGTCTCCATTTGACCTAATATACCGGAAGCGACGTTAAATTCCATCCTCTGGACACATTATCAACATTATTGGATTACCCTGAAACCAGGTGGAAATTCGCTCACTCACAAAACGTCGTGAATTTCCATTGAGCATACGTCGCTCTTCAATAAAAGCGGTACCGCGGGCGTGTGTGGTGGTGGTGGTGGGTGGGAGGGAGGGAGGGAGGGGGAGTGGGAGTTGGCACGGGAAGGAGTGGGGTCATTCGGGGCGAAGTGAAGGGGACCAGGAGAAGTCAGGATGAATCCGCAGAAACCAGAAGTGACGTCATCAACCTGGGTTTTTTCCCCCCCAGTCTCATCACTTAAACCAGCATCGAGAAGGAACCCAAGCTGCTCTCGGGGGCCACTTTGCAAAATTGAACATCAAGTCATGCGAATAGGATTTGAGGCCACAAGAGGTCTTCCTCTTCTAACGCACTCATTGTTCTCATATACAATACAAACGTTGCCCATGCCCGTTCATCCCGCTCCATATCGCCCTGCTATCCCACACAAGTCATCTATCATGCGGATAACACCATCTCGTCCACACTCCATGGCGCAGGTATTACACCGCTATAGGTGCAACAGATCGTGCAGCATCCACGGCTTCATTTATACAGCATGCAGAGGCACAGAAAAACTCGCGTCTATAACGCGTCTCTATTTCGTTCACGAGTAAAATAAGACCTTGTTCACCCAATACCCGTATATAACGGACACCTGCGTTTAACGGACATAAGTTGTATGTTTCTAGCGCAGAATGGAAGGAGTCGTAGTCGTCAAAGGGCCTCTTACAGATGATTGAGCTTAGTCCATAACCTGTACAGTGCAGACGGGGTGTAGAATGTCACAATGTGTCACCAAATGGTTGTTAGGTTTCATTCCCTGAGTGATCGCTTTATTCCCGGGTCGTAGTTTTCCGAGCATAACCCTGATTCACGACTGACATGCAGAGTTTCACTTCCGCTGTATAAAGTTTCATTGCTGACTTCATCTCGTTATATGGACAACTTTACTCAAAAAGTCGTAGCGGACGTCATTTCCTCCCTAAGCCATCTCATTTCTGTTCATATTGCCTCATCACAGTTTCATTGATTACTTAAAGTGTTCCTCTACTTTTGTAAAGTGCCCTAATACTCGTGTTTAACAGCGTCGCCAAACGTTTGTCGTCTTTCTGTCTGATTGCATTGTTTGACCCAATCATATACAGACTGTTATGCTATATGCTACACGTCTTAATCCTATCCTATTGATCCCTACACAGTCCAGTGATCATGGCACAGCGGTGAATACAGTTATGTCTACAATCAAGTACATAACACACAGATGGCGGCCTAGTTGATCGCTACAGCCTGAACATAAATGTCCGCTGGAGAGGCAAAAACACTTCAATCAAATGGAGTCGATATTGTGGGAGCAAGATTGGCTGTATATAATCCGTTATATAACAAGTCGATATTGAACAGGTGATGAATGCATCAACATCAATAATCGCGATAATGTCACCTGGTCAAAGAATCCATCAGCCGTGAGATGCCAAGCCAACGCCCATATACAGTCCACTCATATTTTATTCAATCGCCGGCTTTTACGAGAGATTTATGACACCTTTAAAATGATACTTCTAAATGCGATGAGGCAAATAAGAACTCCCATCTCAAATGTCAGTGTTAGCGGCGAAGCAACTGCCTGAAGCGTGCAGCGCTATTGCACCAGCCAATACCAAAGGCGGCCATTGGAACGTATCAGCGAGGCGTCCGGGTGTAGATGAAATGAGTGAGTAGACTTGTCAACGTGGAAATGCCTGTGTTTTTAACTACTAAAGCGCGATAGCGTCTCATATGGTCAATTGACTACTTCCCATCTTAAGAGTCGCAGATGCTAGAGCATCTCCTATAGCAACGGGTCAGTCTCCTGACAACCACAACACCCTCATCAGCAACCCATCGTCTCAGTGCCAGAGTGCATTCTAGTTGGTGTAGACACGATTGCACGGCGAATAAGAAGTCACCGGATGATGATGATGATGATGATGATGATGATGATGATGATGATGGAGGTGGTGATGTTGATGATAATGATGATTAAGATAATGATGATGATGAAGATAATAATGATGATGAAGATGATGTCGAGACAGAGTACGATGTATCACATAACAGGCCACCAACATACATAATGCAGAACTCCCAGTAAACAGCTCCCACAACAACTACGACCATCTCCCCGCCATCTTTAGAGCCAATTAAACTAACACGACTAACTGGTCTCTGTCGACGGACTTAATTAATTGCAGCAGGTAATTGGGCGCTCTGCGTCTCTCCTCTATAACTATAAGCAGCGCCCGAGACTCGACATCAACACGTGATGGTGGATATCAACGACAGGCCATCGGCCATTCTACATCGCTTATACCGGCTAAAAGATGATTGAAGTTTTTAATTATTTACATTCTAGTCCCAGCGCACCTTAAGGCAACAACTGGAATATGTCATAGAAATGAATATTACATTGGACGATAATGGCAATTGGACTATGCAGAAAGGCCGACAGAGGTATGGGCGCTGAGCCGCGTGTGTGACTAAGAGAGGAAGGACTTGACGGGATATGGGCCGCTATCATCAGCGGGATACAGACGATGGCATGGCCCATGCCGAGGTCACACTGAGCTGCGGGACAAGGCTCGGGTCATACGATAGGGGCAGCCCTTAGAGCCGAGAAGTTGGATGGACAGTTATCACATTATATAGGAATCGGAGAAGGGATGGGAAGGGGGTGGGTGCCGAGGAGCGGGTGAAGAGGAGGAGGGAAAAAGAGAGTAGGTTCACCAGGACAGCCAATTGATAAGACCTTCATGAGGTGAGCGTCAGTGATGGAGTTCTGAGAGCTGCTGGCCATGTCAGCTAAAATGCCGCGCATGTATAGACTTGACAGGAGCTCATGGCCAGAACAGCTCCCACCAGAAGCCCGTTATGATGGGCCCTGTCGCGGCAACTCTGCCTTCTCATCCTATTGTCATGCAGGCCATGTAGCGCCGCTGTCAGATACAAAAGCCAGGGGCTTACTATATGAAAGATGAATAAGGCAGTTACAACCATAGTCACCAATACAGAGTAGGGGCCAGGCTGACGGCAGATATATGTACACACAACAGCACCTACGCCCGAACTAACATGCGAAATTTGATGTCATATGATCAAGGATCACTAATTCATCTCGAATTGACCATACTGCACAGCAGACAAATTGTTGCTACGCGCGAGATGTGACGTTGTAAGGTTAACAACTGCAGCGAAGCTACATGCGCGCGGGGCACTAATAGACCACGCCCCTTCACGCTGACTGGCATCCCACCAACCCCTCAGAGCGGTCGACTTCTCCATCCACAACGTCCCGCGCCACGCTAGAGAAACTCGGCTAGGGGCACTCTACGCGTATACAACTTAACAGGTCTAATTAGACAATTAGCCAGGGTGGCTTTCAAAGCAAGTGCGCATCGGTCACGCTTGCACTCCAACCTACTTGTCACCACGCGCTTGTCGGCTAAGCGGCTAGTCATTGTAGAAGGCCATTGATGAGAGATTTGCTACATGACAGAAGTACGAAATGAGGAAGTCGCCTGACAGTCACACCATAGATCAAAAGCCGCCAGAAACATCGCATTCAACAACATCTGTTTGTTCCTTCATCAAGATTACACACCGTGTGGTTCCTTTTTATATTTCAGGGGTGAGCGGACTACAAATGCACGCAGCTCGTGGCGTGATAACGCGTCTCGGTGGAAAGCGCGAGTCGTGCGGTACGGCCCTAACGCCCGCGGTGACTTACGTACCATGTCAACAAGGCAGCGTGCTCGGCAAACAAAGGCATTGACGTATTATAATAAGCAAATCATACCCCGCTATATTGACCGACTATACATTAGCCTACTGACCCACATATACCAATCAATGACCGCATATGAGGTCACAACGATGCATGGAACACACAGACACACGCACACACACACACACACATGGACGGACGGACGGACGGGCTGGCGTTGTTGTAGCGCTGGTCTATACGGACGGCGCTTGCAGAGCAGGGAGCGAGTCTGATGGTGATGATGTACGGGTTGTGGTCACGCGTTGGCGCTCAGCATATCATTCGCCGTTATCGGGCTTGGTGCGCGCGATGACTCCCGGCAAGGTAGCGCAACATGCCTCTCATTTATCATCATTAGGGCGCAACGTATCAACTCCAGCAGCAGCAGCAGCAGCATCAGCAGACCCCGTCCATCGGTCACCTTACAGCTCATAACGCTCATTATTGTCGTCATCATCCACCATCTACAGCCCATTATCAACGCACACCAGTCACACCAGTTTAATATACACACCAATCATTACACCCCGGCCACGCTTGCTGGGCACAACAATGTGGACCCCAAAAAAATGCTTGCCTACTGAAAGCAATCGCAGCCGACTAGGTAATGACCAGCATAAAGAATGCTGCATCATAAAGTGCATAGCGGCTCAAGCAGGATGCATGCCGTAAAGAACAGGGCAAGTTATGCGCCAGTCAATGCACACATTTACAACGATATTATAAAGAGTGCCGCTCCAAAAAACACTACGTCATAATGAGAATATTACCCACCGACTTAAATGGTGGAGCCATTGATACACTATAAAGAGGAGACGGTGGGAGAGGGTCGTGGGGTACACATTACGGGCGCTTCCATAATCTACCTACCCTGTATATAACGTATAACGAGCGACTTCACTCGGCATATGTAGAGGCACACTCCTTACGGTGATGACCTTGTCAGGTTCGCCATGCCCCAACAAGCCCACAGATCTCGATTTGATCGCCTCTTTAGAAGACCCACACAAGCCTATTATAAAGTACCATCTCATAAGATGCGTATTTACCCAAGCCTGTAATTGCCTTCTCGCCCCACAGCGCATGCGTAGGGCACGCGCATCGAGGCGTGTAGCTAGGGATGAAGAGCAGCGCATACCTTGAGAGAACTAAGAGCGGCAAAACCAAGAGAGCTGGATTCAATAATAAAAAGAAAACGGCACTAGACCTCACCATCCTGCTAGTCTATGCGACAATAAGAGCTGTGTGAGTGGCCCCGAATGATCTGGGAGGCGCACGAGTTGAGATGGATGGCGGGAGGTGGTTTTAGAGGGCCGCCTAATAACTAGTAAGCTTCTCTCTCAACACTGCCACCGCAGCCAGTGAGTTATGACCTATTAAGGGATGCGTAACCCGGCCTCAGCTTCATCAGTAGCCCCCACTACCTACTTATTCTCCACCTCGCCTCAAGCCATCCTCACTACGACCTCATGCGCTCCGCATGTCCTCTCTCATAGTTGCAGCCGTAGATTAGAAGCTTGATATACGATAGAGAGCGACAACCGTACAAGGTGATACAGTGTCATCGGGATGCTGTTTACCGAGCTGCTTCAGCAGCTGGCATCTTACACCATAATGTTGCTAAGTTACACGTGTCCCAGTTATCTCAGCTTCATCCGCGCCATGCATGTGATATGCTCACAGTGACTCGGCCGGTGGGACGAATGCTTAACGAACGAAACTTACTCATCATAACGTTCAACAAACCACCAGCCAGCCAGTCGCTCATTCTCGTCCTATTTTCAAAACTTCTTGTTCGGCTACTTAGCAAAAAAGTAACAAAACCCCCAAAACACACATCAGTTCACAAATCGCAACAACATCTCATCAGGCAATGCGCCAGCATAACTTTTCTTAGGCCGCCGGCAGCGATGAAGTGACCTGACATTCCTCATTGTACACCACCATAAGTAACATTGGAACTAAGCTAAGGTTGGACGCGGAGACAATAATCATACATTGCTGCAAGGGCTATTTAGACACCATCAATGAAAACGACCTTCAAGTCACATCTGCTAATATCCAACCATGCCACCACCAGCCTGCCCATTAAGAAGAATCAGCATTTGGAATGAAATCATCTCAATTTCTCCATGTTTGTCACACTGCTGTGATGCGCTGTTGGTCTATAAACATCAGCAGAGTCGAAGGAATTTCTTGTCGCGCAATTCTCGTTTTGCACCTTTTTTGTCCCGTTGCTTTTGCTGTAATAATAACGTAACTACACCCCCCCCCCCCCCCCCCCACACACACAACCATGTTCAGATATCAGCGCCTTGGAAGTTACATTTACAGAAACACGTCAACAAGAAGGGAACGGATCGAATAACAACGCATGAGCAATTACATTATTGGAACATAATTATGTCCCGTGTGCTCGTCTGTCTCAACATAATGTATATACCATATCTTATGGGAAGCCCCAGCGAGGCTATTTAAATACGTTATTAGATTGATGACATACAGCTAGTATCATTAGGGCGGACATGAGGCCACTCCAAAGGGATTCAACCAGGTTAATAATAATATTGTAGTGTAATTGCAGAAAGAAAAATGGTGGCAGTTAAGTTAATGCCAATGAGACACAGAAACGGTTTTGGATATAACATATACTAAGATTACATTGCATCCTCACTTAATAACAAAGTGATTGCTAATTAGACAATGGTAACAGAGTATTCATTTCTTATTAGACAATGGTTATAGTCCATTCATTGCTTATTACGCAATGGTAACAGAGTATTCATTTCTTATTAGGCAATGGTAACATTATATTCATTACTTATTAGGCAATGACAACAGTGTATTCATTGCTTATTAGGCAATGGTTACAGTCAACTCATTACTTATTAGCTAATGGTAACAGAGTATTCATTGCTTATTAGGCAATGGTAACAGTGTATTCAATGCCTAGTGCACAATGTTAACAGATTATTCATTCCTTATTAGGCAATGGTCACATTATACTCATTACTTATTAGGCAATGTTAACATTATATATATTGCTTATTAGACAATGGTAACATTGAATTCAGTACTTATTAGACCATTGCAACATCGTATCTATTGATTGCTAGACAACTGTAACATTGTACTCATTGCTAACTGGAAAATAGTAAATTGTAGTTATTGCTAACTAAACAATGGTGACAACAACACTAAGCAGTGTTTGTTTATAAGAGAAAGCCAACATTGCATATTTGCTAAAACCGATAACAGTACAAGTGTCGTAAATATTCATGGGATAATAGTAAGATAACACTGGCCAATTGGAAATACACAGTGGCATCATTACTTCCAATGAGATCATGGTGACATGACAGTTATCCATCAGTGGATTAGTGTGCACTGTACAAATTATAGAATAACAATTGTTGCTTAGAAACTTGTTATAATGAAACACTTGCAGTATTGCATGGAAATCCGGCTTTTGTGACACTGAGTTTATACAGAATTGACAGTGTCCAAGGATGTGTTGTTATTTTTTTCGTTTGAGGCGATGGTTACTAAGCAATTATTGGAAATCAGGCAATGCTGACATTATTTTTCAAAAATTAACTATAGTAGAATTGCAAATGGGGGGGCATTTTCAAGACGATAGTAATATTGCGGTTATGGTCAAACTGAAATTATATTGGCATCAGGTTTTTACAAATTACAGATGATGCAAATATTATTATTATTCAATCAGCAAATGAGTCGAGACTGCTATGGAAGCCTTGTAATAAGTTGATAGTGCCCACTTCAGCCATGCCAATAGGGCAAAGCCACTTGGATACAGCGTAGGAAACAACCAATGCACATGCAATCTGTAACTGTCAAAGGAACTTAATGGTTGAGAGTTTTGGCTCATAAAACCCATGTTAAAGAGAAGAAGTTGGCAAGCAGTAGAGCCACACCCGGATCATTGGACAGAACGTGATGAGCAGATACTACCCCGTGTAAAAAGCCTGCCGTGAGCAGCAGGCTTCACGGGAATCCGCTGATGAAAAAACAAAACTCGCTTCTAACCCAAGCCAGTTATTCAGGGTAATATCATCTGCCTCACAAACCGACTCAAATCAGGAGCATCATTTCCCTTGGCTGCTGCTGCTGCTGTTGGTGGTGGTACGAGCATCTTACCACATCTTCTCTGGGATGGAAAAAAGCACATCAAGAGCTTTACTGCACCAGTTGCCGATGACAATTGATCCTAGGGCAGCTTGCCTGTGGTTATGACAGCTATAAAACCAGACAGGCCAGCCGTAGCGGTAGTAGTTGTGCCAGTGCTATAGCGCAATCGCCTCCACTCGCAGTGCGGTCTAAAGAAAAGGAGGAAATGGATAGGGGTTGGCTACAAGGGTCGCCAGAATGTGTCTAACTATGGCGCGGGATCCGTGCATGTGACGCGCAAACACCGCTTCAGACCGCTCTGGCTCCTCTGATACACCGCGTTCACTCAACCACCCGTCTATAAATTCCACTTTTTCCATCTGGCTAGTCGTACTAGCCAACCGAAGACAACATTTTGGCGCTGCGCGTGCGCTTTTTATTGGGCAGTTCAGATGACAAGCCGCTTTTGTAGCACTAATATTGCTCAGATATGAGTCTCTATACAGAAATCCTTCATTTTGATAGGCAATAACTAGATAGTTACAGCATACGGACAAATGACAAGATATGAACGTGGAAATGTTTGCCCAATATAGCAGTATGATTAAATTATCAAAGACCATGAAGAAAGCGCCCATTTCTTGTTCTGCTAGGATCCTTTACTCCTTGTTAGTCCATCAACATTCAATATCACGCCATGTACGGGGCACATAACACACGGTCCACAACTAACGTAGCACAGAAGAAGTTCCTCAGATGAAAAGGATTACTGCAGTAAAAAGTGGGTATAAGGCCTTGTCAAATAGCAACATCGCCATGGCGTGTGTCGACACTCGATCCCATAATGTTTAACGACTATTGGATCCCTAGCGTCCATCCTCTTCCGGAGACTAAAAAATCCCAACATCACGTGAATCGCGTGATTCACAGCCAGAAACAAAAAAAGGACAGTCGTACTTGAAATCGTCCTCATTCGTGGGGCTATCAACCACACTTTAAAAAAGGGGTGAATTGCAAATCATCTCCTTTCTTTGTTATCAAAGGCGGCTTCAACCAAGCTTAAAAACATTAATCAATTATTCAAACAAGAGGCCCGGTCACCCCGTACCTCGTTAACTATTCAAACAGTCGCACAAAACCGGGCCAACAAATCTCCGGGAAAATCGAAGTGATATTGCCCTACGCGTCAATAGTACGACTGGCGGTCGCATTCAGTGTCGTCCTCTTCACCCAACACCCAGGGCAGCTAAATCACCAACCCCAGCCCCAACCCCAGCCCCACACGACCAGCGGCCGCAGGGGCAACCATCATGGCATCTGACAATTCATGTCACACATGGACATTGAGGTGGGAGTTTTTTTATGGCCCAACTGATGCATCGCTGGCAACAGCGGCAAGTCCCCCAGTAAACAGTCTGTGACAGAATGAAATGCTCGCTGCTACATCGATACAATGGCGCTACAGAGTCGGGTCTCGCACGCACCAGATCCATCAACCAACCTTCACCTATCACTGGGGTGACGCTCATTTTCAAGTTACGCGCTCGAATTGCAGCTGCCAAAGGGTGTATACGGCGCCTCAGCAACATCACCCCATCAGTACCTCTGACTGCCGTCTACACCGAGGTTAGCGACTGGTAAATCTTAACCAGGAGCTTTGCTTGTCATTTGAACGCCAGGTCACGTGTGTTAACGAGCAGGAAGTGGATGGGATACAACCACGTCAAGTGGGAAGCCCTGTTGAGTACTAGCGCAGCTCATGTTCCAGACGGCTGCAGTCCTTGTCTGCTCAGCATACTTCACCTAAACAGCGCTCTATCTCAAATCAGACTTAGACGGAACCACATTTCACAATTCTTCATCAAGAATTAATGGTTAAACTATTCATCTTCGCGAAAGACGCAGTTCATAACCAATGGGGTCATCGTCCAACCCTCACATCGCCCATAGGACTCAATTACTTGTGAAGCAAGCTGTTATAATTACCTCTATAGATATCTAACACCATCAAATATCGAAACCTATCGTGGAGGAAATCAAAATAAAAACACAATGTTGACAATGATAGCGCGATAAGACAGAGCAACATGCGCCAGCGGTGCTGATGTTGAGCAGTGCATTCTGGGCCGTCCATTGCGGCTCCAGCGTCGGCCACGAACGAGCCACAGCGCCAACGAGCCACAGCGCCGCCGAGCCACAGTCTTGTCGCGCACAATCAGTTCTACGTCACTTGACAGCTACAACCGTTAATCTACGCCAGACACCAACACTGATAATTGGCCTTTGCTTAGACGCACCTGCTCCAAGCAATTACTGACTCTCATTTCTCTAAACAGCATTATGAAAAGAGCGCTGATCGCTACCAGTCTTTACGCAGTGACTCGGGCATCTGCGTCTTCAAGAATCCGCAGACGCCAAGTCACCGCCGCTATCTATTCACCACCCGTGAGCATCACGTACCACAGTAACCACTCGTATATTCTCTACCACAGAAACACATCCCTGCACTATATGGGCCAAGTTTAGGGTCGACAGCAATAGCATTATTCATGACAACTAATTAGGCATAGGTCGAGCATGCGATGTGCATCTTAGCATGGAAGAGAGGCGATAGTTAGTTGACGTAACACGCAAGATGGTCGAACACAGGTCATGGCGTTACGTCAACCAGGACCAAGACTGCGCCAGGATGCGACCTAGTAATGGCTTGGACAAAACTCGGGCAAGCGTGGAGAATGGTACGCAGCAAAGCAAGTCTTATCAATAATGCAGCAGGCATCAGAAGCACTCATTGAAAGCTTGACGCGCCACGTAACTGCGCCCTTATCAATTTATTATGGATGACCAGCAGGTCAGCCAGACAGAGCGACTGGGAAGCAAGCCAGCCGATGAGCTTCCTGTCCCGACGGAACACGCTCCATTTCGTCCGAGTCAACACACGCACAAGGGCGTGTAGCAGAGGAATAGGTGAATGCAGGGCGGACGTGTTGAGCACTAAAGGCAGAGAGAAGCGCGTCCGCTAGCTTCTGTCATATCGCGGCTAGCAGTATCATAACAAGACATCGGGGACCACTTGTAGGTTGTGCACGTGCAGGTTGGCTTCCGCTGCTTATCTCACTATAGTTATAATCCCTGCACTCACACCAGCTTTAACGAACATTCCTCCAAACCAAAATGTCACGAAATCAATATGGCAAACTTATCTGGACCAATGACACAGTTGCCAAAGTTTAATTTGCACTGTGAAAAAAAAAGAAGGAACCTTTAATGCATATTTATGAGAAATGTCTTATATGCAATCAGTGTAATTTAGTAGACAGCCGGTAAACTGGGTGGCGAATGCTGAATGATATTATGTCGTCGTGACTTAATTGCGCATGCGCAATTATTCATGCCTTTCACTGACGTCACGAGGCAGGTGTTGATAAGCAAGATTGGCGGGTCTAAATGACACTCCTTCTGCGATGCATCGACTGCAGATGCCCAGATGGCTTGACAGAGATAATTTTGCAACTGAGCAGTTAAGGCAAAATAAAAGCATCACAAAATCGCATCTACAGATACATCGGTCAGTACATCAGGCAAATACGACGAGTCTAAGTATCACAAAGAACTTGAGTATCCAACTATTATTCCGTTCATAACCAGAGAGAAATATTCGGTGTCGAACCATAGTTAGTATTTCATAATCAGTCATTTCCAACAGTGTTTTAACTTAATCGCATTTTAAGACTGAATCTATCTCGTACAGCCAGAACCTCACACCTCGACAGTACACAAGTGTCAGTGAGTACCGATACACCAATTGATTGGTATAACGGAATTTCATCAAATATCGTCACAATTTTCCGAACAAAAATTTACCCCACTCAATATGACAAGAATAGCTCACTGCGCATGGTAGATGTTTTTAGATGCTTAAAGCCACGAAGTGAGCAATCATAGCAGAAAATGACCGTAGTAGTTTTCAAGGTACCAGTATCGATAAATATATACGGGTTCATTTTCCCAATACCAAGAAAGGACTACAATCTGGCCATTTTAGAAGGAACCAGAATTCGAATTAATTAGTCAGCAATCTTAACAATTTGTTTAATCGTCGGTATACTAACCACTAATACAACTTCCCTGTCTCAATGACTGCTAAATGCATCTGTCTTAAATACAACCCCTAATTTAGCAGTGAGCAAAAAAATTACAACCTACTTGCTATTGAACGCCATAAAGTCGGTCGGATCTATAACCCAATTACTCAAACCTCACATAATAACAGTAAAATACGACTAAACTGGCAAAGTTATGTCTGTCTAAAACAGGATATTATATCCAGCCAAACGCCTTCCTAAATAGCACGCCCATCAAATATCACCTTGAATCCACGGACAACAACCATCAAAACTGACCAGCACTGACCCACGACAGTTAAACGGCGCGAGATGGTGCTGTGCGGGACCGAATGCCGAGTGTAACTCGCCGCACATATTAACCCAGGGTGCCTATGTGTTATCAATAATTCACCAGCTTCAGGCCCAACTTTCATAAAAGCCGAACAGGTCGCATAGAAAACTGGACACCTTATCCCCTTCACACATCGTTTTAAAGGGATTCTCGAAGCTCTTATATATAGGCAGGCCGGTTAATACTTAGCTACAGGGCCCCCGGGGTAGTGGCCACGTGAGGTAATATTCGCTCCGACCGTGTTCCGCCACCGTCGGGATCCGCCATCTGAGCGTCGGAATCGCAAAACGACAAGAAACCCATATGAATAAAATATGTCATCCGGGCAATGGGCAGTCTCCTTGACAAGTTATGGAGATACATTGGGTCCCCTGTTAATAATCGCAGTTAACAGCTTAGCAGCCACATGACCCGACTCCCGCTACGAGTAACCCTTACCCCGTCCGTTAAGAGTGACGCCATGGCCAGATACGGCCAGCTGATCCGCACTTATGATCAAAGTATGGACAAGTCGAGATCAGGCACAGGGGAGAGATGGGGAGTGTGCGCTAAGAGGCGGTTATGATGATGAAATGTAGCAACAAGAATGCTGCCGCTCCACTCTCAGGATGACATTAGCTTTTCATGAGTTGGCCGGCACCATCCGACGACGAAGCCCCCAAAGTGCGCAGCGCCCATTGTACGAGCTGCCTGGCCTTCGTGGGGGGTCGTCAGTCGGCATATAAGTCCGGATGAAAATGCCACAGCTACCGATCGTAGTCAATGTGCTATACGCTCAATTGCTCAAAGTAATAAGAGAGGAAAAGAGATGGCGTGGATAGCGACCATTGTGAACATAAAACAGCGTAGTGATCATGGAATCAAAGGGAGAACTGTTGCTGAGTGGTGTGATAAGTCTACGAGTGGACGAGCGATGGACTGACACCAACAATAAAACGTCACAACCCGGTAGCGTCCAGCAAGATAAACACTCACAGCCGCCGCCCATTAACTTGCGCAGTACTCGGATTATAGTCGGCAATTTCAGCCAGGCAAACAGCTCTCTACAAGCTTCATATAAGACGTGACACATGCCTAAATGTGCAACTTGAAACCTTCCAGTGACACAGCTACGGCGCCGCCATGCCTAGGTATTCAAACCAGGGGGGTGGATACATTATCACCTCCAGGCATATACGCCCCACGTCACGATCCAAGTATCAACGGATTGTGAGCGAACATGAAGCGTAGGTCTACTGGTTCCCCACGCATCCCGGCTCAATTCTCGGAAGAAGCTCAGAGAAAGATGCGGGGTGTCGTGAAGCGAATATGGCAGAGGCATAGCTCCAATGATATGAACAGTGAGGGAAATCCGCGCGTACGTGCCGAGCGGAAGCGATATTCTATGGATGTCAAGATGGACAAGCCGAGCATAGATAGCCACTCTATGGGTACAGCACTCACTACTTAGCGCCTAGAGCTGTCAAAGCACAGTAAGCAGGAGATTAATGGATGATATCCTGACCTACACACACCCTCATTGTCCCTATCATTCCCTCATCCTAGTAAGGTGGCAAAACACCACCCCACCCCATCATTTCCGCCATAGACACACAGCCAATATACCCGGTCCACTTTCGACAAACGTAGCGCAGCTGGGGTCCGCAGCACAGACAGCACAATGGCCAAAACCAGTTTTCAACGTAAAAACGAAGCTAATCGCTGATGTGTGAGAATCGATTACGACTGACAATAGCATAGTAGAAGTCAAGTAGTTACATAAGGAAGGATCGATCGCAAATCAGTGGGCACTGTAGGGTAAAACAATAGTACAACACAAAGGCATCGCCACGAGCTTTCTACTCGGCTGACGCATACAACGATCACACAACACCGAGAGATGGGAGAGTAGATGTTCTCCTGTAATAGGGTCTCTCAGGTCAGCGGGCGCTGCTTGGATCATCATGGGGAGACAGGGCTATGGGGCAGAGAAGGGTGAGGATGGCGTCAGGAAATGCTGACGTTTGCAGGTTTACCTTCATGGCGAGGAGGTGCTGCGGTGTGATCAGGCAGGAGGGACTCTGTTACACAGACAGAAAAGTCAACCATTAATAATGACAAATCTCTACACTCTATATTGCTGAAAAGACATGTAAATGTTTTACAAGTGATGCACAGTAGGAGGTTGACAATGGAGGTCTACAGCCGCTAGTGACTGAACAGTAACACAGTAGGTAGGTTGCGACGCGCTATTCGCGCCCTGCAAATGTCTGTGGTTATGCCCGTGGTCATAGAACGACATCGGTGGTTAAATCAGTCACGATAACCATCCGTTAAACTCAGTATTTGAATCATTGACCTGCAAACATTGAAGCGATGGCATGTGGCAACTGGGTGACATGTTAAGCCAGATTTAACTCGAGCAACAGTCCGCCACAACGAGGCTTATGTCTAGGCTATAGTACTGGCGGCGCCACCTGAAGCCAACTACCTCCACGCGTTAAGTAACTCAAGTCACATTCACATCACACAAAGCACAAGCACCTCACTTAAACATGCCAAACCTCTCAATCAAAGTCGACCATCATAGATATTGGTAAGACCAATGCTGCCTTATAAGGGGCCTTTTTAATCATCGAGAACCACGACTTCAAAGCGTAAGTGGGCATACATAGTGATGAAGGGGAAATCTGCCTAACCACGAGGGCGTGCAAGAACCGCCTTGCCAAGCATGTCTGTCAGGATACAGAATGAAGTGACAACATCACCACGCCGCCATTTAAAGTATCTCAGAAAACCAGCTGAAGTTATGATCAGTAAACGCCATGACCCCACGCGAAGCCTATGCGGCAACAACAGCATGTAGGCCTAGTTAGTAGATTTTAGACTGTTGCAAATCAATAGGGACGGGTGAAGAACAAGAGGCGTAACAACTACCAACCAATTGGCTGAGAAGGAAATCACAATGATAGCAGGAGTGTGGGAGTTGTGGGATATAGGGAGGCAAATGGATGGATGATGGCATCAACGGAGTGCCTTTTTAACCACGCCAAAAATATAGAAACACCCATATTCCATATTATTTTTAGTTGTGGTGGGTTTCTTATCGCCCCATTGTAATTAAAGCAATATATTGTTAGGTAAGAGGAAGCAATACGAATGAGACACGGCCCGTTTAACATGTAGCACTCGTTATACGGCCTCCTACAGAATGAAAAACCTCCCAACCGGACCGATTATTGACGAGTCTTAAATCTGCACCCACTTCACACCCAATACCAAACTGGGAAAGTAATTGTTCTTTGAAGTGCTATAGCTTCTAAGCCTGGTAGCAGGCACTGCAGCATGGAAACTCTATCAAGGAGAGTGGAATCATATCCGTATATCCATGTGAAGTAGAGGAAAGACCGGCGATAATCCGCCGCAAAACCATCTCTGTCTCCCTCCGATGAATGTCTATTGATTTCTCGTATCAATCAAGGAGGGTCGACCAGCTACGTGCGGTCGCGCGCTCAACACAGCAGGGGAAATATCGTCAAAAGGTAGGGCGAAAAAACTAGTATCCGCGTTCCACTTCTGTGATGGCACAGCGGATATGATGGTACCGGCTGTTATGGTTTGTTGAGATTAATACCGGGCGAGATACGCATCGGCACGCGATGCGTCCAGTAGCGCGTCGCCAACGAGTAGTAACGTCAGGTAAAAAATAGTCTCTTAATACGTGCGCCTCATTTAAGCATCGCGATAAAATGGTTGAGACGCCATGCCCCTTCATACATTGCACTCGGGTTGCGCTGGAGACACAGGAAGTGTAGAGGATGCGTCATGACCATGCTGCGCGCTATCGAAGCAGAGGTAATCATTGTGATGGGGCAGCGAGTGATTGATCTCATCACGTCCGCTTTGTGAGAGCCCTGGGTCACGATGCAACATTTGGCGCTCATTAGGGCGCTTTCATCGTCCACAACTTGTCACAAACACTCATCTGTCTGCTTTGTCGCGACGACGCTCGTATTCAACGTGATCAAATACAGCGATAAAACCTGGCTTTCTTCGTGCAGGTTAAATCGGAACGCCATGGTTTCTTTATCCAGGTAAATCGTTAAGGCAAATGATTGCTTCATCGAGGAAAATAGCTGAGGGCAAGATTTGTTCATACCGGCAATCAGCTGTGGCCATGCTGATAAGCTACGACCAAGCTTTCCATACCACGGAGGTAATTAACCGAAGACAGGATGAGCAGTTGAAGACAAGACTACATTAACCTGACGATTAGCTGAGGCATTGCTTTCATGATACACGTTATCAGCAAAGCCCAGACAATCTTTTGTTATTTAATCAACATAGGCTATGCTTTCTTAATATCGATCACTAACTAGGGTCATGATTTCTTATCTGGGTAATATACCAAGGCCATGATTTCGTTATCGATGTAATCAACTAAGACCAAGTAATATACCAAGGTCATGATTTCTTCATCTATGCAATGAACTAAGGCAACGATTTTTCATTTCTGTGATTGACTTAGGCCATAATTTCTTTACCTCATTCATAAACCAATGCCATGATTTCTATATTTATCTAATCAACTTAGACCATGGTTTCATATCCGTGTAATTAACAAAGGCTATGCTTTTTTTTCATCAATATAATTCACTAAGACCATATTCTCTTCTTCAATTTAATTCACTTAGACCATATTCTCATCATCAATATAATTCACTAAGACCAAGTTTTCTCCATCAATATAATTAACTAAGACCATATTCTCATCATCAATATTAATAAGACCATCATCAATAAGACCATATTCTCTTCATCAATATAATTAACTAAGACCATATTCTCTTCATCAATATAATTAACTAAGACCATGTTTCTCTTCATCAATATAATTCATTAAGACCATATTCTCTTCATCAATATAATTAACTAACCATATTCTCTTCATCAATATATTCATTATTCTCTTCATCAATATAATTAACTAAGACCATATTCTCTTCATCAATAATTAACTAAGACCATATTCTCTTCATCAATATAATTCATTAAGACCATATTCTCTTCATCAAGACCATATTCTCTTCATCATTAACTAAGACCATATTCTCTTCATCAATATAATTAACTAAGACCATATTCTCTTCAAGACCAAGACCATATTCTCTTCATCAATATAATAAGAACTAAGACCATATATAATTAACTCTTCATCAATATAATTAACTAAGACCATATTCTCTTCATCAATATAATTCATTAAGACCATATTCTCTTCATCAATATAATTAACTAAGACCATATTCTCTTCATCAATATAATTCATTAAGACCATATTCTCTTCATCAATATAATTCATTAAGACCATGTTTTCTTCATCAATATAGTTCACCCATGTCATGTTGTCTCCATCAATGCAATTGTTTTATATATCTCTGTAGCTAACTACCACCATCATTTAGCTATCCTTGTAGCCAGCCTGCTCCCCATTGACACCATTAACCAAAGCTTCACCTACCTAGTGATTAACCGAGGTCACTCATTGAATCACTTACGTATCTACCCAAGTCTAGATATTTATTCCTAAGTAGGTTTCGCCCAGTTTGGATCATTTATTTAGTCGATTACGCAAGACCAGGTATACATTCACTGTGTTAACCAGCAGAGGTAAAATATTCACACAACCAATAAGTCAAGATCTTATATTTCTCCATGTATCTGATTTCCCCATACTGTGTGGTTGTAATATAAGTGCAAAAGAAACGAAGTAGGTAACTAACAAAAGACATTCACCATCCTTGTTTGCATCCAAGCCTAAAAAAAACACACACACGCCGCGCTAGCACTTACATGCTAGGATTGTTTCAGGAATGAAAACGAAATTCATCAGCTTCAAAAATAAAATATCGAGGTCATATCGCGACGCACAATGACTGAGAGATACTGACTCATCATAATGGACAAGAAACAATGTCATAACGGACTCCATGTTTCCGCAATCAATTTACGTCAATCGGAAACGAAACATAAAAATAGGACGAATTCATGCATCAAACACGCACCAGATGCTGGTCAATAAATCTAAATACGCACTTCAAATAAGCAACGCACGGGGCGTGATATCTGGCGGCCATTAATCGCTGTATTTGGTAAAAGCATTGGAAAACACGAGTACTTAATTAAGCAGATTAAGAGCACCAGTTATGTTTTTACAGAGAGGCTACTGGCTCGATGGAACAATAATCTCACGCTCTGATAACGCCCTTTTTTGGTTATTAAGCCCAACACGGCACCAAAGGATCTCATTGCTGTGTTGGTGCAGCCTGAGACAGACACCTGACAGGGATAAGCAGCCGTCTCATCTCACCCGGATGTCACCTGCTCGTCAACCAGTCAGTTGACACTAGCTGTTTGTGTCCACAACCACCTGCTTCTACCAATAGATCTAGCAGCACAAGTCAGCTTGTTTAACCAGGTCATGCTTCAATGGCTTTTGTCTTTACCCAATCGATCAGCCCTCTCTATAATACATGCATATCTGGTGGATTGGAGAAACAGGAAGAGAAAGAGAAGAAGCGCAATACAGACTGGCTTAAGTGACACGACTACTGACTGTGACGTATCTTCCGCCGGCAACGCGTCAGCGATGCTACCCAAATGGACTGATGAAACAAGAGTAGGGGAGGTCATATGGAGTGAGGGGATGCCCCCCTGCGGCGGTAGGGAAGGTCATCAAATGGAATAAGGGGATATCCTATTATAAATTTAGAGGCTTCTTGGTGGGGGTTGGGGTGGTCCTCTTTTGAGATGGGATTAGGTCCTCTAATGAAGTCAGGGGATATTCTTGGTGGGGGGGGGGGGGGGGGGGGGTCCTCTTTGAGATGGGATAAGGTCCTCTAATGGGGGGGTCCTCTTTTGAGATGGGATTAGGTCCTCTAATGAGTCAGGGGATGTTCTTGGTGGGGGTAGGGGAAGTCCTCTTTTGAGATGGGATTAGGTCCTCTAATGAAGTCAGGGGATGTTCTTGGTGGGGGTAGGGGGGGTCCTCTTTTGAGATGGGATTAGGTCCTCTAATGAAGTCAGGGGATGTTCTTGGTGGGGGTAGGGGGGGGGGTCCTCTTTTGAGATGGGATTAGGTCCTCTAATGAAGTCAGGGGATGTTCTTGGTGGGGGTAGGGGAGGTCCTCTTTTGAGATGGGATTAGGTCCTCTAATGAAGTCAGGGGATGTTCTTGGTGGGGGTAGGGGAAGTCCTCTTTTGAGATGGGATAAGGTCCTCTAATGAAGTCAGGGGATGTTCTTGGTGGGGGTAGGGGAGGGGTCCTCTTTTGAGATGGGATTAGGTCCTCTAATGAAGTCAGGGGATGTTCTTGGTGGGGGTAGGGGAGGTCCTCTTTTGAGATGGGATTAGGTCCTCTAATGAAGTCAGGGGATGTTCTTGGTGGGGGTAGGGGAGGTCCTCTTTTGAGATGGGATAAGGTCCTCTAATAATGAAGTCAGGGGATGGTTCTAATGGTGGGGGTTCGGGGGGGGTCCTCCTCTTATGAGATGGGATTAGGTCCTCTAATGAAGTCAGGGGATGTTCTTGGTGGGGGTAGGGGGGTCCTCTTTTGAGATGGGATAAGGTCCTCTAATGAAGTCAGGGGATGTTCTTGGTGGGGGTAGGGGAAGTCCTCTTTTGAGATGGGATTAGGTCCTCTAATGAAGTCAGGGGATGTTCTTGGTGGGGGTAGGGGAGGTCCTCTCTAATGAAGTTAGGGGTGTCTTCGATGTGGGGAGGGTGAGATCCTCCATGACAGCAGGGGGTGTCCTCTGTGGGGGAGGGGGGAACAAGAGGACCCTATATGACGCTATAGGGAGGTCCCTGAAGGAAGTCAAGATGAAGAATGACCAAACACAACAAAACATGACATAGCAATCCAGTACCAACATGTACCGCTCCCTTCAGCACGACCGGTGGCGGCATTGTCAGAGTATCGCGGTCTGTCATCCACTCATGCACGTGTCAGCAACTACACAGCGGCTGGGGCATATTGATCAGAATCATAAATAAATGGCCACATCACTATCATGAAGCGTGTCGTGAACAGCGACCTAAGTCCCATGAGTGTCGCCATCCGTGAAGCCACCCCGCCACTACGCTCCCGACCCGCGCCGTCATGCATCAGCGACATCTGCCGGATGACTTATTTAGATGAACACCTTGTTGACTCTACAAACAAGCCAGTAAACAAACGAGCCCCTAATTCAACCTCAGCAGCACTCCCATCCCATCAGATTGCTAACACAAGTCCGTTCTTGTTAAGACATGCGTTGTTTTATTTGCCGCTTCTCCTTGCACGACTACTGTCAAGCAAAGCCACGAATCATGGCGAGAAAAACGCGCGTCGGCAGCGGCGTCGAGATCAATGAGGCGACGCGGGCTGGAAGCGCACCCCGGGGCCTCGTTACTTCGTAACGCGCGTACAGCAACGCGTACCGCACCATCTCCACTGAAGCCATACTGCCGACAGGAACAGGTGCCCGGTTAATGAGTGGTTCTATCGAGACGTGGCAGGCGAAAGTCGAGTTCTGATGATGTTCTGTTGAACGCTAACAAACGCGTTCGTCCGCTGCGACGCTTAACGTGCGCCGTCCGCCATGGTTTTAATATGCCCCCTCCAGCGCTATCTCGCAGGTCACGGAGCGCCCAGTCGTGTTACCTTAACTCATGACTGGCAATAGAATGCAAGAGTCGGGGGCGTATCAATGGACGATGGAGCCTGTCAAACCTAACGAGAACTAATGCAATTATAATATGAGCGGGCCCCGTGTATGCTTCAGCGATGCCACCAACAGGCCCAACAAAAGGATCAAAGAACTACCACATAGCGTGAGGGCATCTGACCTGGCCAATGCGCTGGCAATTCCGTACTTGGTAATATCAAAGGGAACAAAAAGTGGCTGAAATCTAGGGTGACATCTAGCGACTTTAGTGGAGAGGAAGGTCACTCTACCGTCGGTACTGCCAACCTTCCTGCAACGTCAGATTTGTCATGGAGGAATGAAATAAATGTCAAAATTTGTCAAGTGTATAGTCAGGTATTACTGTCAGGAGAATATGGTGTAGTAGTGTAGGAGAGATGACGGGGAAGGATTACTGTGACGTGCAAGAACAATGGGCGCGAGTCATTGGACAACCTGCTGACGTCATACAACAATGGGCGGCGAGTCATTGGACAACGTGCTGATGTCATATAAATGGTCAGCACGCAGTGAAAGCGAGCTAACGACCTACGACAGAATCAAAGACTGCCAGAAATCTCAAACAAAACTCCCGTCTGTGGTGAATACCCATGTAAGCCAGCCCATATCCAACGACCGATATATTCCGGGGATTTTCTGGCGAAATCCAAGTATATGGGAGGGTGTGCGTAGGAGCGGGGTCATATTCAGCCCTCACGAGGTAGGTCCATTAGGAAGAGGAACACAGTCACAGGAGCCGCTTCTAGGATTACGCCCTGGCTCCGTGTGACACCGGCACCTTCGTCCCACTCGCAGTCGCCTGTCTACATTAATGCTACAGATATAAGCCAGTCTGACGGCCGGGTCAAGTCAGATACACCAAAAACACGTACAGTTAATTAATTTACGACGACTCTATAGGAATATATCACACAGCCCAGTGATGTCATTAACGGGTGGAAACAAGGGAAAACATCATCAGAATACTCCACCTGTACCGTTCAATAATGGCAATATTGCCAAATGGCTGCAAGCTCCTATCTGTTTACAGCTTTAGTTACATGAAGGGCTTCAATGGAATAGAATGGCAACACCTTGACCTTATATGGCAAACAATGTAAAAACTTAAAGCCAGTGATACGACTGACGAAGACACGAAATGTCAAATAGCTTTACAGCAGAGGACAAATTGCAATGGCAGTTGCCACATAGAGCAATGGCATTTCTGACAGTCTGAGTTGGATGTAGGTAACAGAAGGGATGCCACAACCCACCCATTATCATGGCAGAACAATTACTGACCAAACATCAGCAAAACGTTTGGAAGCACCAGACAACAAACTTCAAATGACATTCTCATGATTCTGTTATATACCACTTAACACTGCATCTACGTTAGTACATAAACATTACAGGAGTAGTATGATATGTTCTAACCTCCATACCAATACTACTAACACTCAAAATATGACCACTTCAAACAAGGTTATGGTCTGTAATATTGAGTAGGGATTATTGTGTGGAACAGAGAAAGATGAGGCACTTACGATGGGTGATGGGATGAGGTCTGCAGGTTCTGTAGGTATGATGGTTTGAGGGATTGTGGGTTGCAGTGTGTGGAGAGGGTCTCCGCCCATGTAGACCCAGTAAACACCCGTCGACATCGTCCTGAGTACTTCCTCCTCCTCCAACCTACACACACACACACACGTGCTAAACATGGTCACTCCACGTTGCTACAGCAACAGACGATAAACAATGTTAACAAAATGCATCTCAAAACGCTACATATATCTAAGTACTCATCACTACCACACACTGACAAAGATTTACATAAATCACTGTGACTATGCACCCATTAGTAAACCAGCATGCATGCATGGATATCGAATCACAGGTTAATGCCATCCTACCCCCCACCCTACCCCCTGCCAGTGCGATAGCTACAAGACGAGTGCCTCATAACACCTGATAAAATGTGATAGCGTGAGACTGAAGCGGTCCTCGCCACCATGCATGCACGCCATCATAAGACAATGCCTCAAGGCAGACAACAATAACCATTGTAGACCGATGTTCTCACATCAACTCAGCGGAGCAGGCCACTGTACACTCATCAACACCTCACTCAACCAATCAACACCTCATCTCTCTCCTCTACACGACGCCCAGCGCTCCCACACCACAGATATGGAGCCAATTACTGCTCGAGATCAAAACCAACCTTACATCACTCACTTGTCTGCACGTGACACTGCATGAAGCCATCTGCTTAACCATTGTCACCACGGTCTGCGTGGTCCTGGCCACCAATACCAAATGCTAATAAGAAATTCCTACATTTCAACGCATATACTAGGTATCATCACATACAGCCAATCATAGAGGCATGATGCAATGTTACAAATTACACCACACTCCCCAAACCTCCTACCTACCCAACAAATCATCTGCCATGCATATTTCTTGTTATGACCCGCAACCGAGCTGTATATTTTACAGGGGAAATATCTAATTGAATATGAAATCTGCATCCTCATGCTTCATCAATGTGGTAATGCGATAGGCATGTCGGTCTTTGCACATTAAGTTCAGCAGATAAGTTGTTTCTCACGACCTTATGTAATTTGACAACACTTGGTATCGACAGGGAACATGGGGCTTTACATCGTAAATACCACAGCGAGCTCATACGAGCGGGATAACATGGTGAGTTAGGGGGATTTATCAATTAAGACAAGTGGGAAGGCGGACGTAACTACCCCAGATTCAGCGCGTTAATGACGGTCCTATGTTCACAAGAGTGACATTCAGACAGCCCAGATGATGGCACATTGATTTAAGTCACCTTGATGGGGACACACCGCTACCCGAACGATGATAAACACACCTAATATTGCCGTCACACACACACACACACAGTCTTTACACAAAGATCCTATGACACAATCACACATGATCGACCGCCTTCACACACAGCCAATGACACGAACACACACAGCAGCCGCAAATAGCAGTCATGAGTCGGTAGGTTAACGATGAAGACAAACATTTCATTTCTGCATGATGATCCGAGTAGGTATCCACTTATCTCACTGATGGCGACCCAATAGAGTACAGACAGTGTTCCGTCAATGTCAACCGCCAGCAAATATTGGCGACATGGCACGATATGCTGACCGTAGGCCATACTGGGTCCAAGCACTTCCCATCTCCCTCTACCTATTGCCACCCAGTGTGGGAGGCTTGTATATCAGTCTGGCTAGCTCGTAGAAGCTTTCAATATTGAATGAAGATACTGGTTTATCGGGACTAGATGGAGCATCGTGGGGGGTGGGGGCGACGGCAATGATATGGTGTTACTGTCAAAGTGGCTTTGTCGAGCACCTAACAAAATCTCAACATTAACACAACATCCACACGAACGATGCCACTATTTGAGTAGCTTCATATCAACGTCCAATAGAATATCACACTGATAAACTTGTGATTGCAGACAGGTTGTTAAGCTCGTGGTGATGGGACGCACCATTCTCTCCCTCAGCCCCGGTAACAATCGTAACACTGACCTATCTTCAACCAATCAAATGGAATAGCCTTGCCTACACAGAGCCGGGATCGGTTCGCTAAGACTGGTAAATGTTGACCAACCGTAAGAACACCTCACGCCTCGGGGTAATCACAGGTAGGACCGTCCGTTAAATCAACCTAACCTTGCCGTCGCGAATTCTCCCTTTCCGTTTACAGCCAGTGGTCTACAGCAATACAATATTCGACGTTTTTCTAAAACCAGCTTAACACAGCCATGCAACTAGAATAATCTTTGGCGCTGATAAAGCATATCCGTACTGAATAGTGTATAGTTCTGTCGTTGTCGGCGCATGTTTACTTTCAACAAAGAAAGCATATAAAAGGCGAAGTTTGAACCTTGTATGCCCCTACGGTGTTATAAACTCCAATCCAGCCAGCCCGTGTGTGCACGTCCCGCAGTTAAACATGGATACTTCAAAACAGATTATGGGTAGGCGTATGAGTGTCGATGAGTGTTCGCACCTACTCACCTGTAATCAAGCAGCGCTACCTGTGAAAGAACGGGCGAAAATGAACAGAAAAATACAGAAAATGAGATCAGATAAATTATTTTCTTTTAATGCCAGTTGATTGCGTTTACCAGTGCACAGCGAGATCCCACCCCTCCCTATGCCTTTCCCATAAACATCGAGCGAGATAGCACGTGTTATGATTTATGAAGAGTTCCCCAAAAAGCGTTCAATCACAGACAGACAACTTCAACATTAGGTGCTCTCACGGTGTCCTCATCGAAAGCCATGCTGCCAGACAACATTAAGCGCTATGAAAACCAAACGGACTGCTCGCCTATTAAATACAAGGTTAGCCACTGCTCAATTTGTGCTCTGATCCACATAATAAGCCGGTCAATATTGATACAGGGTCTGCTAGGTTGCTCCCAGACGCGACCACTCCACCGGCCGCCTTTTCCCATCCACAGCTAAATAGCTCAGATCAGCGACGGTGGCCACGTATGATACTTGATTACAATGGGATGATGCAAGCAAATCAAGTTGAATCTTATTCCTCGTCCTCTGGCACGTCGCGTGAGGACGCGTTTGTGCATTAATACTAACCCAAGTCCTCGAGCGGCCAATGGCGCCCCGATTGTGTTTATCGTTGGTTTAAGTCTTCCACAATTGTACACAGATGGTAAGCGCAATGGCGTATGATTAAAAATAAAAAGGAAAGGCGCGAAAGACTCTTAGCCAAACGCAACAGACATGGTTTTATCAGAAGTATAAGCACATGAAGCGACTTGGGGCATCTGAGACGGCGGGGGTGGCGGCCACCGAGACTGGACACATTCCACGGCACCATCATTGGCTGACACTATTTCCGGTTCACAAACGATGTGTTCGCCAAGCCAATAGACTTATTAAATGCAATACGCATTCAACGACATCGCCTCGACGACATCTCAAATTGAAACAAACGAGCACCGCCACGACAATCAACAGCTTGCTCAATGACACACGACCGTGACCCCAGAGACCCGACGGCCTTGAGACATGACCTCTCTCCCTTCTCGTCCGGTCGGAAGTGCAACTTCGCGACGGGAACACAGTGGGATATTATTCCAGCGGGCTTTAAGTACATCATAAACTGGTCGCTATGACTCTAAAAGGCTGAATGCCACTTCCATCTTAACTGACAGAGCAACATCTTCAACTTGTCAGACCTGGCGTCATCGTCTCATATGGTCGAAACAATCAAACAAACCAACTTATAGAGTCATTATAGCACTCATGGCACGTGGTATCCTGACTAGCTAACGAGCGTCGTTCTGAAGGCGGTGTATGATGGAAACGTGTTAAGTCCATAGAGACAGAGTGTGGTGACAAGATGAGACGTTATCATAAGATGAGAACTGGCCGAGCAGTGACACCGGGTTGACAGGTGCCACTGCCTCTTACGGACACTCACACGGACAAGATGATACATCACCATCGACCACGTCTCTATTTGCCTCGTGTTAACTAGATAGCATCAGCGGGGAGCTGTCAGTCGAGTGTGGCATGACACACGTCACGAGAGAACGGACGATCGCGGCCACACACACTAACACAATTCTCATTCGCTCAGAGAAGTTTTCATCGCTCAGAGACGACTAGATCCAACTATAGAGACATAGGATATATATTAGCCCTACAAGACGTCTGCGTAGACGTCTTACCTTTTCTCGAAACAACGCAAAGCAATTATTTTTAGATCGATTCAGACAACTACCAAACACCAAACATACAAAAGTGATGGAGTTAAAGAATGCAATGATGTTTTACGGACAATTTCATCCCTTTTCGTCTGGTGATTTCATCCGTGGTAATTATTTATAGGTCGATCAATTTGGGAAGCGGTACAAAGTCAGAAACACAGCAACATGTTTGTTTACAAGTTCAAGACCACATGCATTGCGCGGGGGGGGGCACTTAAGTGTAAAGATATAGTATACATGTGCCCCACGAAGGGGGTGGTTTTTTCAACATCTCTACTTTTACGACGGGTTAGACATTCGCATAATACCTTGTACGATGGAGTATACTTTTTCTCATTCTCAACGAGTACAACGGGTACAGGTTTTCGAGGTTCCGTGGCACACCCCTATCCGAGTTAGGGTAAGTGCCCCCACTTGGAATGTTAAGGCAATGCGGGAAATCGCGAGAATTAACTGTTTCCAAAATGGCAGACATCGTATCGCGATTTGTTAGGAAACGAACTATCGATGCCATTTATTGAAGAATAGCGTCGAGTGGTGGTAAGTTTTTTGGCGCGTAAAGTCTATTTTTTGTAAAGGCTCTTGATATATGTTATTTTCTAGGTACGCAGAGTAGTCCTTCAACCCAAACGAGAACTTGCCGACTGTGTTTGACGAACTCTTCGTAACGGTATAAATTCATGTTACCGTTACACCGGAGCTAGATATATATAGACCTAACAAGGACTGACGGCTCCACAACGCGTATTCATCGGAGAATTCACCTGGTATCCGTCTAAGAAAACTCGAATGATAAGAGATGTTTGCATGCTATATAGACCGGGCCGCGGAAGCATTCAGTCCAACAGCCAAACAAGCCCTCATAGGCACTCACCAACCAATACATCATGCGGACCACAAAACTTTGCCCAGCTTCCACGCCAGACTGGGAGCTTCTCGGGACAGCAATGAGCGGCATCATTTTTCTGCATGCCTTATTAGGTTGTGGCAGCCGTTGTGGCGGTGGGATGGCTTGTGGTGTGGTGTGTGAGGCGGGGTGAGACGGGGTGAGACGGGGGGAGTGATTGGCGGCGGGCTATGAGGGATGGAGTCTGTCAGGTAACGACAGAACGACCACCTCTCTGGAGGACCATCGCCAGTCTCTCACCAGCCCAGCCTCTCTTTGATGCACCCAGTCTCCAGCGACCTCTGGCGACGCACCTCATCATCATCAGTCGCCTCATTTCCTCACAGCCCTCAAAACCTACCCCCGACCACATCCGCACACGTCTACCACGCCACAAACACACCCACCGATACATGTAACCATACTACCCACTGTCATCCTCATCCAAACACATCTGTCTCAAATCGGAAGGCGCCTTGTCAAGACGGCCATGCAACAGGTTTAGGAGATCAGCGATATCTCACAGCACGGCAAAAATCTATCAATATTAAGCGACGTCCGCGGGTAACGGGTCCCGAGCTTCTCCCCGACAGATAAACAACTAGGGTCTGGGTTTATAAATAACACAACAGAACCACAGGAGCTCTGGGTCTAATTCTGTTATAAACCGAGTCCCTCCAACTCACGGGACAATTCAACGAGAGGCCAAGCTCCACAGACACACACAGTCATCCGATGCTCCAACCATGAAGCCAAGTAGCGGGAATGGGGTCGACAGCTTGCAGTTAACCATATTAGAAGCTTTGCAGCACCAGAGTATAATGCTTATACAGGGATAGGCAGGATACTTGCATGGCTAAACAATTGCTAAGAAGATGACATAAGCTGTGAGGCGCTGATCAAGCGAAGTCTCCATTTGTAGCCGGGAAATACGTTATGTATCAAAGCCAACCAAGTGCGTAATTAATCATTGGGTACTGGGAGGTATCTGACACTGGACGCGGCGCAATATGACGACGCGCGTCCCATGTCTGCCGCTAACAATGAACCAACTGGACACAGTTTCCCCACCTACTAATTACCCCACCATCCTGACGAGGTGAGACTGGCCATCCCTCACTCCTACTTCACCAGCAGCAGCAGCCGTTTAATCATCCCATTTGCATACACCTCTTCTTATAATTACTCACCTTACTCGCAAGGTGGCGCCCACATACACTCGGTGATCAACGGCACGGAAATAATTAAAATGCAAGTAGTCCACCGTTTGAAAGATATTCGGGGAGTAGGTGATTAGTAATTACTGGCAGTCATTATCTCTCATAAGTTAATCATGTCGCATTGATTTGGACTCGCGCAAAGTGGCGGAAGTCGATGGAAGGTCAATGTGATAAAATCAACATCATGCGGTCTGATGGACAGCGAACTGTAGAGATATAAGAAAGAGAGAGAGAGAGAGAGAGAGAGAGAGAGAGAGAGAGAGAGAGAGAGAGAGAGAGAGAGAGAGAGAGAGAGAGAGAGAGAGAGAGTAGTGAGAGAGAGGGAGAGAGAGAGAGTCTCTCTCTCCTCTCTTCTCTCCCTCTCTCTCTCTCTCTCTCTCTCTCTCTCTCTCTCTCTCTCTCTCTCTCTCGCTCTCTCTCTCTCTCTCTCTCTCTCTCTCTCTCTCTCTCTCTCTCTCTCTCTCTCTCTCTCTCTCCTCTAACAGAGGAGAGTGGATAAAGTGGATAACTGGAACACGAAGAGACAGTGATGGTGGCGGCGAAATATCACCACAAGAAAAAGCACAACTCGATATATAGGCCACAAGATAACTAATGTATGAGCCGAATCAAAACATACCACGACGACGTCAACGAACCGCAGATGTAAAGCTTGCTATTTGTGCAGCAAAAGTTGGCATAACCATCAGGAATATCAATGGGTCTCATTAAACCATGCCATCATAACGTACACATGTGTTGTACATGAATTTAGCCATAAACGGCCGCCAGCTCAGTCAAACAGAAGGTTGCGACGGGATGGGTTGTTTATGGGGTGAATAGCGCTACAGGTGAGGGGTGACTCCAATATACATCTGGAGCCGAGCATTAACCTGCAAGCCGCAGGTGAACTAGCTCGGGATCACCAGCTGCGTCATACAGATTAACCACATGAGTCAAAAGAGGGTCATCAATTCGATGTTTGACACCACTCAGGCAGAGGATGTTATAATACATTAATTAATGACGCACAATCGCCTGTCCCGAAGCTTAATCGCTTGGTAAATAGTCTACCATATGTTTAAAGTGCTAATGGTCTTTTAAGGACAAAATATGGGAGCGCCTATACAAATTGGCCGTGGACGCCATCATGATAGATGGTTTAATGCGTGTGTTGGAATAGAGTGAAGGACAGGCGGTCGGGGTGATGTGTTTCCGGTCGATGGATACTTGTAGTCCGATCCATGGGGGCGGACAGGTATCTGTAAACCGATTAGGCTGGCTCATTGATGATGGATAGCATTGTGATGAGGCATCAAGTGCCCAGTTCAGGCGGCTTCCATGGAATTCCGTTTGTTACGGTAATGTTCTCCTAGTACAAAGAAGCGGGGCGTGCGGTGAGGCCGAGAGGGACGCGTGCGTATCCAGGTAACACCACGGGTCGGATAATTACCGGCATACACTATGTGTACCTGACAAACAGGTGCGACAATCACAAATGCATCACCGATCAATGAAAAATAAAAACTGATAGAAAGAGTGCAAACTCTAGTAGGGACAACAACAACAACAACAACAACAACAAAAAAGGGTAGCAATGGGACGAACCGCAGGTTCTTGGCCTAGTCCATTAGGATCTTACCATCAGACTCGCACGCAACAGTATAATGTAGAAGACAAGGAAGTACACCAGCTGACACAGAGGCCGATAACTGACACAACCCGGGCGCAACTTGTCTCCCATATAATACCACTGTATGCAAGCCCAAGCTCACGCGGTGCGAACGAGACAGGGCAACTAGGCCATTCCAATGCACAGAAAGCAGGTTAAAAGATAGCCGAATTTTCACGTGCTTCTTTAACTCGTGATCTGACCCGTAAAACTTACCGCGCACTGTCGCCCACATAAAGCATTACGAGTTAACGTAAACACGCCGGTGACGATGAGGTGATATAATGTAATCCACCATCCAGACGACGTCTTCCCACGCTATTGTCATCAACACAACCTCATCTCTACCTAAGATCTTCTCACTCTCGACACAGGTTACCAGTCCATAGCACCCCCAGGTGATTCACTACACTTACAATGCGCGCAGCTAAAACACTTTTTTCGCCAGTCTAAGTCAACAGGGACGCAATGACGAATACGAGCATGCGCGAAAATAATATCTAAAGGCTTTCTTCCGCTCCCTTTAACCGCCACAGTTAGTCACCAGAAAACCACAACTAACATGCCCTTAGCAATATCAAGCTTGATGCCCTTGTGAGGACCAAACTCTCCTTGTAAAATTACTTTCAATCAGTTCTTAGTTGAACTCAACCGTTGGTTGTAACCGGGCGGTTAACACGAGCGACAGCGGTCACATAAGATACGATAAACGTTTTCGTGAAAGCAATAAATTGACCGTCACAAGAGCAATAATTGCGGCAAATGCAACCGTCGTCGGAAAATATGAGCTGTTTCTGCGCCCGCCCAAATAAGATGTCATGCGACAGCTCTTATCGGTGTCAGATAACGTTTTACAGCGCGTTTTATAATTTCACAATTTCAGCTTAAATATATAGAGAAGAAAATTGCCATGCGATGACATCACTATGTTTTTAAAAATTACCATGCATTAGCGGAGAAAGGGCGAAACTTCGGGATAAGAAAGCATTAATTTGAAACACCAACGACTTCTTCAGTTCTCATGTTAAATTCATTTCTTTTCGTTTTTTACGACACCGAGACCTACTTACAAGCACTTCAACTTTCAAATGCTCCTTAGTTCCCTTCTATCACTGTACTTGGGTAAAATCTAGCGCGTCATCACCGTGACAGCCAACATGAAGTTAAGTTGGTCTTAACAGTAAAAAAGACTTAACCAGCTTTAAATTGGAATCGTGACATTAAATCTCAATGTGATCTAACGAACGCCCTAACAATCAATGATTCGGTGAATCAGTGAGTCAATATTGAAATGAAAAACCGGAGGTTCGTGCTATTCTAAGTGTGTTTGTTTATGCGTGTGTGTGTGCACATGCACATATGGCCGAGAGATTGCCTCGCATACATCTACCTTTCGCCCAAGGCAACGCTAGCGTTCCAACTCACAGCCCCAAAGTAAGAAATACTCCCCGACTAGCACCCCTTGATCCCTAAAACCCAACTGACACTCTCACCACCGTCTCTTAAAAAGGGAAGTGTTTCTTTTGATTTGCACAGACGGGCTCGAATTGCTTATGCATTCAATGCAAATTTTATGGGCTCTTGTGGGTATTTGCGCCGGTGATGGTATTTTTAGAAAGTTACCAGACCTACTGACAACGTTAACAGATCGCAAACGCGAGACTCGTAGAAGTGATGTTGCTCTGGTTAGTGGCCTAACAGACAGATAATTCAAGACATTTCGTAGGCTAGAGATCATTTTAATTGCTTTTCCATACGTAGTTGACCACATGGGAAGGTAGGTAGCGAGCACGGTGTCAGTAATAACTCAAGTATAAAGAGGGTAGGCGGGCTCGCCATCTCATAACACTGATAACTGACTCGGGAACACGGGGCTTGATTCCTCTCACAAATCATTTACAATATGAGGACTTAAAGTCTTCAAATAGCACTCCTCAATGACACAGCGACCTCAACACCACACAATGCATGGCGAATACCCCAAAGAGAGACCATTCAACTGTGGCGTCACAAAAGTTGTTCTAGGCGTGTACAGACACAGGACTAACCCACAAACCGACCCCGTAAGCAACCACTTCAAAGCCCCGTCCTCGGACCAAGCACCCGCCGTAATCTGCCATTGATTGGCGCGCCTTTGTTGGTGATGAAGAAGGCATGAAGAAAAGATTGCGAGGGTCAACACGGGGGGAATACAGCAGCGCCTATCGGGAACCATTTGACAGCCTGACACCAATGACAAAAGATGGTGACAAGCAAACAGCACCAATTGAAGCCGTAAATCACACCGAGCTGGCAGTATTACTCGTAGAGAGCCATACAGCACGCAGCCCATGTAGGCGTTGGGCACGCTTAACAGCTTAAGGACGAGAAAACCGTCGCCCCGTCAGCTACATGTAGGCTGGCAATTGGCGAGTAATACCTAGAGACAAGACTACCGTAGATATAACGATTCACGGGCTTGATCAGTTAGCTCATTTATCTCCCTGTGAATTGGAGGCATGGCTTGATGTACATGAGAACAGAACAGGTGTATGATATAACAACACAGATGAACAGACGTAACGACACCAAAAAAAACCCACGACATGTTACCTATGGTCAGTTCACGTGCGCACGCAACTCAGACCCATCAAAGACCTGGGTCAGCGGAATTATCTAACAGATCCATACATATTCTTATAGTTGTGAGTTTAACTTTATCATTAAACACGAAATGGTGTCCATCTGTCTGAGCGTCAATGTTTAACATGGTGCAGCGAGACATCCCAAAAGCCACGCAAATACAAGCAGCTCACGTCAGATACGTTACATCTACAGTGACGCCGATTTCCAGCTTTCTCTTGACAACCCACCCCCTCTCCCTCACACACACACACTACTGGGACGACACAAACTGCCGGAGATCGGATGTGTCTCAAAGCCGCTATATTCATTAGCATAAATGATCTTCTCAAAGTAAAAGATTCCTCACCATGATCCGCAAAACATCGCCACTGATACGTAGATGAATTCCCCCAAAGCGGGATAACTCTCGTATGATGTACCAAATGCATAATGCAGGGGTTACTTCAATTTAACACATGGTGAAGTTCTAGTGAGTGCAGCAATGGGTGATGATTGGCATGACACTGGTGGTCCTGGGTTCGTGGGATCAAAACCACGCTGAGATCGTCACAGGGATCCGCCTTGTGAGTTCTACCACGGGACTACACAGCGGTTGATGCAGAAGAATGCATAGCGCTTGGTGCAGTGGACTGTATATCAGTTAATGCAGTGGAAAACATAGTGGTTGCTGTAAAGGACAACATAATGTTTGCTGCGAAAGACAACAAAACCGCTGGGAAGGCAATAAAGGCAATACAGGCAGTCAAATACACGTGGACTCTTTTGAGTAGACTGGAATGGCTGATGAATGACGGTTACATCTACAGAAGCAAGCGGTGACATAGCTGATCATCCAGCCGACGACTTGAGGGGGGTTTTATTAGATTAAATATCATCGCACCATTACACACTTGCGAACAGCGAAGATGCCATTTCTATGCATAGCAAATAACTTCAAATTAAAGCCACAAGTCCTTGCTGACGGCAACAAATGACAACGTCTGCGCTCGTGCCCTCATTCTGTACCATTGCTGCACCCTTTATGGTACCACCTTGGCAGATTCTGCTTACATAGACAGGCGATTCTGTGGAGAATAAAAGCGTCGTCCAGGTATGAAGGGTAAACACATGTGGCTGAGACTGGTTGTATGGAGAAGCAGTTGTCAGCCGCTATTGGCAGCCATGACAGCGCTGACAGGTGGATGGAGTAAATCATGGGACTAACATGTTACAGCTAATCTGTGGTTAAGTAATGCTGGTCGATCTCAACGAGGCTATAAATCTCACTCGCTGATAATACAGAGAAGTGAGGTGGGGAGGGGTGGACGGCGCCCAGCAGATCTGGCACAGACAGACAGACAGGCACACAGACAGACAGACAGACACGCAGCATAGATGCGAACAGAAAAGGATGAAGAATATGTGTGGGACGAAGGAAGAGTTAAGCAGGAGGCAAAGCGATATGAAGAGAGGGGTGAGATATATAAGCGAGACAGAGAGAGAAGAGAGGGGGCGAGACAAGAGAGAAGAGAACGAGAGCGATGAGATAGTGGAGCAAGAGAGTGACAGAGTAGAGATGCAGAGAGTGGAGTTGGAGATAAAGAGAGAGAAGAGATACAGAAGAGAGAGAGAGAGAAAAGAGAAGAGAGAAAGAAAAAGAAGAGAGCGAGAGAGAGAGGAGAGAGGAGAGAGAGAGAGAGAGAGAGAGAGAGAGAGAGAGAGAGAGAGAGAGAGAGAGAGAGAGAGAGAGAGAGAGAGAGAGAGAGAGAGAGAGTAGATATATGAGAAGGCCAGCTGCCACACTGACCCGCTGTAACCATAGCAGTAAACGGGTTGTTTATACATACATACGGCGACATCAGCATTGACATTCAATGTTGTAACAGACTAATAACTCACTAGCCCTATAATAGCTTATGTGACCACGCGGAATAGGATGCTCGCTATACAGGAATTGCCATACCAATATGATAATACGTTTCCAATAAACTACACCCAAAACGTCGTTCTCATGGTGAAATAGGGTGCGTTAGTGGGTAGGAGGAAGAGAAATGTTATCAACTCGTCCGCAGATAAGCAAGGCTGATAGGACTATGGGAGCTTGGACACATCAAGATAAAGAAACCACAGACGATCGTACAATCCCCACCTATGTACATGGCCCCACAGAATCAGAGTTGTGAAACAGCCCACTGCATGGGATGAGTCGCAATAAACGGACTGAGTCAAGGCGGATACTTGGATGAACTGGCAATGAGAAACACTAGCCGAAGCACTAGCCATACCACAATAAGCCTTTAAATATTGGCTCAAGCACACCATATTCGTGGGCGTATAGAATGAACAAAGGCTTTATTGCTGATGAATTGGCCATTTGATGGCCCGTCTCGGGAAGCTCTCAAGTTGCCATACGCGGTCTTGTCCCTCTTCATAGTAGAAGTATGAACTGGGAGAGATGGGGTTGTATGGATAAACTCGTTGGTACCATCTGCGCATCATAGTAAATAAACTACAACATCACATCAAACGTGTGTTGGACGAGTGCGATCGACAAACGTACTGTTGAGTGCGGTCGTATTTAGGAGCTTTTGGCTGGAGTGGTTGTTAGTTAGTTAGATAGAGGGTGTGTTGATGTCGGAATGGGTCTCTTGGGGAGAGCGTGGGGTACGGACGCCTACAGAATGAAGCTCGCGGACGGCTCACCGACGACTGACAACTACTCATTGACAAGGCTTCATACATTATGTAACGCGTCGAGAGAAGACAGGCGCGGCAACGAGCCCAGCGCGTCGTACATCAACAACGCGTCGCATACAGCTAACACACGGCGGAGGAATAGCGCTGCGTGCTCATCTCGCTAGAGCAGTCCCAAGTCTGTACAGACAGCTGATAAAGGTAGGAGATGAGCGGTCTGTTAGATCCTGATCGGCGACTTTCTCTGCACAGCAGGCATCGAAAGCCGATGTTTTTATGGGCGGCGCATGCATAATACAATCGCAACGGGGCCTGGCTTCTAAAGAATTGGTGGGAGGGAAGCATTATGGGTGTAGGGGGAGGGAGCGCGATGACTGGGGTGATATATTCATTGTAGGATTTAATGTCTGGAAGCCAATAGTGTCATACACAGTGTGCAGTCCTAATGCATTATTTCCTTTTATGGACATTATAACGTCCACATTAAAAACACCAAAGAAGGGAAAACACTTAGAGGGCGATATCCTTTGCAATCAAATATGATGTCCCATAGGTAGCGTATCGTTTTATGAGTCTAGATGAAGCCAGCCTATGCCAGCTTTATACGGACACGACGGGACACTCGACGCCACAAGTCCATCCTCTCCACGTCCCGCCATCTCACACCAGTTTCACTCGGCCGACTTTTATAGAATTTTATACCAGACTCTCTTGATACGAAACAATCGTGGCGGGAGATTTAGGACGGCGTTTGTCAGACGATATTTAGAATTGACAACGGGTTGCCGGCGGTGCAGCACAAGTGGAGGTAAAGATAGGAATATGTGATGGTTTTCCCGGGTCATCTAATCTGGTAAATGTGGACGATTAGGAGCGTAAACGCGATGGGGATCACTCCACAAGCCGCTGTACATAGCCGTAATGACCATCCAGAGTGACATTGACTTGTCTGCCCGTCACCCACCACATTAGCTCCGTATTAATAAGGAAATAGTGGCGGTGTGAGGTGAGCAGCCAAAATACCACAGCCATTCCACCACTTGATTGTCGTCACTTGTGCCCTATGCTGCTTATGCTAGAGAGGCCCATAAAGTAACCATACTGGTGAGATGTAGGCACTGAAGGGTAGAAGAGGCAATCCAGGGGGCACGCTGACGGCTTCATGCCAGCTTTAACGGGCATATACAAGGTCGGTCGTCCAAACCATACCTTCTCATGTATCCGTTCCGAGAACAAAGCATCCAATACCATTAAAGACATCCCAACACCAATGATCAATATGTATCAATCTCAAAGGCGCTATTAACAAATATTCAAGGTGGGTTTTTATGTTAGGTCCGGTCGACATCAAACCTGACACAGGTCGATGTTGTTATACGGGGACATAAGCTTGTTGGGGTCGAGAAGCCCGGTATTATACCAGTGGTGATCTATGCGGCCTCGACGAGGTCACGCGCGATCATGACGTCGCCTACCATCCATCAAAGTTCAAGCCACGTGACATGCGCTTCCATGTATGCAGACCCATCTGTCCACAAGAATACGAAACCAGGCATTATCCCACAGCACAGAGTCCAGCAGGGTGTTTTCAATATGATTTGGGGGGGCTTTCATCGGCGACCAAATAAAGCATAATACCTAGTCCCTTTATCAATGCCAATGTTGGCCCAACTTAGCGAAATATCTGAAGTCTCGTATTTGCCCATCACAACTAAGCGTGTTGCCTCATGATATATGGTGACAAAGTGTTCGATCGCAAGTATATTTTCCTCCACAATATTGACACCGAGACCCGTCTTTTTCCCAGAAAGGTCTTGTATTATCTGTTTGCATATGCTAAAGGCACTAATAAGTACTCAATGACATTTCTAAGAGACTACTTTTTTTCCCCACTCCCATTCCAGATAGCTTCAGCCAACCGCTATTCAACAGACGACCATCACCAACAAACACCACAGCTACGAAATCAATCGGGCCCCATTCTTCTCAACCAATTCCTAGGTGCAGTTAATTTCAACTGGAATTGCATAATTGCATTCAAGGTGCATGGTCTAGTCTGGTGTCTGTGCGCTGGTAACTTCCATAGAGCACGAAATACTGGTGGCCAATACTGCCGCAATTACCATCTTAATCCTTCACCCTATGAATGGCCCGCTCGCAATGCGGGGATGCCAACTTGTCAACCCCAATGTAATGGATAGCGGACTGGACTGAGCCGCGCTCCGTCATGGATCTCATAGCATAACCATGCAAACTTAGTTTCCACTAGGAAGGGATGACAAACGCTTAAAAACGAGCGACGTTAGTCGGTTTGGTCCGCGGGTAAATGAATCTCGCTACATCGCAGGCCGCTCTGCTTAAGTTAGGTTAACTGGCTTAAGCATGTGAAGTGAGTTCAGCCATGCCTAATCTGTTTAACTTGCCGGTAGGGAACGTGAAGGATGAGCAATCTGAGCACCGTCACCCAATACGGTTGTTATCGGGGAGAGCAGCACAGCACATCAACACAACTAAACACGTTACATCCGCATGAACCTTACACTGTACAACCAGCTGTGACTAACCCTAGCGACCTAACGCGCGTCACTTTTTCTTGAAGATGAACAACAAATTCATTTACCATTGGGGGATAAAACCCGATTAGAAAAAGCGAAACTGAACTCACCAATGAGAGAGAGAGCGAGAGCGGAAGAAGTAGACAAGGCAGATTGCAATGGAGACTGGCGATGATAACTCAGGCGTCAACAGTTAGAGGCAGATGCGTTGCCACAGCGGCGCTATTCACCCGGGCTATCCAAGCGGTCAATAGAATATTCCACACTTGATATGCAACCCCAATTAATGATCCACGGGATAGGCTGACATGAACCAACTGACGCAGTGGCAGCGAGGCTTTACAACGGTCGCGCTTGTTTCATAACGCGGCAGCAAGCGCAGGTGTCGTCTGCTTATGATGGTGCGTATACGCTGGTTATGATTGGCACGGTGTTTCCCTAGCAGCGCGCACGCACAGCTACAGCACGCGTAGATCTTCAAGTTGAGCCGCCGTCAAGCCGAACCCCAAGCGATAGCAACCCCGTCTCGGATTCACCGTGCCGGAACAAGTGGCGACACGTCCCATACGGTGTGGACGTCTGTTAGTCTGTCCCAGGCCAAACACCGCCCTCACGCATTTATGGACAGATCACTCAATTCAAAGCTTTCCGCGCCATTTTTCATCCATAGATCCAATACCAATTCCCGATAATCGCTAGTATGCTGTCACGTGACTTGATTACATTTTCTCGGCGCAACTTAACTGCTCCAATGCTTTCATTAAGGATTGATAACAAAAAATAAAATGTTATTTGGCGAAGCGAGCAGTCACCAATAGTCACATACAACCGGTAATAGCGCCTGGGGTAGAAAAAAAAAGGTTTGTTAAAGGCGTTCGTGTTACACTAGTACAACATACACTTATCAACAGGTTAAACTTGCAGAAGGATATCAAACCAACTTTGTGCACTTGACCGGGGCCAGTCAGGCCTGATGGGAAATCGATGGTTTAATATGGAGAGGGGCACTCGAGTTGGACGGTGTGCACGAGGCAGAACGATCACTCCTGTATGATACCATGCTTATTTGGCCAATGGCCACGGGGCCAGAAAAACGTTCGTCCAACCAGGGGAAAAAGACTGTTTGCTTGGCTGTGCAAATCGAGACAAAAGAAGAAGATGGATTGAGAGGGAACGTGACAAAGGAAAAAGGACAGCGAATTGGCGCAAATGACAACCCCGAGAGATTTGAGCAATTGGAAAACCAAACAATATACGAGTGGAACAAGCGCGGAAATACCCGGCTAACAATAGGACTTTAATCAGGTTTCATACAGGCTTATATGCAACAGACAATGTGGTCAAAGATTGCATTTATATTAAAAGCCCCAGGCGTATATATTTGTAGATGGTGATATGCAGCGCTTATGGTATCAGGTTTTTCAAAAAGGAGAGTGCGCTTGAGGAAGGTGATATGAAGAGAATGGCACCCCTAACGAACCCCATGTCCTCCCCCCTCCGTAATCAACATTTACCACTCGCGTCACATCAGATGACATATACAGAAAACCTCCTATAACCTTCAAATAACGTGGAGCACATGAGACACCTCTTCTATTATCGACGCTGTGCGGGTTGGGTGACGGGGGTAAAGTCAGGAGATAACAGCCCGGCGACAAATACCAACAACAGTCTCTCTCAGCATGCATATGTCAAAGAGTGCACACGAACACGCGAAACGGCATCAGTAGCCAGACCTCTCCCCCCCCCTCTCCCATTCATAGCGTGTTCCATGAATTGGGCCACGTATTATAAATGTTTTAGCGTCACTCAAGAGAATCAGTCTGACAACTGGTGACGCAACTCTTTAACATGATGACAGGTGTCGCCATGTCACCTGCTGCTCTGTCATAATGTCTGCCACACAGACGTCCTGCTTATTTAGCTGGAAAAACGGCTTCGTTTCCCATAACACCGCATGTGTACGGAACTTCCTCATCGGCATATCGATACAGTTGATATAAATGATAAGCTTAAGGAAGCACTATGACTCAAATCTACCGTATCAGTGTATCTTCCATTTCAATACGAAAGGATGTGCATGGGCAGATGGGGTGGGGGGGGTGGGCGGGGTTATTATTTGGGTGGGAGGAGTGTGTGAGTTAGTGGGAATATACGGCCGATAGCTATCGACCTCAGTCGAATTCTTATCATCCACACAAGACTTACTTATCGCAGCATGGCTTCCAAGCTATTACCTTAATAGAACCAGGTTTCATTCAGAGTATACATACCATATATCCCGTCGGGAAGCCAGGTCAGCGCCAAATGAAGCATTTTATTCAAACAGCTACTTTCATAAGACAGGCGACAGCTTGGCATCTGTCTGACTTGGTTTCATTCTAAGAAGCTGCTACAATATTACGACACCCGAACTGAAGACGGACAGTCAGAGGCAGCTTACGCGTCCTAGAGGTCATTAATTGCGGTTTTAATGAGAAAAGAGCGAGATTCCCGTTGCCAGATGTGGCAGACGAGATGGCGGGGCAACGGGAAAACTATTAGCGCACTAAGCACGCATGGCGAGCAAAACTCGAATATAAGTGACCGCGATTCTTCTAACCAACACAATCTGTCTTATTCAATGACTGAATCAATAGACATAACAGCGATGAGGCACATGGGTTTTGTCTCAAATATTTGTAGTCAACTTGTAGCGTATAGCCTAGCCTGTGGTTACCACTGACGACACTCTGCTGGAGAATGCCCGTCCTTCCAGTCGAGTGACCTCTCCCGCCCTTCTCACCCCCACATACCCACCCCATTACCCCACGTATGTAAGTAAAGTTGACAACGGAATGTCAACCCTAACAGAGGTCACTATAGACGTCAAGCGTCTTAACATCGCACAATATAAGCCAGATAGAGACACCTCGCCCTGCTCAATCTGTGTCTATACACCACAAACGGAGGGCTTTTCTACCCAAGCTACCTATATCAGACTCAGCGGACCGCTAGAAGTAAACCATTCCTAAGTCTTCGTGTAGAGAGGCGGGACAAGGGACTCTTTCTTATTCAATCAATGAGCTTGGTGACTGATTGCATTATATTATTGCGCCATGGCACACATGCAGATGATTGATGCCGACAACCAGTGCAAAGATCTGATGTGATCATCCATCGCAACAAGAACACGACGTTTTGTCCACCATCTCAAATAACATACCTATGTATCGCTATGGCTACCCTAAACAACTTCAATTGGAAATCGCTTGTGCGCTCCGCTGAGGCATTCTTGCAGCCATTTTTTTTCTTTTGGCGGCGGGAAAAGATTTACGCGGGAAACGAGAGCCAATAGGAGATAAGACACTTCATCCACGTGCGTATTTCCGTTTTATATCCATATTCACCATCTACTACTGGCGACAAAACTGAAATACTAAATCGTAATAGTCATAAACAGAAAACCCAACCAATAAATCGCAGAAAGATGGGTATGATAACATTTATATTGTACTCGCTGCAACGCAACGACAAATATGCACAAGCACATCAATATACAAGCAGAAATAGGGGCAGCGGAAATGAATTGCCGACTATCTAAATGGAAATCCATCAAATTGGAATACGGTAGATAGAAATCGTGCAAAGCACTGGCTTTCTTTTGAGATTAATGTTGGTGATAGGTGAAGTAATCGATTAGTGAAGCAAGCCAGAGTTAAGTCGGACTAACCTTTTACATAAGAACGAACTCAATTAAATGCGAGCGTGATTAGCATGAATCTTAACCCAATTCAGAACCAATTCAACCACCTCATTGCACAAGTTTCCGTCTCGCCAGGCCATGTTTTGTTTTCTGGTTTCTGGTGGAAGCCTTCCTACTTATGAATATGAATGACATGTTCTTTGATAAGTCAATTTGGCATCGTTTGATGTTGACGCCATTGCATTTATCGATTGGTTAAAATAGTCCACCTAGCTACAGGTAGGATATATGTTCTGGCTAAAGAGAGTGCAGCAGGTCAACTCAACATGGCCATCCATATATTCGCACAATCCCTAATGGCAATACGCCTATTTGCTAAGCAAGAACCTCATGCCGCACAAACCCTACATCACAAAGACGTTATAACATTAAACATATGTAAACGCCAATCCACTCATGTTTTAGACCTATCATCCGATACATCTGACATTAAAAGCAGATCCTGCCATCTGTTATACAGGAAATATTTTGAATCCGACTTAAGTGCCGTCGAGTACATACGGTGCTTAACATATGACAGCAGCCTTGCTAAATTGATGGACACAGCATTAACGCAGACGAATGTTCAAGGGACCTCACGGCTAAACTTCAACCCCCTTATCATCGTCACTCATAGGCCGGCCACAAACGACTTTAATCAGAAAATGGAACGGGCATCCCGTGGGTTGCGACTGTAGTTTAATCTTCTACTAATGCATCAGAACCATAAAGGGACTTGTTGCAAACACGATAACATCATTTCACCTAGATCATATTCTGTCTAGCAGCAGAGGTCAGCCAGCCGCGGGCAAATTGGCTGCACCACATTCACTGGTGTCAAAGTCACATTTAGAAAATAAATTGGGTGAATGCTTAACATTGTGCAGACAACAATTGATTAAGCGAGGGGAGAAGAAATGTACGGCTGGCTACGTGTTCATGAGGTTCTCATTCCTCCACTTGTCCTGTGTCGACAGAATGATATAAAGCCTCAGAGAAAGGTGCTTCATCAGAGGCTCACATTATGCACTAGTTACTGGCAGCGCACCTTTACAGCGGAATTTACGCGGCAAAAACGGCGACAAAACTTGGGGAAGATGCACGTAGCACGGGGGAATTCGGGTAGACTGGGGGTCTATTGTTATCACTTATTCAGCGTGATATTTGGCAGTGGCTGTTGTGATGATTAATTACATGCTTGCGCATGCGTGTTGATTACTCGATTCATCACGGGGAGAGTGGTCAGAAATATGACAGTCTTAGCACACGAGAATGAAAGAGGCTGGCCATGTATCATTGTCAACGTATACAGTTGATAGGTTGCCATGAAGATGCACTCACGGCGCGAGTTAACAAGGACGCAATCAGCCAAACCTACACAGTATACCCGTCACAACCCCCATCTCCCCACGCCCACCCAATAATCATAAGAATACCGAGTTTTATAAACCCAAACTAAGCAACGATAGTGTCCGTCTATGTTATTTACAATATCAACGCCATACATAAACCAGACATGGGCCGTAAAAAAACACTTACACTCTAACCACAGGTTATGGCCTTAATTCAAATTCGGAACAAATATCCGTTCATTATATATGGATCATAACAAGCGAGTGAGGCGATAAATACGGATGCCATTTGGTATGCTGCTTCCTTATTCTAACTTGAAATAAATATTTGAAGCGGGTCTCGTCATTGCAGATTGGACATTGGCCGGCTGACAACAGAAGCCGTGTTCACTATAACCAGTAGACCACCTGTCCCTCGATACGACTCTCGCCAGAATTCCACCAACCCCGCCGTTCCCCACTTTATTCTATTACAACTATTCCCTCAGAAAGCATTCCGTTTGGGCATAGGGGCAACTGCATTAAAAATTCACGATCTCAGTTGCTTCAGCTTGGTAAGCTTTTCAAGTTGGTGGGCACAAGAGGTCGCGCGCCATACGGGAATTAAGTCCCGGCTGACCAGGCCGCGGTGTAGACCTCTGCCCGGTGAGATAAGCGCGACTCCTTGCTCAATTCTCCATTCTCAGCGGATTTTCAATTCGAAATTTTGTGGATACACTGGTGCGTTTTATGTTCGTCGGCCATTACTCGTGCCGGAAAGAGGAGATGTTTGAGACGCAATGCCGTGTAGATGGTTATTGAGTAAATATGTGACCATCTCGAGGGGAAAGCAATGGTAATTGCAGAGACGTCACCGAGATTCCAAACAGCGAAATGAGAAAGTGAACGCGAGGCAAAAGAAGGGGTAGGTTAAGCACACAACAGGCCGATGGATGGATAGAATTAAAGGCTCCGCGGCAGAATCTTAGGGGTCGTCTTGTATGGAAACAAGTGAGCGTCCATGATAACATGATTTGGGACAAACGAGAAACGTGACACTGTGTCCGTCCGTACCTGACCGTCAATCTATAGCAACTCCGTCCATTATGAAATCCTCATTACAGAAACTGTCACTGGGAGGCGCTGTGAGCAGAGGGAGGGGGGACAGTGTTTGTTGCGCTCTGACAAGCCATCTCATCACATGCCCAAGTAACCACTATAACACGAAAAATTAATCAACAACAGCTGAACAAGTACTTCAAGTTACGACAATCAACAACTCAATAAGGAATAGCTTAACAAGAAAGAGCTTAACAAGAAAGAGCTTAACGAGTTACAGTGTAAATGCAACAAGCCTTGAAGGAACACCTTGACAAGTAACTACAAAGTCAACCTGCCACGTAGCCATTCTGTTTAGAGTTGTCTTCGCGCCATACCCTGCTGTTCTCTTACCACATCATTGCCCTTGGTCTTACACATTACAAGGACAGTCTTCCATCAACAGCACTAGGAGTGAAATCTTCAAGAGCCCACAAAGCTTCCGGCAACATAAAATATTAATCTGCTTATGAATAATGTATGCCTTGGATGACTGAGTAGTACACTACACTATAGTCAGGATGCGGCCACGTCGAGATCGACTTCTATAATTCATCATGATTTGCAACCACACGAGACCCAACTAATGATGAACAGTCAGCGGGTGCAAAGGAGTCCTCCTATAGGAACGCCACCTGTATATTCTGTCTGTATAACATACAATCTAACAAAGATACAGACATATTTGGTACAGCTGAACAAACAGCCCTAAGTAAACGTTATCAAGGTCGGTTTGGCATGCGATAACAGCAGCAGCAGTAGCAGCAGCACCAGTTATATGAGATGGTCAAGTCAAGGACAAACACTTCCGGCTGTATATTTTTCTTACTTATGGGCGAGTTAAGTGTTAAGCAGAGGAGGATGTACCAGAATTTGTGTTTTCCGGAAGATATGCGTCAATGAGTGCTGATGTGACCCTTGTTCTGCAAAGATGATTATCTTTTGCGAGGGAGGAGCTTATTTGTAGGATGTGCCTCATTTCTTGTATGGTTCCTGTTGGCATCATTATTTGTAAGTAAGCCGCGAATTCGTGTTTGCATCATCATTAGTGAGCGAGGGTCCGTGAGGTGACAACTCACCAGTTTAAGTAAGTAGGGTGTTGCATGTTATGCATTGCCATTAGCGAGTACGGTTTTTGACTGGAGCAAAATGTACCATTATTCATGAGTTAGGCGCCTGCAATGGGAAGATTGTCGGAATAGCATTGGTGAATGACAACGGGGATGCACCGTAATTTGCAAGTTTAATGCTTATGTCTGTTGTATCAGCCCTTACATGTGGGTAACGTACTTACCTGCTTAGGGACCGTCATTATTTTGTTCTGACTTTATCTAGGGCTATGCACATCATTATTGCTTTGAATCATTTCTGTGAAGCATTACTATTTGTGGGCCCGATAATCATCACACCGACCAAAGACATGAATATGCCCTGTACAATTGCATTGCATTGATACCCTGACCCACAGCTGGTGTCCACTGAATGGGAACTGATCAGGAGAGTCTCGTATAAATCTACTTTCTTTCACAACAAAGTGCCGTCCAATTTTCCTTAATCCACCCAAGATGGCTTCTCGCTATTTGGGGAAAACAAATGGACGATACTCGCAGATATATCCGAGGCTAGCCTCATAGAAGGTGTAAAATATGACAAAGGGTCATAACGGTTTGGAGAATGGTGCGGCTTGTCCAACAGGCGGAGGGTTTTATAGCCGGTTCAATAAAGCACCGCAATATCTGTAAGGACACCCTCTATTGGGGCCAACAGTGATGATGACCCCGGAAGTAGATCAGCTGCCTCTCAAGTCCACCGTACTGACCAATGAAGGTCACACCCGGAGAGCGATAGTCCGCTAGGGAAACAATCAAGGGAGGCTGTCGCGAGTCTGGCTACTTTCCCGACCTCATCAAATTGCCAATTCACGACGTGGAACAACTTCCAGTATATAGCAGCAGACTCGGCCACCAGACAACGTCTGCGTAGTAACAGCACACGGAGGAGCTGGGATATGGATTATAACCAACACGCCTACGAACAGCGCTCTTCATCTTCCATCTTCAGCAAATACACCGCCAACATCGAAAGTCATCGAAATGCATCATCTTACAGAACCCAAGGCTATATCAGCCCAAACAGAAAAATGCATTAACCATTGCATATTAAATCGATGGTTTGCCAAATTTGATCACACGAGTGTCCTGTTAAATTAAGGCTAACTATATTATTATGTCTCCCTGAATGCTCTCAAACTAATTCCAGCGTGTATTGACCTTAAAGGTGTAGTTCGTCGGTAATTTGATTGGTTTTTTGTGCACTAAGTACTTCGGGCAATAGCGAGTCAAGGATGAGGCTGCATAATTTGGGTCATTGATTACTGTAGCATAAACGAAGAAGGGTATCTGGCAAAGCATTTGTAGCTTATCCTTCAAGAAGAGGACCTCTTTAAGAGGGTATCAGCTATAAGCTTATCCCCGCGATGCCATTTCTAGGAAGCAAGGTAAAGAGTAAAATAATTACATCTGTAAAGAGAAGAGATAGTGGCCTAGAGCAGTGGTGTTAGAGGGTATCGTTGTTGCTCATCGATCATGCTGTCGACGAGGGCACCTGCCAGGTCACCACCAGGTGGCAGACTTCCTGGGCGACCCCAACCACAGCCTCCCCATCCCCCTCACTTCATCACTCACTCCATACGTATACTCAGCGTTTTCCAAACAACATACCATCACTATTGTACGACATCTCTCGCCGCTTCCCAACAGAAGACGTACACCAGGCAGTCCACACTGCCACGGGAATGTACGTTTGAGCGCATCAATTACGCGGACGTAAATGTCCGTTTTTCACGCTGCTTGGCTTGAGAAGGGAATACACGGGAATATACATAGAACTGATTTTCTAGTTACCCTTCAAAATAAAATTACATCGTCAAGCTGGTCACGTAATTGTTACTAGCTAAGAGTCTCATCCAGAGTCATTAACCACAATTCTAGCGCGCCAAACGAGACCATTGTCGATAAAATCCACATCAAAGAACCCCCAATGGCGCAAAAACCACATGAGAGCTGCATATCGAAATATTCCAATTGGCAATGCCTGTAATAAGACACGAGACAGTTTAACGTTGGACAAAGGCAATGAGGCGCTAGTCTATCAACGTATAGCACGGGTTTGTCATTATTCAGGGTCGCCTTTATGACACGCTGCCGCCGTAGCAGGGCAGGTGGTCGGCGTAAATAGCCAGGTTTTTCCATCTGGGCAGGGTATAACTCAGAGACAACATGACATCACAAATACTTTATTTGCCTAACAGCGCCCAGAATCACAAAAAGATATCCTCATCAACTTTAGGAAATGTAGGGAAAAACCAAGACCCCTGTTCTATTACAAAACGCGGGCGGACAGATCCACGAGAGGCCGCATGGACGGTCATATTTGCTGAACTCCACAAATTGCTTGCCACCCATAAAGAATCTGCTGGTCACAAGAGATACATGCGTGATCACAAGAGGGCGATTTCATTTCTTATGCCTCCTTTACGATCCTTCCTCAGAAGAACGGCCTCCGCCAAAGGTAATATATGCATGGTGTTACGGTGGTAAATAACAAAACGCCCAGCATTCTTCTCAGCTGATAATCAGCGTAATGCGCATTGTACTACTAAACACCACAGACTCGGATTGCACAACGGAAGTCATTTGCGTTTTGCCAATCAACCTGTTCCCGTCACAGCTTCCTTTTACGGCTTCTGGTTAACCGTCGGCCACAACGCCAGACTCATGTCAAGTAAAAACCATCGCCTCTAAAAAGAGCACATCAATCGAGCTAAGCAGATACATAGCATGTCCCACAAAAACTGCAGAGTCGTTGAGCTATTCAAATCTCCTATTTATTTGCCTAAATACATACAAAAGATAGTTAATCCCCAGATACAGCGCGAAACAGGTAATGCAGGCAAGACACCCATAAGATTAAGTGGCGGTCCTAGGGGACAACTGCAATGTCAGCCATCTAACAGTCGCACAAACCAAGAACGGCTTGCTTCATACATTTATTCTCGCTCTGTTCTTCAATAAAACTATTCATGAGCTCACCGATGGTAAATATTATAAGAGGTTGAGAGGGAGAAACGAGAGATAGGGGCACTCGCTAGATGTTATGCCTCGTACAACGTTTGGTATCCATTTGGGGCGTTGCTACTTAACTCCACTCAGACAGCAATGAATATATATAGCGAGATCACATAGACGCTAAATGGACTTTATTCAACATGAAATGTTAATGGCATAATTTATTAAGCTGCCACGTTGCAGTCTACATACGAGCATTAACAAGTCGACGCGGACAATTTGTGGCTCGAGTATGGCGCAAACAACGGGTCTCGTGTGCCATCAGGAGGAATCTTCTCAAACAGACAGCGTCATGAATATACTGTCAACTTTACAGGGGAAAATGTTACGGCTGTCATGTAACACGTACGATAACATGACAATGAACCGCATTATGCAGAAAGCTGCAAGAGCACTTGGAAAGCAATTGCATTTGGGATAGCACTACTATAGAGTAACCATAATCATGACACAAGTTGTTCACAGAGTCATTCTATTTTGAGACATCACAATGTCTGATCGTCACAATAGCTTGACCCACGTAGCTATCTGTTAATTGTCCTTATTGTCGGCGCTCCATTCCACAGAAGCGTATACTTTGGTACCAGACAAAGAACCCGAAAGCGTACCACAAATCAGCTTGCAGATCGTGTTCCATTAAATCGTATTTGCAAATGTACCACAAATCAGCTTGCAGATCGTGTTCCATTAAATCGTATTTGCAATTGTACCACAAATCAGCTTGCAGATCGTGTTCCATTAAATCGTATTTGCAATTGCTCCTTTCAACTATACCTTCAACAATTTCAATCACGCCTCACAGTTGTGAACAACAGTTCAGCAAATACAGCGCTTTGGGGCTGCCAGTAGCCATCAACGTGAACCATAATTGTCGTGTCAACTAGGCAGAGTGTTAAGTGGAGTATAAGATGCGATTTATCCCTCGGTTAATCGCTCTAGCGGGCATCTAAGCCTGGTCCGTATGTTGAGGATCTGCAACGAGGCCAACGAGCGCTCTGTGACAGATACCTGCCGCTCAACACCCAAACTGCTATACAACGATCAGCAGTCAGGTCACATCGAAGCCTAGCCATTTGTAAGCAAGAGATTCTGCTTAATGTAAAGCAACTGGAGAAGTTAGTGATCCATACCCAGCCCCCGCATGTGCCACCTAGCCAGAGTAAAGCATCAAGCTTAAGGTGATAATCGCCACTTCATTTTCCCGCCATCCGCTATGAGATGTCGCCAATAATAAGTGTAATTAATGATGTACTGTACAGGCACACCCATCCCCGCTCCACCACAACAAACTGTGGTCATCTCAGTCAGCCTAATGCCACTCTCATAATGGCAATAACTTTATAGTGAGGCAAAGCCAAGCATGTTTCCTCGCGCCCTCATAAGGACCCATGATAATAATCCTCGTTGAACCCCAGAATTAGCGATAAGCCGGTCTTGTAGTTGGCGCATAAGTTCGTGGATACATCAACCCTACGGACCAGCCACCCGCGGCAAATGCTCAATTAATAATGTATAGCCTGCGTACACTGCATCGAAAGCCGCATACCGAGGACGAAAAAGACTCCATTGAGCGCAGAACTATCAAGAGGCGCCGGTGCTTAAGATGGTGCACTTAAGCTGTGAAAATGGCAGTAATGCGAAGGCGGTCCTCGTCTCAATCCACTCTGAAAGCACTCTCGAGTAAATATTTTCGATATCTAGGAAAACTATCCTCGCACCTTTTTATCACATTGTAACTATGGTAACACGCACTATTACCATACAAAGCGAAAGAATAAATGCAAAATGTATTTTATGTATACTACACCTAGGCTAAGGCAGTAAAAGGATACGACTGAGAAACCATCACTAGGCGGCAGCGACAAATTGTATGCCAATTACTGCATATTCAATGTGATGGAGAGAAGAATTATAGGTTGACCAGCCCCTGGTGTATTGTTCTCAAGGCAGCACACCAGTAGCAGCGGTCCAGTAGAAGATTGAGGGCCAGGGATGTACTTGTTTCACCCAGCCGTGTGGACTCCGGGAGGCAAGACACTGGTGACGGCGAACAAAGGGCTAACAGATGTGGACAACCCTCACACCGTGGCCTTCCTGCTACATATCCCTAGCCATCCCCTGACACACCCGAGGCCAAGTCGGAACAAATTGATCAAATGGAGTAATTACTTACTAATACCCGCGAGCATATTGTGAATACAAAGTAGACATTCGACCTATGTTCATTGACAATGGTATAACAGATGATCCAATTTGAGCGTGGGGCGTTCACTACTTCGCACCCACATCGACATAACAGAGTGGTATCGTCTCGACCCGTAAAACACCAATATAGCACACCACGAAAACACAGAGACGTCAGCACCCCTAACCCTGAAAGTCACCAGTTAGCGCAGCGGTATAAGGAGTGTGTATGTGTGTGTGTGTGTGTGTGTGTGTGTGTGTGTGTGTGTGTGTGTGTGTGTGTGTGTGTGTGTGTGTGTGTGTGTGTGTGTGTGTGTGTGTGTGTGTGTGTGTGTGTGTGTGTGTGTGTGTGTGTGTGTGTGTGTGTGTGTGTGTGTATATATATATATATATATATATATATATATATATATATATATATATATATATATATATATATATATATATATATATATATATATATATATATATACATGAGCAAGCTTTCAATGGGCATTTACTAGTTGTAACGGGGACAAAATAACAAGAGATAATTTCGGTCTCATCTGCGGCTTCTACCAGCTAGTCACCCCAAGCTTCATAATGCAATCAAGTAGAGAAAGGTACATCAAGGGATCGCGCAGAGTCCCTCAAGAATCAGCCAATATAAAGCCCAATAGAACTGGGGAGCACCTGCTGCCGCCAGTATAGTCACGGGAGGGCCATGACGACGCTACCCTCTCCACATTATATACAACCCCATCCCCTCAAATTCAGATGACCTCCACGTGGTGGTCGAGTGAACGTGTCTTACAGAATGGCACAATCAAGTACTTCGACACTTCTACTTGTACTATCACTCACTCACTCACCTCACTAATTCAGTCAGATAATGTATGGATTTACTTCCAACCGTATAAAGGAGACCGGACTGATACCTGTCCTCCAATGAACAATGGCTGGAAATCAATCAAATTGACTCGCAAGGGGGACAGCACTGTTCGGTTAGAAATATGGTCACAATTTTGGAAAGTTTACTAGTTCTTTGGATCTCCGCGATACATCTCCCTGTAAACACCCATATCGGCATATGAAACACCAGAAGCCTGCGGATTCCCATCCAGTCACATATAATGCATTATGACCAAAAACTGGAATGGAAGCGGATAAGAATGAAGCGAGGGAGAATAAGCTGGCATTGGATGATGAAGTACACCTCTGCATAGGAGGCTTCATTCTCCACAGCGGACATTATCTCGTCTCAGCGGAGAGCGAGTAACGGCAAGGGATCTCTAACATACCACGCCTTGTCATAACAACTTCGGGGGAAAAACTCGACTGGAGCGCTAAATAGAGATGGTAACAAGCGACTGTGACGACTCGCGCCGTGGAATCGCCGTCCCGGGACGCACTAGTAGCCGGGTTGTACTATAGCAAATGCTTTGGAACAATCAAGATATGATATCTATACAAGCAAACGACCCCGCTAGGAGGGTATGGGTAACGCCATGTTGAGTGTGAAAGATTAGGGATAATCAGAGGACGGGAAAAAATCAAGCCGTTCTACTTAGCTGTAACATGCAATTGGTAAGTTTGGCATGACCATGAAAGACGGTCGTTATCAGCTGATGAAGCAACTATACTAAGAAGCAACATGGATCGGGTGGAGTCGCCATATAAAAAACCCACTAATTTATACCACAAAAACTCAAATGAGCAGCAGGTCTCTAGTAGAGAGTCGCATTGCTAGATGAAGCCACGTTCATGAACACAGAAATAACACCTCATAATGATGTGGCGCAGTTGATTAAACAACTTCGTCCACACATTCCAGGAGATTAGACATTACAACATTACCACTTCCAAGTCCAATTATCCTGACTGATTAAACGTCATCTTTAACGGGATCCACCTATTGCTGCATAGGAAACAAAACCATGTTTAAAACCTAATCCACATATACTACACATCTGAATCTACTTGCACCAACTGCAGCAGAATGGGGGGGGGGGGGCCATAAAAGCAGTAACTCATGGGCCACTTATAAACGCAGACTGTGCAAAAGAACCCCACATATTTAACTGGCTTCATTGATGACAGCAGATGACAAACACTCCTGACAAGACAACAGGATTTCCATGGTGGAAAGTGAGCTGGCAGTAACACTCAACAGTAACCTGATCCCAACTGTCACATTGAAGAAAAGAAGGAACAAGGACAATGTGTGGACTGGGATGCCTAGGTCTGATGACAATGGAAGACTGGTTCAAGATTCAGTCCATGGTGACAGGTACAGACAAGGAGATGAATCCTGTCAGATGGCGACTAATTTCTAAATGATTGTATGCCAATGAAATGATTCATGAGAGTCCATCTATCAGCCTGATTGGAGCCCATTTTCACACTTGCAACATAACCACAAATGTAACACGATCACACAGGTCATATAACCACACATCTGGCCATACAACCACACATCGGGCCAAATAACCACACATCGGGTCATATAACAACCCATACGGCCAAATAACCACACATCGGGTCATATAACAACCCATACGGCCAAATAACCACACATTTGGTCATATAACCACACATCGAGTCATATAACAACACATTTGGCAATATAACCACCCATCCAATCATACAACCATGCAAGTTTACTCCATACACAAGCACTACAAGCAAATTTGAGATTTGCAGTATGAAAAGGCGTCTGGACGAGCAAGTGTCCCCTAAACAATGACGGAAAAACGTCAGCCCGTATCCACGTCTTTTTCTTCGACATAACGTCACAAACTTCTCCACTCGCTCAATGCTATCGTACTCCTCATTCACAGGGCAGCTGGACGGTCTTGTTTTATATGACAATCGATACAACGTAGCAAGACCAATGCCTCAAATGACCAGGACTATAGTGAAGATAGAACAGAACAACATCATGTATCACACCATGATAAATTTAAGAGGGGAGTAAAATTATGATTTGTAATATGTTATTAAGAAATTTATACTGAGTGCAAGTCATGGGACTCCCAAGACTATAAGGAGCAACGGACAGTACCAGTATCTTGTGTCTGTTAATAGTAATTTCAGTGCAGTGATTACAAGTAAAGATCAACAGAAAATGGAATTTTTGACTGTCTAGGCCTCAATAATTTCAGGGACTTTTGCAATACACTGCATTACACTGCATTTAAATTTCTTGTTTGAACACATTTATGTGGGAGATCAATCTGCCCAAATTCAATGCAAATAGCATCACTCACTTTAATACCAGGTCAGATATCTTGAAGTATGGTGGGCCAGTAGCCACACATAAGTTGTGTCAAGACTTAAACACGAACAGAGAAAAAGACGCAAACTCATCCAGACGCGTTTTCATACTGGTCTCGACTGATAATAGTCACATGAGAACTGACATTACAATGCGTTTTTGCCATCCAAAAACATCTGTTCATTCACCGTTTTTAAATTGAAACCAAGTGTATCATTTTATTGTCAGACCCTTTTTTCTAAAATAACCAGCATTTTACAGAAGCATTTTCTACAGGTAAGCATTTTTGTACAAAATGCCACCTTTATGCCTTCTACTGTAACTGTGTTATTTTTAAAAACCTTCATAGGGTGATCTATACTTAAATGCCCAAATGCATCAAGTTCTTCAACAAATAATACCCAAACACACATTATACAGCAAAATATAAACACAAGACTCACCTTAACAACAAAGGGGGTCCTTCAACACTGCAACACAGCCCAGTCCACTAGAACCCTCGTCTACCAACCAACACCACCAGCAAGCTGAAACACAGCAAGGAGAAAAAGCCAATGAGCTGCCTGATGACTTGCATTATAACAGATAGGATTCAATGACAGCACTGACAACCTGACTGGAACAGATCATCATCGTCTGATATTCCAGATTACGACCTCACACCCACTTACCAATAACACAACTCACCCTCTCCCTCCCTAATCCTTCCTCCTATATCCTCACTACCTCCAGATCAATAACAAGCCAAGTATGAAAAATGTTGCCAAATTGCAAGCCATTTCCAGGATGGTAGCTTATTGATTTTGCCTGAAGGTAAAAGTGAACTGAGGCCTGGTTTAGAAGATAGTGATTGAGGCCACGAATACTGCTAACATGGATGGGAACTGTCACCATTTCAAGCCGCCTTCAGGCCACATAAATGATCACCGCAACGTTGTTCTGGACTAACAGCCACAATTTCCGCGAGTTTCTGACTTCCTGCTCTCGCAGCCACTCACAAGACTATGAGGGGTATTGTTGCCATTATCTGCAGCTGCCCTCAGCCACTTCCCATGTCGGCCCAATCCATCATGACTGAGGTCAACCAGGTCCACATGGGATACATGCAAGCAAGGAATCACCATCACTAATCTAACCACTTCCAGTTTTCTATCAGCCTTTTAAGAATTTAAGAGAAAAACCCCACAAGTCTACCATTATCTAAGCCCGGGTGTAAAACACAAGTTGTGAAGTTTTGTGAAACACTGTATCTTCCATACCAATTTCATCACATTGATGTGCACTTCATTCACATTCAATGAACATTGGAGCCAGTTTAAACTCACAAGTTGTATGAAGTCAAGAATTTGTAAAAGCATTCACAAAAGTGATTATGTACATGCCAACTGGTCACAATAATCAACTTAATAGAAGATTCAATATGTACCTTTCGTAGCTTGAGATTCACAACAGGAGGGCAGACACCAATGCTTCATAAGTACCAAGTTATCAACACATTTAGAATATGAATATGAACATGGGAGATTCCCTCCGTTGCACAACAAACAGCTGTGGGGGGGTGTTTTTGGATTCAGAAAGTATTTTTTTAATAAATGTTAAAGCTATTTGTGTCTGCCCTAGGGTGGCCTAGTGGGACACCTGTCATGCTTACCAGTAACTGATCTAAGAGCAAGTAGAAATCAAAGGAACCTCCTTCTCCAGGTGTCTCTCTCTCTCTCTCTGCTGCCCATATTCACATCCCTCCTCCGAAGTAGACACAATCCAGCAACACACTCCAGCACATCGACAGAGACAAGAAATGAGAAAGAACACAAACGCTCTCTATTGGCTGATCCAAGTCACATGACTAGTCAGGTCCGTTTCCCCTGTGGTGAGATCCATATGGCAGGGTAATTGGATATAATAAAGGAAAAGTACCACCAGATTGTATGGTGAGTCCTGTAATGTGTGAAGAGGTTATACAGATATTTAACGTTGGCACCTGTGGAAGGAAAGAAGTCCTGAAAAATAAAGTATCATTAGTGCTAGGAGTATGAGAAAAAACATTTACGTGGTGGAGATTCTGTTCAAGCCACGCAGGTTTTCAGTGAACTGACCTTGAAAGAGTAGGAAAAAAGAAAAAATACCTACCAAGAAAATTATGGGAAAAATATTTAAAGTTATACCCCAAATGATTAGGGTTTGTTCCCATGAAATCAAATAACTCTTATCTACAATCAAAGAGAACTGCTGATTCTTTAGAAAACCATCGGCTCGACAATACATCCCAAAATTTCTATCACAGAAACGACTCCATAACGAAACAAAGCTACCCAACCTTATACTAGTAGATATGACAGGATATGAATGACAAAGATTGAAACATACTCCCGAGTTCCGGACATGTCATCTCAACCATTGGAGTAATGATGAAGAAAACATGTTACCAGTTGATGTCATTAGCCACCCAGTTTTGAGTTGCCCCGATCAAAGAAAGAAACGTTTACCCAATGACGATGAAGGCCAGTGCTACTAGTTCCACACACAATGCACACCCACATACACCCATACACACCACGACCAACACACGCACAAACACACGCACAAACACATCAACATACACCAACAATACAGATCACACCGACGTGACACACAATCTACACTCACACATCACCACACATTCACCATGAGATACTTAGCTGGGCTTACCCTTCCACAACATTTGCGCTTGTTCATGGCAGCCAGAGCAGCTGCGGCGCTGTTGTGCTCGGCAAATTCCACAAAGGCATAGGGGTCGTTACCAGGCTGCAGACAGCATAGTCATCACATGAGAATAATGACAATCAGTCACATATTGTGCCAATTAAAACACAAACACATATTTTGGGCATAAACTGGCACTTAATGAGTTACACTGCAGGTCATCAATTGAAACAAACCCACAAAACACAGAGACAATTAATAATGAGTCAGCTATTCATGTGACATGGCAACTATTCGTGATCAGCTCTGTGTATTTTTTAACGGAATAAAACATTGTATTGTAAGCTCAGCAACATTTAACAGTGGCATCCATTTTTTCCCCGCTGCAACAGCAAATCGTTCATTGGCAAATGACAGACGCTTGACAGAAGTGCAAGACCTAACAAAACATGATAAATCTGCATTGCATGAGGACATGCAGTCCATGTTGCAGTGGGCTAGTTAATGAGATACCTCCTGGATGATCTTGCATCCCTTGCAGTCCCCCATCTGACCAAACAACATGAGGAGCAGGTCCTCTGTTATGGAAGGATCCAAGTTGCCAACATACCTGCAGAATCACACACAAAATGGGATATAACATTATAATTAAAGACACAAATAATGAATGATGTATGATCACGTTTAAGCTGAGAATCAGTTCATACATAAGCCATTCACAAAAATCATATACCAAGTGCTAATGATAATCTCAGACACAATTGTAAAGAGAAAATTTAAGATTTTTTCATGTAAGACGGAAAACACTCAACACCTGAACGAAAATCATTGATCCAAAAAGAATCAAGGTTTATGATGCTACTCCAAACACGGTTTGATTAAATAAATCAGCTGGGCCTTTCACGCACACCTCTCTCACCCCCATAAACTGTCATCCACAGCTCTGTCTGTGACCATATGAATATAAAACTAGCAAGTCTAGCACCACATTGTCAGCAACTCCTATCACAATGAATTTCACAACATCTATCATGGTATTAAGGCTTCAATATTGCTTAAGCAGCACTGAGCCCTGAAAGTGGTCTTGTCATTGATCCCATGAGTCAACAGCCAGTGAGATAAGCATTAACACCGACCAGAATCAATCGGCCTCTTTGAAACTCTGTACATCAATAAGAATGAGGATACCGAGCATCAAACAGCCGGATGACATAAGTCATGAATCTACCATGTTAGGTGTGTTGAGTGAATGCAAAGTAATGGTACACATTGAAATGAATTAGGGGTGCACAAGACCTGGTTTTGCATGGGGAGAATATATACATCATTCAAAAGGCTGCAGCAAGCAAGCACGTGCCACGAATGGGCCCAAGCAATATGAGATACGACATTTTACCAACATACTTATGTTGACACTTTAAAACCCTATTAGAAATTCACACCTCTTTTAGAGCAGGAAATTTTAAATCCTATCAACGCAGTCATTAATGGAAAAACTCCTGACAAGAGATATACTGGACTAAAGTCGCCACGAGTGCAACAACTCAGCGATGACCAACCCATCAATATACACTCAATGTTCACTTAATGTTAGCCCACACTGTGCTTTGACATTTGCTTCATAGCATTGAGGCTATAACAGGGAATGGAAAGAAATGAAACGCCAAGGTTTTAGGTTGCTTTTAACATTGAAGGTCATATGGTGACTGTGATAGATGTAGATGATTGTAATGATTGGCCAGAACCCCTCCAGCGCCACCAATCGCTTAGACATACCCTATAGCCATACAGCGTTGTGGGCCTGTAACCCAACGACTGTGAGGCCAGTTAAATTGATTGCCCTTTCCTTAATAAAACTTGAACACCTATTTATTTGTGCTGTCACCTCGTGTCTTCACTGTCGAGTGTGACAATCGCTGTAAATGTCATTAGCCATGGTAATCAATGACATATCTGAGCTTACCAAGCAGCAGAAGTTGATAATGAAAATCTGAACGATGCATATGGCAAGGTAGTCATCTAAAGAAAGGATCATTGTTCTTAACATAAAAGGATGACACAACGCCGCTGTGACAAAGTGTGATGTCACACAGCAGATAATGGCCGCCACTGGCTCTTTCACCCCTTTTCTTTGGGGCATTCTAGTCTTGTCTGGGAGGCAATATTTCAGTCAATGTAAACAGGATAAATATCAAAATCACACGGTAATTTTAAAATCACCACACGGACAACACCTGGATGATTCATGAGTTTGAAACATTTATATTAATCAGAGGCAAATCATTAAATATCGTCAGCTTGCTTAGCATTGGATTGCTTTAAGTAGAGCGCTATCAGAATGAATGACCAAACAGCACCATATGTACAAACCCTACATCAGAATTATCTTTGCACCTGTGAAATACAGGACATATTTGATAACAAACGCAATTATTAAATTTTAACAGATGTGAGCTTTAACCAATACGTGCCAGATACATTCCCTGTAGAAATAATGCATGGGACAGAGTTAATTCAATGGGCTTAAACATTACCCTCACTGCTTATATAATTGAGTAGTTACATGAGTAAATAACCATTGATGGTGTTTGATTAGTCTGCGACCCAGACACCAGGGGTTCCGCTAAGCTTCTCCCCCTAGATGGTGAGATTACTGAATATCAGTGACAAGTAAACAGCGCCCGTAGCCATCAGGCTAGGGGACCTTGACTAGTGTTTGATACAAGTTAACATTGTAGCTGTATAACATGGCGTCCGACTGTACTGGGTCGTCTGTGAGGAGCATCGACATCTTTATTTCCTCATTGTGCCCACAATGGTCTTAAACACCATGAGGATCCTTCCCCTTCACTCCTTCACTTCCCGATGTTGTCACATTTCCAAAGCTGCTGTATGCACTCATACTACTCCCACACACACACAGCTTAGTCTCACAAGGCCTGGCAAATTACTGCTTCTATTGGTGTTGGATATACAAATTTTCAAGGTAGCTTCAAATAATTATTTTACAAACAGGGACAGAATTGGGGGGAAAACTTAGTCCAAAACAATAGTTGCAAGACCATTATCCTATTGTTCCATTGCTATGGGAGAAATAGTTGACTGACACATTTGTTAAGTGGAATGCATTGTCTGCAAAATTGTCCAAATGACACAGCAAGCAATAAATTACTATGATTATACTTGACAACTGAAGGAGAGAATGACTCTAGGTCACCACACAGCTTTGACCGAGCAACAGGTCATGTCAACTCTGCTGCATTGGAATGCAGTTCCATTGCCAACACAAATGACAGGATGAAGTACATTCTATCTATCAGTGTGATGTGGAAGCCATACAGCAATCTGATATATGTCACTAATGTATGCCGAGTCAGTCATAGGGATTAGAACCTCCTAGCAATGCCTACTATTAACCAGAGGATTGAGTCTGACCACAGCATCTGCTCCACAGCATGATGTTGGTCCAACCAACAGACAAGTATCAATTTATACAAACTGCATATCAACTATGTCCTCAATTCCCTTGGCGAGATGAAATCCATCATCTAGGCCACTTCTTTGAAGAGAATTCGGATAATAATACCACTTACTTTTATTCTCAAGTTCAACCTTCATCATTTGATTAGATTTCCAAACTCAATTTTTTTCTATTTTAGTCGCCTTGATACAGAGGACCGAGAATAAGCACATCTTTCAAAAACATCCTAGGACACAGCGGCCATTTGAATTTGTTTGAATGTTAATCAAATTTCACACGGAAACATCATAGAATCTTTGGTCACTTGTAGCCCATATATGCTCCATACCCATGGATAACAATGTAGAGGATTGAGGGAATACAGGTACTTGAGATTCAAAAACAGAAAATATATTATGGCAAATTTGCCGTCCTTGTCAGCAGATTAGAATAGGAGGTAGATATTTTTCACATTAGTTTTCAACCGTTAAAGACTTAAAATTGCTTCCTTAACACAGTCAATGAGTAGATATGTAAAGGGCAGCAGAATGTAATCATTTATTGGAAGAGGGAACAGATTAAATCAGATGTCTGATTCTCCCCATTCCTATTAGTGACCAAGCAATTTACCCTTCATTGGAAACTGCCAATAAGCAGGCAGAGGTGTTGATACAATATCAGGTAATTAAATTAGGTTTTACATAAGTTTCAGTTCCCCCACAAGATATAAACACAAGGACATATTCATAAACAAGAAGTCAATGGGTCTTGAAGCTCTGCTGCTTTTAAAAAATAAGTTTAGATCACAATGCAACACTGGGATGAAATGGTAATGAGATTTCCAATTATAACCCAGGGGTAAAATATTTTTTTATTAAGCAAAGATCGACTATCACGAGGAGTCTTATATGGTCAGCTTTCTTTTTAAAGAAAACGCACTATAAAAGTTGACAAACATACAGATGGCCTGACAAAATGGATGTACAGATAGAAGCCAGAGTGAAATCATACAATAAGCTTTGCAGAGCAGAGCTAAAAACGTTACATCAATATTAATCCCCACTGGGTTAACATTGTATAAGATGTTTTTTTCTCTAATAACGAATAGGTCATGATTTTAATTATGCAATGCATCAACATGCAAGGGGAACAGGTGTAATCTGTGCTATTCCTCCCTCCCCCACAAAAACAGTCTGAGTCTGCTAGGGAGCCGACTGCAGTTTGGAAGCAAACTCAAAATGGCTATCCAACTGTATTATTTCTGTAACAAATGCTTGTTTTGATTCAACCAACAAAACATGGCTTAACATGCAACGAAACAAAATCAGTAGTTGGTAAGCTGTAAGTTCACTTTTCTTCCTCAGCACAAAAAATACACTTAATGTTACTGCTAAATGAAAAAAAACTGCATCATGTGATCATAACTGAGACTTGGAATGTCAAATCTAAGGAAAGCATAATATAAAAGCCACCACACAACAAAAACTGAGTCAAATCTGAATATGCTTTTATTTATCCTGAATGTTATAAGCCCAAGCATGGTGTATTTTCATGAAATTTAATTGTGCATGTGAATTCTTTCAAAACATGTCAATGACAATGTTATTGTTTCATTGTTGAGAAGCTCATGGATAACAAAAGTCATCATGCAACTTTTGAGTTGGGTGGATTATATGCAATTAAGTCCATTGGCTAAACAATGTACCATACCTGCTTTCAAAGTATACACTAGTCTTAAATCACTACATTAATTCCCTTTATATTGCTTCAACACGCATAGCTTCTAGACTTTCCCAACAAATTGATAAACATATGTGTGTAACCGAATGTTGACAGGGTAAACTAAAACACACAACAAATGTGACAATTTGCAAGAAACCTGACTTATGGTACGTTTTTGAATCTTGGATCTGTCTCACCATCTGCAAACTGTTATCCTGATCAGTGTGAATTGTGTGTGTTGTGTCCAACTGTTGTACTTACAGATGATATAATCGGTGTGTACTTAATAGTTTCTGCAAACACTTAATAGTCTCTTGGAACCAACACCACATAAATAAACTGAGTAGTGCTTTAAAACATCCGTTATAGACTTACAAGAACCGCAACTATCCATGACATCGACATCAATGACACGCGCACCGTAATATTGTGCGTGTGAGCAATGACTTAAGACTAGACAAGGTGTAGCCCCAGTTGGACGGTGATATACATACATACCGCAGGGATGAAAGTGGCCTGTTTCAAAAAACCCTGAAAATTTTCCCCACACTACATCAATGGGAATACAAGGATAACGGCGGACATTACCGATCGCGGAACGGCAAATGCCGATGGGTTCCTGCAAAACGGGAACTCGGTCATTCGAAAATAGGAACTTGGAAACCGGAACGAAGAAAAATGACAAGACCCGGAAAACTATACTTCGAAAATTATTTATTTTTCGGCGGGCGCAAAACCAGGAATTCCGGGTATACCCGGAGGACTTTCATCCCGGATACCGTCCTGCAAAGATCAAAGCCAACGCAATGGCACAAATTATATTTCGAGCGGTCGGCACTTCACATAAATGTTGTGTACTTTCTTCTCTATATGGGATATCTCTAATGAACTGCACTTCTTCGTTTATCCACTGTGCGTAATAATTTAGCTATAAACTTTGAGAATCCAAACTATTCTTCATGGCAAACCTTCATCTTAGAAAATGTGATGTCACATTAGCCAAGTGGCTGTGGGTATCCAGAAATGGTAACTTTTTAATTGTCAAGGCAATATCATTGATATTCCCCCTGCAAAATAAGAATTATTGTCAAAATGACACATGTACTTACATAATAAAATTCTGAAAGCAATAGTTCACAAGTAAAGTATTCTGCTGACATGGACTACCATTAAGATTGCGGTCGTGGTACATCATCAATGAGCACATATGTCTATGTTTATCTTTACAATGAGGTGCAGTTTGTGCAGCTGTGGGCACAGCCTTGCTGCACATTCCTTTATCACCATTGTGATGGAGTAAAGACTAAAACATGCCTGCCACGATCCAACTGTATCAAAAGCAAGCATCCATTGAAATATTCACCTCAAAAAATGAATTAACTTTAAGCTGAACATTGTTGATAGCTTTAGACTACAATATAGTCGTGATAAAAAAAAAAGGATTCCGCTCGCCCACAGGGCTGATCTAACTCTCAATGGCAGAAACTGAAATATATGCGCTTGGATGCAGCTCGTGTTATGGCACCTGGAGACACCAAGTTAAACCCACCCCATGTGCACCTAGCAAAAGGAGAGCAAACAAATACAATGTGACCTTATATTTACCTAAACGGTTGTCATCACATCACGATTTTTCGGAAATAGATACAAAGACAGAATTTTTTAAAGAACCGCATCGACCGGGGGTTAGCTTTTAGCGAGGTACACAAAATTGCTCTACAGGATTTCTGATATATGTTGTGTTCTAGATGCCAAATACAGCAGTGCATTCAAAAAACAATACGACAAATTATAATCAATTGAAACGTCCGTGCAGGGCTATACATTCATAGATATGGATATTCACCCTTCATATGTACATTTTTTTGTGTGTATCATGTATGATTGGAACTCGCTCTGAACGTCAACTAACCCCAGTCGAACGGTGATATTTTTATATACCGTTCTGAATCTTCAATTTCCTCAAGAATGGGCAATGTGCTTTGAATGGCATGCTTGATTTAGTATCTAGAAAACCACATATATCAAGAGCCTGTAAAAAAAGTAAATACCATTTAATATAGATTTCCAAGAAATCCAGATGCTATGTCCACCATTTTGGTAAATGTACTGTCACATGGTATTTTGTTGCTCTTTGTTCGCTAGGTGCTCACCATGCGTTTTGAACCGTCATGTTTGAAATCGTCCTCACTGCGCCTGCGTGAAGCTTCCACAGCCTCATTTTACAGATAAACATATCGACATATGCTCATCAATGATGCCACCATGACTGCAATCGTAATGGAAGTCCATGTCAGCTGAATAAATCCACTTGTGTTTATAGGTGCAAATTGTTCATTACTATCAATATATGAGATGAAACCAAATTACGCCAGGTTTTATATGATCAAGGTTACCGATTAGAATCGTAAATTTGTGCATTTGTGCAAGATATCCGGCACTGCTACTGAAGGTGAGAAACAACAAGACCTGTCTCTCTGGATTTGAGATTTTACCAAAGAGTTTATAGCTTTGCTAACAGAGCTCACTGGCACCTTCCGCCTGGGGAAATGTGAAGACGGCACTTGTTAGCCAAAGCGTAGTGTCTCTTAAAACCATGTGGAATTCACTGTTTAATTTGAAGCTGTAGTTACCTCAACCAATCAGATGACTCCATATCTTTAACAGCCGCCGAGCCCCAAGATGTTGGATCATCAGCCCATATGCTTTTGTCGATTTCATGGTTTCGTAGCCTGATTTCTGGGGTGTCTTTCGTGTAAAAACATAATCATCCATTGCTCAGCATAACTATAAACTCTTCACTCAAGACCTTTACATCCCCCTAACATGCCAAAAATGTTTATGTCGACCCCAAGCAAGTTACCTCACTTCTGACATTTACTGACAATCTATAACTACAATCCACAGTGCGGACATGAAAGATCAACAATTGTAAACTGTGAGGACGCTGTAAGAAGCGAACTTGCTATTTTTGCAATTCATAAGTCTATTGTTCGACGTGTTTTGGCAGCGGCAAGGCTCTGCGAAAAGACATTTTTCCCGCTCTCAAAAATCACAGTGATATCAACCCAGTATTTCGAAGTGCTTTTGTTTGTGTCACTGTAGCGTCACCTTATGATTGCAATGAATTATAATTAGGGAAGCTATCAACGCAGAGCCACTCAAAGTGAGCCCTATTGGCATACCTATTAACTCTTTGATTTTACCTCCACATGACCCTGCCAGGCCGTATGCTGGAGGAGCATGGAACCAATGAAAACTTTCTGTCTGGCAATGACAAGCTCAAATTTCGCTATTTCTTAGTAGATTAACAAACTAAAGCATCGGAGTTACAATATTACAACATTGGTAACTCTTTAAAACCGAACAATTTGTTAGTTTTCATCCAAATTTTGACAACCAATAATCGATCATTCATACAGAAAAAATTATTCAAGCAACTGTAAAGATTTTCTCCACTGTTGAAAGAACAGCGAAGGCGAGTGCTCAGACTTCAATGGTCAAGTCCGAGACCAGGAAAGTCTGTTTGTATCGGCATGCGAAAACGCAAGACATAGACCATCATTATGTGTGGTACTTACAATGTGCGGGGCGTGGTCTCATAACAGGCCTCATATTCGTAATCATAACTCTCAGACATTTTGTGAGTTTTGTCTTTTTACTGACGAAACAAAAGGAAACTTATGAACATCAGCAGAAAAACCCGTGCACGGAAGTTCAAATTGACGCATGCGCATGGAGAGGTTCAAAGTTGCATCTTGAATGTTACCGCGCCGTGTCGGTCCAACGAAAGGGCTCAGTGTTTCTTGATATGTCCAATTCTTTGACCGTGACCCCTATAAATACCCCAAGTATAAAATATCATATTTTATGTGATAAATGGTCAACTATTGACTACAAAATCAAGTTGATGATTCCGCAACTGAAATCTCGTTATAGAGGGTTTGTAATAGCTCTATTGAACCAAGATTGGGGGCTTCCTCTTGAACAAGGTATCGATCCGACTGTTGTTTTGTTGGGCTACTTTGTACTTCTACATTATACACACCAGGGAACGCTAGCGAGAGCTGGTTGGGTGGGAATTGGGTCATATCTTTTTCAATACCTATTTTTTTAGAAAAAAAAGTGTTAAGAAAACAAATGCAAACTTATAGACATTGAGTTAGATTTATCAGTGATACAAAAATACCCGAGAGATTGTATATTGTGCCAATGAAACAAAGAATATCGCAAATTAAACCATTGTGAAACAAGTTTATGTATTATAAGTTAGTTTGGGGGTTAGGTCACAGCATAGTTTGGGGCATCATTTGTTGGGTGGCATGGTCAATGAATTGTCATTGCTGTAGGGGGGTAGGGGGGTCAAAATATTTCAAACTGCTTGATATTGCAGAACCTGTTAAACGCATTCAAATTCGGTACGATGAAAATCTGAAAATTAATTACGAAAAGCCTGAAACAGCCATCTCATTGTTCAGGCTATATAGATCACTTGTTGCGTGTAAAATGCGTATGCCAAACATTTTCTAACTATTAATTGGTCAAACGCAAACCCAGATATTGATACTAAGTTGTTACTCATGCAAAGTAGGCGTGTAACGCATATATACAATGCACGATTCGCCAAACATGTGGCAGTTACTATTATCTAGTATTTTGAAGGTTTTCGGGAATGATTGCAAATCATACAGTATCTCTATGACTGAAATTTAAATATACCACCTCACCCCAGATGGCTAGTGTAATACTGTTCTGTTTTATAATCCACTCCACCAGATGATTTAGAGCCCAGAAGTCACGTGAATGGCCGCTTCGAAATATGTAAATATCTCGATATTTTATGATTTCCAATGACTGCCGTATATCAACGCATTAATATTGATGAAAATTGTTCATAAACTACATTCCCAAGTGCCTTAATGGATGGATTTGTACATGCGTGAACTATAAATGCCCTGAACGCTTCTTCGATCATCATCGGTATGGATGTCACGATATGAAATACAGAGCTTTTATAATGCGCAATGCGCGCAGTAATCAAGGAGAAAGTAAAAGTCAATCCGCTACAGTAATGGGAGGGAACACAGGCATATCTTTTTTAGAGAGTTCCTCGGGCGAGTGCGTCCTTGGTACATAATACATGAATGCTTCGGTGGTAGAACAAGGTCACGAGGTCGAAAACAAGGTGAACAATATTGCATTGTCATGACAGGTGTGTGAGATTTTGAGTGTGGATTGTGCTAGCTTCGAGTCCAGAGAAAGATAAATTTTACTCTCCACGCCTTGCAAATTGTTTTAGTCTCTAAAGGAGTCATTGATTTGCTGCTTTTGAGACCATTCCAAAGGTATTCTTTTTGCTCTAAAATATTATTATCAGGTGCAAGGACTGTTTCAAACAATTACTGAAAGGGTTGTTAAGAATAGGCTGCTATATCATATTTCCCAAACTTTTCATTTGCTAAAATATTGGCTAAAAATCATGATCAATATTTAATATTATGCACATAATTAATGTAAACCTGAAGCTTGTGAACCGAATAATACCTCTGTTTATAGTGGGTTGAAATGGTGTTGGAGCATTACGTGACTAAACAGCCTCGATACACCTATATTGAAAACTTCACGCTATGATTACGTCAATCATAACGGTCCTACCTGTTCATTCCTGAAGGCGGGGCTTATTTGCAAATAGCGGCGTGAAAATGTGAATAGCTCTGTGACTGGGACAATCTGCTCCAGTTATTTATCATCATTTCCACCCCTGCCGAATCATAAATATCAAAAGGCAAATTTATTATGGTGTTAATAACGTATTATGATAACTATTCCATCTTAACTTGAAGTTGAAAGAGCAATACATGAATGGGCCGCAGTCCTACAAATTATCGTCACCGCCGTACAAACGTGGCAATGTTAATGCACATCAACCTTGACCCCACATTGTTTGACAATGAAACCACTGTTTTAATTAATATATATAATGTCAGTAACTTACTGACAGTAAGGCTAAGTGATGTTCTTTGTAGCTTCAGATCTATAATAAACAGGAAATTAATCGATTGCAATAATCTTGATATTTACATAACTGTCTGTGTTGGCTTCACGCAATTTAACGGATAGCCTTATGTAAGTATATATTCGGTGACCCTTTGGATGGTTAGTCATACATTGCTTTTGTGTGTTATTGATATGCTCAAGCCAATCAATCTTAACAGTGCTTGATTTCAATTTCGCGCATTACATGGACCATTAGCATATATATATATATATATATATATATATATATATATATATATATATATATATATATATATATATATATATATATATATATATATATATATATATATATATATACACATATATATATATATATATATATATATATATATATATATAAAAAATATATATATATATATATATAAATATATATATATGACACTTTATTAAGTACCACGGAACGCCCTCCTTTCTGGTTTCTTATATATAGAAGAAGCCCGAGAGGAGAGGGGTTTTATGACTTGAATGCCTGTGCTAAGAACGGTTACAAAGTAACCGGTATGAAGAAATGTGGTGTAATATGATACTACGACCCATATACTCGCGCGCACACACACACACACACACACACACACACACACACACATTCGCTCTTTTTCGCTTTCTCTCTAGATCGAGCCTTACCCTTGATTTATTGTCAGCGTGATATTTAATATTTCACGATAGTGATGGGACTTAAAGTGTTGATCGGAAACTTATTCAGCCGAGAGAGGCGTTCTGTTTATTTTCCAGTGTTGTTTGGGGCTCTAACGAATTCCACGCATCCGACTTGTTAATCCTCTTTGAAAGGGAAGTAAGGCACAAGTATTGAATGCTCAAAGCATCAAATTCCTACGGGGGAAGGTCATTTGAAGATGAACTTGAATGGACGTCTGTCTATGCTCTATTGACGGCATTCATGCCACAGAGAAAGCAACAAAATAGTCTTTGCTTTCTATAGCAGGGACGCTTAATTGGCAGCATTGTGATCTACGTTGTTTTCCCAGGTCTCAGTCTCTATAATTGACATGTTTGATCAAGTTTACAATGCATTTAAAATGTTTTGCACCAAGTTCCTATTTCCAGACTTTTCCTTGCCCTTCTTGTTTTGTGTTCAATAACAATGATATCGATCGGTGCTTTAAAAAATGAATGTTGCAGCTTTGAATCTGCTTGAATAGCCTGATTGTCACCTTTTGAGGCAATGTTTGCTCGAAATCACCTGCGCGATTGTCAGATATTTTGCTGCGTTTGATCAACATGTTGTGTTTTCCATGGCCCAGAAATTTCACCATTCTGACTGTGAAATAATTCTGCTGAGGAACTGTATGTATGCAATGCACAAAACGTTTTCGCATGTGTACTTTGAGTGAAGAGGGAAATGGAGGAAAACCCTTATTGCATTAAGTCTCCCAAGTCACAATACGGGAATCGGATAAATTTGCAACAGTATTCTCTCTCACCGGCACTGATCAGGAATCATCATGCTACGTATAAAAACATACTGTTATGTTATTTCAAAAAATTTAATGCACTATAATTGACTGTGAATACCCCAACCCCACCTGACAAACGTCTCTCCGCCCCACACACACATACACATACACATACTCATACACACACACATACACACACACATACACACACACACCCACACACCCACACACACACACACACACACACACACACACACACACACACACACACACACATACACATACACACACACACACACACACACACACACACACACACACACATAACACACGCATTTGCTCAACTGCACAGAGTGGATGTGTCGCCAATGAATATAGAAATCTATCCATTGAACTTTGCTAATCTGTGTCTCAATTCATCAAGCTCTCTTACCACTGTGCGACACCGACACCGACCTAATGACGAAGTACAGGTCAACATTTTTCTACCGCACAACAGTTCATTTGTCCCTTTTAATATATCAAGCAGCAAAATAAGCTCGGTGTCTTGTCCATTCCATATCTGTATGACCGTATAATAGAAAAGCATTGCAAAAGCGTAGGTGTGAGTCTCAAGATATGCGGATTGTCATCCATCACCAGTGTTACGTATGTACATATTATGGAATTCCGGGCTTACTTATGCTTTATGAAAATTGTGCTGAATTGCTAATATTAAGTTGCAGTGACAACCCTAATATGTACAACAAACCAGGCAATGGCCAACCACTTACGAGGTGTCCGTCTAAATACAAATTAGATATTGCTACTTATAGTACGTCTTAATAATACTCCAATCGGGAGCGTAGCCAGCGGTACGCACTTACGCACGTGCGTAACATCAATTTGAAAAGTGAAATAATAAATATGGCCAAAAATGGCATCAAAGTCAAAAGCTAAGGGGGGTTAGACTTTATTGTCTGGAACTGTAGATTTCTCCCCAGTCTGTGCGTAACATTCTTTCAAGCCTGGCTACGCCCCTGCCAATACATATTAGACCATGCTGCCCGCTACAACGGCCCTTGGCAAAACAATGGTCTACCATATATATTATGTGTAAACGACCACCAGCAGGTCATTTGTACATTGTCAATATTATACATGAAAGCGCTTAAAATTATGATATATTTATGTATAGTTATTTAAAAGAGGTACATGGCATGATCATTTTAGGGCATGTGTGAGGAATGATCGTATAATTTTAGCGTCACTGATTTGATACGCATTTGATCTGATGTGAGCTGTTAACAGCTGAGTGGACCTGCCCTCATCATCATCATCATCATCATCATCATCATCATCATCATCATCATCATCATCATCATCATCATCATCATCATCATCATCATCATCATCATCAACATCCTCCTCCTCTCGAAACAGAATGTGCAGCAGGTGTTCTGGGGTTCCCGGGATGGCATATGCCAGCTCCCATAAGACACCATGAGCTCGATTGACATCGTCGAATTAATTGCAATCTATTCCCAAGGGTGCTGTTGACCATGAGTTGTCGATGGGTTAGATCTCCGATTTACTGCTTCAGATAATTCTAATTCACTTTTTATCACGCTGCATACATTCGTGAATGTTATTTGCATTGGTCATTGATAACCAAGTGGGGTTTCTGAATGTGATTTCCTTTAAAATATTGCTGTCCAAGGCAAAGGTTACCAGTTGAGGAATACAACACGATAGTTGAGGAACAAAACCCGAGTCACCGTTTTTGCTGCTGCCTAAAAGCTACACTCAAAGGGTACAAACAGGTGATAATCATTGCAATCGCATGGCACCCTCCTCTCAGTCAAACTTTGTCTCATATCGCCGGCAAGCCGTGCGATAACTGACACCGTGACTCAATATCTCCTAGATTCCTTGTCGATTTGAGAAAGCCCCTCCCCGTGCAGCGCAGCTTTGGCATGGCTTGACTATAGAGGCACCTCATATCAAGCACAGCTTGCGCGTTTTATAACAGGGGTTTTCTCAAGTTGCTTTGCTTGCTGAATTTTGGTTACATGTTGCTCATCGGGTAGTCACGGTATTACCGCAACTCCCTGTTTTTTCGCTGAGATGCGAAACAATAACATCTGAATAGTCAGACCACATAGATGAGTTGTCCGGTCAAAAGGACGACAAACTCAGCAAGAATCAAGTACAGAAACACTAGGTCGGGTATACCGAATAAGAAGCATTGTAAGTGAATTCCATAGTTATAATATGTACACCGAATTCAGGGCTGGGAGCTAAATTGAAAAGGACAAATCATGGTCTTAATGTTGCCAGTATTACCGGATCAGCAATATAGCACAATGCGTCCAAATTATATAATAGCAAAACATTTCTAACATTGTAAATTAATAATGTGTATGACTGTGTGTTTTGACATGTTGTGATGATCTATGTAGGAAAGTAATTCAATCATGGCGCATGATATATCGTTATTTGCATTACCACTATACGCAGTACATCTTTTAAACATATAACTCCTGATGCTAGCTACAATAATTGTTTCGCAACACACCACAAATCATTTGTTATGTGTATCATAATACGGGTTGAATCTACCATTTGTTTGGAAAATTATGCAAGAACAATCCTTTCTCCGTTTTTACATCATTGCATGGGCTGTAATGCGTGTTTAGACAGCATTGCGTGTTTTATTGATAACATAATGTGCCCATATCATTCAGCAATGTTAAGTAGTCAACAGGCAGATAACTGAGTGAGATGTAATTGATTCGTAAAATAGTGGATACACATCGGTGCTATGTAATCAGCTATAAGGTCGCGCCATGTATAATTTATCGAAGAGGCTTACGAGAGTTCGTGATGCCGCCGTAATGATTGATACAATTGTTAAGATTTATATATCTGCGTTATCTGCTGCAAGTTGGTTAAAGTTGCAGTCATGCGGGATGTGTTTGCTGCAAAAATGATCCAGGGAGACAGGATATGAATGAAAAATAAAAATGATTCAATGCTTAGAAGGATTAAGTTTATTGAGCCTCAAACATTGATCACCTCTTTGTTGTGTCTCATACTCATATACTGAATAATATATGAAATAGAATAAATCACATGACGATAATGTTGTGGATTGCGCGTAAACTCAGACTACAGACGTAACACGACCATATTTTCCAATTGAACAGCGATTACGGTATGATACATGTTGTTGAGATATTATATGTTGTAAACACGATGTGCAATGTAATGATTTTTTGTTTTATACTAACAATAAAATATTACTGTTCAATTGACGGTATTTGCATACACATGGAACACATTAAACCATTGTTTAGGTACCTAACTAAGTTGGTGTATCCGTCACATGTAGTTCTGTGGCTATCCTTTTACTTGAGTAACAGTCAAATATTTGCACTTACACTGTTGGTTCATACAGAAAAAAACATAGGTGCAACCAAACAGTGGATATGTCATTTTTGCTTTCTTTGTAAAGGGAGCAGTTAATAGCATCCCCCTAAGAGTTGTTTTTTTCCTTCCAAGCCTTGTCATTATATATTTGATCGCCATATAAAAGGGCTCTCGGGAACCCAAGCTCCCGGATCAGTGCCGGCGGACAATCAGCCAAATAATGACCGGCTTGTGAACGCGCGGATGAGCTTTCACTGCGCGTCCGATATGGTGTAATAATGAAAGGAGGGTCACTCGCCAACGTTAAAGGTTCCATAAAGTTGTGAGGGCAGCAGTTTCATGCCTCCCCCGTGACAGTCGCCATCGGCAGATGACGCATCATTGTATATTCTACCGAGTGCACCGTTCCCTCGATAACAAGATGGCTGATAAGAGGTGGTCGGAGGCAGGCGGATCGTTGTAGGCTCTTGCCGTGACGAGTTTCATTAGCATTTGCCATCACAACAAGTTTATACAGTAACAGGCTCATCTGATCGTGAACTAATCCTATGGAAGATAGCATATGTTTGATCTACAGTTCAGTTCATTTTTGCTTGCGCATCGTATTGGCCAACTAATACGCTGATTAAGAACGCGATGGGGTTATCTGTTTATTGTGAGAAAGGGGAGGGAGTGGTTCGGTTCCTGACGCCAATGATTATTGTACTAAAATAAGACCTCAGATGAATGGAACGGAGTTCGTAATGATCAATTAAAACAAAATCGTGTATACTCGTCACGACGGTACATGTAAGGCCGGTTCAACTGAAGCAAATGCTTGACCGTCGTAATGAATTGGGTGTGTATACTCCTCAGAAGACGAGACCTTGGAGTCAGTACAGTCAGTGACATGTTATTCGTCAACTCAGACATTTATACTGTTTGGCATATTCCTGGAACTAGAAATCACGAGCGTTATTCCACAGTACTGTGACAAACGACGAGAAAGAGTTTTGTTATTCTACTAAAAATATCGAACAGAATGTTGATGTTATATGCATTTGATTATTTTGTTAGGAAGGATTGCCTACATCAAGTAAGCCAGTTGAAATTTCCCCCGTATGGAATACGTTTCAAGTTTTTCATCAATGTACACTGGTGTGCCGAATACAATTCATCATAGTCCCTTTTCATAAGCCACCTATATCCATCATAATGTTCACAGGACGGGCATATTTAGAAGATAATTAATATATACGACCTGGATTCATCAGCCATGGGACCACAATTAGTCATTCCTATCAATTGCATAATTGGCTGAGCCCTCGTTTATACACGCTGGGTCTATTGGGCCGATACATGCAGTGATATGCGAGAGAACGAGCGCAACTTCAGTCAACGTCAGAACATCATCGAGGACATTTACGCCAGATATAATTGGTATGCACCGCGTGATAACACCTTGTCTTAAAGCAGATTAGATTAAATAACCCCTCTCACTATAATCATTTGAACATTACAGGGTTAACTATGATTTGTTATCATTAAATATCATACAGACGTAGCTGTGCGTACAAGGAAACGGAGATAAACTAACCCTATTTTAACTGATGACAATAGACTGTATTAAACGAACAACACAAATTGTGTACTTGAACGAATTGACCTTTGTGTTTTAGGTTAACCACAATATCGCATTTAAATTGGGGACAAGTTGTGATTGATATGCAAAAGCAGATGGGACTCCTTTATGATACTTAGTGCGACCTTGGTTGTTCTGTATTCTACAGGATCCATGGCGATTACTATTTGTGACCTTGACTCAGCAACGTTGTACCGCAGATGTTCATTTATACAGAGTGGAAGTGTTCCATGGGGAGGGTAAAGGGCAATTAAGTAAAAACATAGATAAGTGTCTGAAATTGGATATTTCGACTTCATTACGCTTCAAGTAATCCTTTTTTTTCGGCGTGAATGTCGACCCTCTTAATTGTCGTAGTGATGTAGACGAGACGTCAGTTGAATGGTAATTGGAAAATGGATGCTTATTTCGAAATGTGAGGGAACGGATTCCGCATCCAGCAAGTACGAATATAAATTCCAAATCTACGGTGTAGAGTAACTTTGATAATGTCCTGAGGTCACTGCTAAGCTGGAATTCCAAACTGCGACGTACCGCACGGGATTGGCATTTCAACTTTGTCCGTACGACGGTGACTACCGCGTTGCTCGTCGTATGGCGTCGTAAGCAAGTGTGGAGGTACAATTACCTTAAGCTTTGATTGAAGATCAAACGGGCTGATGTTAATTGTTATGTAAATTGATGGGTGTGGAATGTTTACTCTCCTTGCTACACCGGGACTATTTAATTTGGAAACTGACACGTTCGGAACATTTACTTGAGATACCAAGGTTTGGTTCTTGCGGGGCGGTTGACAACGCTTAGTATGGATAACTATATAAAATCTAAATGATAAAGACTGTCACACTTTGATTTGGTTAATAAGTAAAGCTAGAATCGATGTTGGTACGTTGATTTGCTGCAGTTATTATATTAAACATTTAATGGCGGCGGTGGTGTGTATGTAAAAAAACAGAACATTATGTTCTGCATTTCATGAAAAATGGGGTTTACAAAAGGGGGCAACAAAGAATTCCGCAGTTAATTGGCGAGAGTGGGCGATAACTTAGAAGATGTATATTTGAAATATACACATAAATATTGCAGGTGTTAACAACCCATTCATGCAATTGACCGTCCTTTCTCAGTCAATGTATAATTGACAGAGAGGAACGTAGATGGTAACCTTCTCAGTCACTTTGTCGGTCCTGTTCATTTTGTGTGTTTGTGTATCGGCGGCCAGATGCCTTTGGAGAAGAAGCATTGATGTGCGTCCAGCTCATTTCTGTCGAAACATCGCTCTTCAACTATGACGATCAAGATTATATGTATTTGTCAAGGAACAATTACACAAAGAGTGTTGTTCAAGGATTGTTTGTGCGTGTAGCCTTCACATGATATGACCGGCGATAAATAATTGATTAACGTAGGGTATTCGGGGGTCGGTGGGGGGAGGGGGGTGGGGTGTTGGTGGGCAAAGTACTGGTTTGTGTTGCATGAATGAAGTATGCAACATAAAGATTGATAATTCCGTCAGAATTCATCAATGTTTGACAGTTAGTTGTGGTCCCCGTTGCAGGTTAAGTTTTGATGGGCATCTGACTATTACTGGTCTTTACTGTTACAGTCTAGCCATTATCACATACACAGGACTAACTGCATGTCTATGGTAATTTGACATTTTGGAGAGCACCCAAGATATTGTTTCACACATTAATCGCGGAAGTAATTAGCATTTGGGTTGATCCATAGTACGAGTTGTCATTTGAATATGAATAAGCAGGTTATAGTAATTATGTAAACACAAAATAACAAATACATTTGTCAGATGTGTCTGCCTACAAGCTTTAACCAAAGGGAAATTATACTATCCACGCAAATTGGCTTGGTTAGAAATCCGTCGGCTCACACGTGTTTGTATGTGTGCACAACAAGCTGTTTGATTAACTATTCTATTGTGTACTACCGGCAAATACTATCTGTGATATAAATGCAATCACGCGCGGTTATGCGATGACATTTTTAAATAATTATTCATCTAATCCATTGCACTCATCGCTGCATAAACGATCGTCTGTTTGTTGTAAACTAACGTCTTATTCCACTTCAAAAAGCTGGGCTAAGCTCGGTAAGTTATTGCAATACATAAATAATAAATGGCAATCTCAATTTATCGGATTATTCATTGGTAACAATGCTGCGATCTGACAAAGTGAATATTAGCTGCATAATATAGATTGGGAGCAATTCATCACAACATGGAAATCAGTCAGATGCATTTTAAGCAGCTTAATTGCAGCGGTGTTATGCAATTAGCTCTGAGGGTGCTGCTCAGATCATTTATCGACAATGCTTACGAGCGTTCTTGTCCCTACCGAAATGTTTGAATCCATTGTTTCAATTTTTAAAACTGTGTATTCTGCTGCAGTTAGTTTGAATTTGCAGACATGTGGGATGAATTGGCTACGCAAATAATTCAGGAAGACAATGTCATAATGATTATATTGTTGAGTGTTCAATTACACACAGGCTGGTCTCAAGAGCTACCACTATCTATAGAATTACAGCAATATGAAGAGTACACATACAGTGATATGCGATAACACACGCTTAATACCGGGTAAAGCCCCAATCTCAAGCACGTTGACGCAAAACGTAACTGTGAAGCACTGTAATTTTAATTAACATAATAGCGTTATTTATAGGTCAATATTAATCCATGTTTCCCCAATCGACCCCTTGAAGTAATTTGTACTTGGTACTTATAAGGCATAAGACATCATGTTCCATTGGTAAAAATAGATTGTGTTGAATACGTGACCCAACCTATGTACTTGTATGATCTTCGTTTGCTTAGAAGTTCACAGGATCGCACACAATATTATTAACATTCAGTTGCAGAGGTTCCTCCATTATGGTATGGTGTATGACCTTGGATTTTCTGTAATCTCCGGGATCCGTGCACATTCGTCATTTTTTGTGGCCTTGATTCAGCGACATCGATCCTTAATTTCAACCACACTTGTCCAATAACAGTGGTAGTGTTCGTGTGGAGGGGGACGGGAGGCGGGATATTTTGAATGCCTTACAGGAATGCTTTACTGAGCAGATAGTTTGTAAAGATATGGCGTGAATCAACGTTGGTATTTTTATAATTTGTGGCTATTTGCATAAACATTTTGATATCGGCATTGCTGTACATTTTAAAAAAACAATGCCAAAATTACGTTTGCGTTGGAATAGAAACTTGGGATGATTTACAACACCCTGCTGAAGGAAAATATTCTTCGCACCAAGGTACAGCATAGTCTTCGGGACGTGTACGCATTTACCCAGAAGGATATATAACAATTATAAACTCATTTAGACTGGATGTATCACCCAACCATTTATGTCGTTTGTAGACTCGACAAATATGCTAAGGATCTTCGTTCGTCTAGCCTTAACATCAGATGACCACAGATAAACTCACGGAAAGTAAAGCATTCTTGCACCGTCCTATTTATGCCAGTTGGCAATATTGGATATGATAGGGCTATTTGTTCAGTAAAAACACTGATCATATTTATCATTTATGTGCAGATCGAACCATACCTGTCATTTATCATTTTGAGTATAAACTGACAATGTGTACCACATAGTAAGCTGCTGTGATGGCCCCAGGCATCGACCTCTTTGTGTCAGATGTACTATTGACTGATCAGGTTACTTTCGTCTACATTTCCCCATATCCAGCATATTTGAACCAAAACGTGAAAAGCAGTGAGGACCCGCCAGTTTAATCATTCTCCCGTAATTGACTGCGTAGCAGGTGCTCTGGGGATCAGGGGATTGCATTTCCCAGCTCTCTTGAGACACCATAGGCTCAACTGACATCGTCGAATTAATTGCACCGTATTGCCAAGGGTACTATTGATCATGAGTTGTAGATGGACCGTATTTCTGGTTAACTTAATCTATTCCAGTTCACTTTGACCATTCTTCATACATAGTCTGTCTCGCATATCATTTGTAAATCACACTGACATTAAAGTTCAGTTATAACGAAGGAATGTTTCTGAATATGAAAGCTTTTTAAGATGGATCTGTCAAAGTACAATATAGCTGCACGATATATCCTACGTGTGAATCGGTCAGATGGTCAATGAGATTAATTCTTATTGGTGCATAGTTAATTGCGCCATAAATATTTATCACCTTCTTACTGTATCTCATGATCAAATGGTAAGCAACATATGAAATAGTATGACCTTGCAATCTCGTATTACAGACAAAATGAAACACATTTAGCAATATATTGAGACTAAAACATGATGCTTGTTGTAGAAAAGAACAAATATTCTTAACACTATGGGCAATGTAATAATTTTAGGTTTTCGATAACAATAAAGTATAACTGTTCCATTTCCGGTATTTGCTTACAGAGGGGTAATATTTAGGCATTGTTTTGTGTTCGTTTTTTTATCCATCACATTCAGTTTTGTGGTTATCCTTTTATATATGTAGCTGTCAAATATTTGTATTTGCGCTGATGGTCTATGCAATGTAACTGAAGTGCTCTGTTTGCGTTCTTTGCAAAGGAGCAATTTATGGAAGCGACTAGTGAGTCGTTTGTTACCTCTTACGAATGGATGAGATGCCCTCACTATCAGAGTATTGATGATAGTGTGATTACAATGTCGACCCCTCCGTTACTGTCGACCCCTCTGGTATTGCTGTTACCACATTAATCGAACATCAATGTTGGTATAATCATTAAAAGAGGGTACAGCAAATAATACAGATGAGGTGCAATAGTTGCTGACCACTTTCACCATTTTGTTATTCATGTCAAATTTTTTCAATCAAACATAATGATGGCTGTTAACAATAAGTTCCCTTAAAGGCAAAGATAAAATTAACAATTTGAAGCGAATTTTAAGCCAAATGTAGTTAACTGTGTATATAACAGCTCTGATCCATAGAAAAGATGGTAAGGATTAATTTACAAATATCTGGTTTTGGACTATGCGGTCTACAATAATGCGACGGTCTCAACCGACGTATTGATTGATTGATGCATTATACTTAATCGATTTGTTATATAGCTGCATAAGCATATTTCGATTAACGAAAGTCTTAAACGTGCAATTTCTACATGCTACCTCCATGATTGTATTAATATGATAATGTAGGTAATACATAGAATGTTTAGATGATCGGATTATACATAACATCAAATAACATTGGAATAAAATGCAGTGGTGCAATAAACTCTTGGCATCCAGGCGCTATTCCTTTAATGACGGCTACTATCGCTCGCACCATTTGTTCATGAATAAATCTCGTGGCACTGGACTGAGGCATGCATGCTAGTGCATGTATTGTAAAACTATTCGTGTCGGAAGATATGGTGGACATGATGATGCTTATCCCAACCCTCATACAATGGTCCCAAATTGACCCTTGTGATCTATACTGAATTATTCACCATGCGTATCTAGATAGCTGCAGGGTCGTCATTTGCAAGTGTTTGCTTACTGATATGGAAGTAAGCACGCCTATGATCATTTTCGTCTTTTGTGATTGGCAAATTTCCTCGTGTCTTGCTAAGATGTGGCTTAATTGCCAGTATGATGTATTGCATTAATTCACCGAAAATAGGAGAAGCAATTTATTTAACTAATATATTTAATTGATGCGATGGTTGTTGTAGGAAACAAAGGGGTGACTATAGGAAAAACGTTGTCAGCTATTGGGAGGCAGCAGACGTCACACCTTTTATATTGAAATAAGGTAGCAGTTCCATACTACGTATTGATTAATTCATTCATCAACGATACATAATCATAAAAGGTGGATTTGTTATATTGCTGCAATTCCAGCTTGCAGCATATTGACGATCTTATTAAACAGAAAATACAAGTAATACATAGAAAGCTTAGGTGATCGGACTATCCATTACATCAGATAACACAGAACCATAGATCAAATAGTATAATTGTGGTGGACAATAATGCTGTGGTGCAATAAATACCTGGCCTCCGGGCGCTATTACTTTAATGACGGCTGTCGTATCAGTTTGTGCATGAATAAACCTCGTGACACTGGAGGGGGGCATGCATGCTAATGCATGTATTGTAATACTGTTCGTATCGGAAGATATGGTGGCCATGATGGTGCTTATCTCAACCCTCATAAAATGGCCCCAAATCAAATTGGCCCTTGCCGTCTGTGCTGAAGTATTCCCCAAGCGTGCCTAGACTGCCACAGAATTATCATTTTAAGTGCTTGATCACTGAAATGGAAGTATGGCTCGCCTTTGATCATTTTTATGTTGTGTTATTGCCAAATAACCCGAATCGTACACATTGTTTTTCCTCGTAGTTTTGTTTCTGCCAGTGAAGCGATGTTAAATAATGAACCGCAACATATAAGTTTTTATGTGTAAGCAGGCGCGATTTGTACTTGCGGCAATATAAGCTTATATAGATAAGTTTATCTGGGGGTTTATGATAGATAATTTATATACGATTATGGACCGCTCTGTATGGTTACATTTTGTGCAGTCATTAATGAATAATCAATCATATGTAAGCTCATAGTCATTCAAGTCAGCCAAGTCAACTTGGTCTATGCTCCACTCAATTACAAATTCCATATACCTGTTTAAGGCACTTGACATTATATTAATTGTCTCATAGAGTAGATGCCAGCAAATACTGACTTGATATTCATAGCAAACGTCACCGTTAAACTGCTAACCTTTCTAGTTTTGAGTTATTATCAGCACCGTAGTGATGTTCCTGTATGCATCATGCGTTATTATTAGTGAACGATAACTGCATTGCCACTCCCACAGTGAAATACGTCTGCTTGTCGACACAACATTTAAGCCCACATCACCCCATTTATGTTGGCTGTTTATGCTATGTCATAAAAGATAAGAATATATAAGTATGACCGGTAAATATATTAATGCTAATCATTGGTTGACTGGTACAGAAACATTGAAGCTATGTTTGCTGACAAGCAAAGTAAAAAGAGCTGTTGAGTTGATAAAGGTTTTTTTTATCAAAACGCTAGAATAGAAAAAACAAAAAAGATAAAAATATCATTGAACAAAAACAATGGTTGTGGGTACACAACCCCCGTTAAAAGGGGTAGCAAGTATACGAAAGATACGTGAATAAAATAAAATACATAAACAAGGGTCAGGTGGGATGGGAAAAACAAAGATGGTGTTCGACGGAAATGTCAAGGCCAACTGGCGAAAGTCCAGTAAGGACGAACAATCACCAAGTTGGAAATTGCACACAGTAAGGATGTACTTTTACCAAAACACGAAATATATAGATTAAGTAATTCAGACCCACCGAAAGTGGAATAACAAGAAAAAAACAAAACAACATACTGTACAAACGCCTAGATAAAATTAATTAAAGTTATGCATAAAATTTGTTATTTGGGGTAATTTATCATTTTCCTTTGCTAAATCCCACAGTTAACATCTTTCAGAAATATCTCCTCTGATACGAATCTCTTATTTTAAATATTTGCACGACATGTGGGTTCATATATTGGCAGCACTGTTATGCTAATCTAGTCCGCCGTTTATATATCTTTATGATTTATGACTCAATGTACAAATTTATTCAAGCACATTACACATTAGACACCAACATTCAATTTATATAAAAGAGCTATGTACACTTTACAGCTACTGTTGTTTCCGTAGATGTTGTCACTGGGGAAAGACTGATATATATATTGCAGGAATATTTTATCTATCGTACGTTGTTAATCATACTGATGCTGTCTAGGCAACTAAATCACAGGTGTTAAACCCGGATACGTCCGAAATGATTAGATGGCAATGATAATATTGTGATTGTACGTCACTTTCAACGAGGTGATATCGTGACGGTGATACAATGATTAAACAGGGTAGGTAAAAACTCCTTCATTGCGAAGAAACTATGATGTCGGATGTGTCCCCTTTATGGATATGTGGAGCTGTGCTGGAATCAAAACAATTATATTCCTTTTTCATTATTGTGCATGGTTACGATGTTTCAATTATAGATATGTAAGGGTTCATTTAATACCATCAGCCGGTGCTAAAATGTAGCATCTATTTATAAAATTTGATTAATCTATCCGACCTTGATGTCATTTGTCTCACATTGCGCACAACTAGCCTGATTACTCTGCACCTAGACTCACATACAATGCATTGGAAAACAAACGATTTAGGTGATGCATCTAGCGTCACTATCTTTATCTAAACTTTCATAAAATTTCTATAAAATTCTATTGGCCATTGCTTGCTATGATATAATCGACCGAGGTCCTCCATTATGGTATTAAGTATAACCTTGGTCTATTTGATCTATGCCCATTCGTCATGTTTTAATAACTTGACTCAGTAACGTCAATCCATCATAGTAACTGCACATGAACAATAACACAAAGTGGTAATGTTCTTAGTCGGTCCAGTTAACTTTCTGTTTCTGTTAATCGACTAATAGAACTTTGCCATCAGCGGTATGTATTGCGGTACAGAAGGTGCGACAACCTCATAACTGTCGGAATAGAATGTCGCTCGACAATTAACAGTAGACTATGTACTATGCCATTTTCGTGACCGCGATAATGGTATGAACTAGTAACAAAACTAATGTCCATGCCTATCTTGGGTTCCCCGTGTATCTAGCCTTAACATCAGGAGACAAAAGATAATCAGTAAAGCATTCCAGCGCCTTCCTAATTTTGCCAATTGGCAATATTTGCTCCGATAGGGCAACTTGTTCAGTATAAATAAATATTGATCATATTAATCTTTTTACATGCATTCTACACGCATATCGTTAAACGGCTTTCATTTTCCATATAATTCAGATAATTTTGTAAACAAATGTCAATATCTGTCTTATAAATAAGAGCTGCATTAATTTATGGTCTTTATACGAAGTTGTTGAGAGCAACGAATGCCAGCCTTTTGACGTTAATGTCTAGAGTGTTAATTCCAACCCATTCACTTATTGTACTTGATAATCCCATGCTTTGATTGCAGCAACAAGTTATCTGAATACATGAAGCTTTCGTTTATACTATGTTCTGCACCTTCTATGAATTTATATGATAAGCGCAACAGAAATGTGATTGAGTAATAACTCACAGGATTTCGGGCATAGATAATGTGGTCTATTTCGTAATATTTGCTTGTTGTAACGGAGCGTATAATATGTGTCGCATTTATTTATCCTATAGCATTTTGCATGTCTGTAGTAGTGTTATTACATAATCTCGCGTGTGCATGTAATGTGCGAATTGCACAAGGCAACGCTGGAGGTTGAACAGGAGATAATTTTCGTGAAATATTTAAGCCAATTGCAAACCCTTAGAATTACATTGTTACCCTCGAGCACGTGGCGTTGACATGAAATCGATGTTAACATACTTACAATTCCTCATAGTCAGATACGCATAGTCACTTCATAATCATATCCGTTCCAAGAGGAAATAATAGCAGGTTCACAGCATGTTTGCGTTCCTCCGTATGGGGTGTTATTTTGTGATCAACGATATAAGTATTGGTAAATAGCATGTTATGGCATGAGAAAATTAGCTTTATTTGTTCAAAGTGTGCTTTTATCGATAATGAGGATAATAGCAGAGAGCAACTGCACTTGTAATAAACCTCTCGTGACTAGATATGTAGCAGGTGTTCTCGTGCGGGGACATTAATTAGTATTACTGAGACATCACGGATCTTATTTTGACATGAAGGTGCATCGTCACACATTCCAATTATTGTTATTTGAAGCCTCGATGATTTCACCAAACAATCGTTCAAGTCACTGTGGGTAAGTCACAGAGAAATCTTTTTCAATTTGCAAAACGGTTGAAAATGACATGATATGTGTTGGAAGATCAATCGAAGAAGCCCGTTATAGGTCGTAGTGTAGACACACAGCAATATATGCAGCTGCGGGATGCAGAAAGTATGTAAGAGGTTCAAGTTTTCGATTATATAAACATATTTGGCGTAACACACCATCCATCCAATCTGCTAACCATAGCGGAACGAACGGAGGAGGCAGCTATTAAGAACTGCACCATACACGCGGTTACGATATAGATATGATTGATTTACCGATGTCAATTAAAGGCACGATGTACCTTTGGACGAGGGGTGTTTAGGAAAGACTATATAATAGTATCAATATTCTGAGTGCATGCAAACAACTCTTTGGCATCAGACATTGAATAATAGTTCAACACCTTTGCGATACCTATAAAAAACCCATAGCATCATTGCAATTAGAAGTTAAATTCTATTTGACAGTAATTTATCCCTATAAGGTCTATATTGGGTGATCAAGTTAGTTTTGCCTATCTTATCTATTCCGGGATTTCTAGCTATTCCATAGTAACTTGGACTACATATATTAAACTGAGCTTGTCGTTTCCTATTGTTGAAGCTTCATTTGACGGAAGCCAAAAAAATACTGAGACGCATGACAAAATGGCGCGAAAATAGACACGCAGAAGATGGATCGGCAATGAGTGATCATTTATTATGCTCGCGTCCGTTCATCACAGATATTCCCCAATATCAAATAATTTCATTAAGCGCGAATTGCTTATCCTTTCAGCTGATCGTCTTAATACAAGCTTCTTTTAAATTATCCACTCACCCCACTCGTTTTTGAAAACCTTGGTATCTATTTCTTACACGATGTAAAATCGGATGGCGTCTGTGAGGATATGATTTGTGTACTCTCAGTTGTATGAATGATGTTTGCCGAATGCACAGCGCTATCTTTGATTATCTTTCTTACTCAAATTCACAGTTGCTATACCTTATTCGAGATAGTACCATTGCGTGAAGTGATCGTCGGAGGGACAAATAAGCAGATATTTGGCTAAATGTGGTATTACAATTTAGATATATCGGACATCCGATGATAAATGACGATTCATTTTGGTCATTGGCGTGCAGTTAATACTCTCCGATTGCAGTAATATTTCAATGTGCATGATGGCATGTCAAGTAATAGTTAACAGTGGTTGACATGATTTCAGTATGCTATCATATAAATTTGCAACTTGTTAGGAGCTTAACCTTTTGTCGCTAAAAGTGGCGGAACCCAAAAACACACAGATAGTGTAATCAATGGTGACAGCGGATGGCTTGTAATGATAATACAGTTCATTTATAAAACGCAACACATTGAATTTCTAGGCGCTGTATATATCTTTCAGTATGTTTCAGCTGTACTTTCATTGTATTTATTCCGGTAAGTTTGTAATCTGGTAATCCGCGAAACATCTATATTTATGTGCTGATCAGTCCATTAATGGCTTTTGTGCTTACAGCTTAATATGGGGTATTGTCCCCCGTAGTTATTCGCTATCAGCAAGCATTTTTTATACAATAAATTAATTAGTAAAGTGATAAAACGTATTACAAGTAAAGCCATATTTATAGAACGCTAGTAGCAAGTTTTTCTTTTACTTTAACGAATCCATTTTTGTTACGTTCACGAAATAATTTTATTCAATTGGCAGTGCGCTGTATATTGCTTATGCGTTATAGAATCGGTACACATGATCTTATTAAGTATCCATGAATCTTTAGAGACAATGTATGGTGTCAAATAAAAGTTCATAGCACAAAAAAACCCACCAGTTTCCATTTAGTATTTAGACAAACACCTCACAGCGACAAATAAAAGGGTCACTGTTTCATAATTGCAGTGGTCAGCTCAGAATATCAGCACAATCGCCATTTGACCCTGCAGGGCTGATAATTTTTTTTTTTTCAGCGTATCAAAGTCATAAACAGGAAGGTACGATGGTTTGTCCACAATGGTGTAGATATTTAGCTGCTCATATCAACGACGCTCAGAGATAACCTGTGACGAGGGATATAATGAGTACATTATTTCATGTTGTGCAATTACTGTGTACAGTATGGCTTTCAAATGCTGTAACGTTGTCACACTTGTTATTCGGGTATATGGGGAGGTGTTTGTCGTTTATCTGTTTAGTGGGATTTAGCCTCACACAATATTTGTAAACATAATTAGCATTTACAGCAAAGAAAGTCTACTGAATATGACTGCCTTTTGAAAAGTCGAAGGTTCCAAGGTTAAGTAATAAACAAACGAAAATGGTGAAGAAAAGTCCGTTCTTGTATATTGCTCTGAGTAATAAACCAAAAGTGCATTCCGACATGCACCTAATATTGATTTTTATAGGCCACGAACCTTTGTCGAGATTTTGCGTAAAGGATATCGAAACGACGACAAATGACAGACGCATCGACAAATTACTGTTTGATATAGTTCGTGGTGATAGATTGCATTTAAGGTATTATCTTGCTTGACCCTCTAGAAGGTAATAAAATCGAGTGCGTCTTCTGGTGCTACTTAGTGGTGTGATGCTAATACCACGCGTGCTTCTCTTTACACAGCACTGGAAGCAGGTGTTGTTCGATCGTGGTATGTCCTTGCTCCTTTGTAGAACAGCTATTCTCTTGATTGATGGAATCTGCTTCATGGAATCATACACAAGATGAGCCCATATGCAAAGCATCCATTGTGTGATTGATTCAAAAGTTAGGTGACCTTAAGGTGTCAGACGCTGTGGTTTAATATCCGTTTGATATCTGTTTGGAAGATTCATTTTATTATCCAGAAATGTGTTAGCCTTTAAATGACACAGTTCGCAAATGGCTGACAATTGGTTCTACTTATCAAAACACGTCCATTGAGATGATTGAAGGCTAAAATTGCACACATTTCTCTGGATCTAGAAATAAAGAGCAGCTGACTGAATGATTGAAAAAGGCCAATTCACATACTTACGTAAATGTTCATTGTGAGGCGGGCATACATCCACATTTTATTGAAGTTTTTTTAAATGGGTAAATAATTTATAAATACGTCACATTTATTTACACGAATTGTTAATCAACGAGTTGAATGATCATTTGTATTCACAGGATGTAATAATGTGTATTATAACGCTTTGACATCAAGATCAAGTTTTTCTTTGATTAAGTTATATCATATAGCTGTCATTGCTAATGTAAATAAATCACGCGCAGTGATGTGATGATATTTTGTATGGTCATTCACCAGATCATTTGAACTCATCCGGCCTTAAACGATCATGGATTTGAGTAAATTGGTGTCTTATAAAAAAGCTGCGCTAAACTATGTGACCTGAAGCATAAATAATTGATGGCCTTATCAAGCTATGTGTTATTCATTATTAACAATCCAGCGATCTGGTAAAGTCAAATATAGCCACTTAATTTAGCCTGGAGAGCCAGATGCTTGATGAGCAGCTTTATTGTCTATCAGCGTTATTTATTCAGTACCAATCGGTGTTATGTACTTAACTCCGAGGTCGCAGCATAAATTATTTATCGGCGAAGCATATGAGAGTTCTTGTCTCTATCGAAATGTTTGAATCCATGGTTAGAAGTTTTATATTTGTGTAACCAGCTGCAGGTTATTTTAATTGTCAGATCCAGGGCGATGATGATTGTTAGACCCAACAGGATCTCAATGGAACAATAAATAGAAACCAATGCGTATAGGTGCAGTTTATGAAGCTCATAATCAGTTGTCTCCAATGTAATCAAGATGTAACTAAAACACAACTAGATTTTGTGTAATAAAGATAGTGTGATTACAACGTCGACCCCTGCTATTTCTTTATGCATTGTGGTTACGCCATTCCGCTATAACATAAATATTGCTTTAATCCTGGACATAGGCCTCCAACAATCATCAACGAGGAAGAATAATTGCTGATTACTTACACTATTTCCATGCTATTTATGCCACGAATATTAAGATAAATAGGTCAGATATACTTACACGATCATGTAGATTGATTGATATATAGTGCTGCACAAATGCAGTCCGCGACACGCAGTTCGTTATATCAGACATTAATACTAATAATCGTAATCCTGGAACAAGTAACGATACCAAACGGACATCGGACATAGCATTATATCAGATGCCATAGACACATCAATCAAATAGTACCGCGGTGGTGGGCAATAATGCAGTCATTCATTAAATACCTGACAACGGTTATTCCAACAGTGCTAGCTGCTATCTCTCGTATCAGTTTGTGCATGAATAAACCTCGTGAAGCTGGAGAGAGACATGCATGCTAATGTTTGTCTTATAAAACTATTCACATCGGAAGATAAGTTGGCCATGATTGTGCTTATCTCAACCCTCATAAAATGGCCATGAATCAAATTACCCTTGTCATCTATGTTGCATCCCAAAGCGTGCGTAGACTACCACAGTGTCATAATGTTCAAGTTGCTGCGTACTAAAATATAAGTAAATATAAGTAAGCGCGCAAATAATAAGAATCATATATACATTACCTCGTGTCCTGCTAAGATGAGGCTTTAATGCCTGTGTGATGTAAGGCATTCATTCACAGCATATTGCAACAAACAATTGATAAAAACTAGCAGATTTTGACTCTTTAAAGAGTAAGCTGACGCAAATGTTACTTAAGCCGTACAGCGTATGCAGATAGCTTCATCCGAGGATTAATGGCAGATGCAGTATTGGGAATTATATACGTAGGCCTGTGTGTATACATCTGTGTGTATCTAATAGATTCCGGTATCCCGGGCCAACTCAACAGAAGGAATATGGATCTCACATTTATGAAGTGGTTGTATGAATTGGTTTTGGTGTAGTTAGAAATCCATAAGATCGAACTTAATCAGGGGACCAAGATTAACATTCAATAGCAGAGGTCCTCCATTATGATATTATGTATGACCTTGGCTTTCTGTAGTCTCCTGGGTCCAGGCTCATTCGTTATTTAACATGAACTTGACTCAGCGACGTCGATCCCTAATTTCTAACATACTTGTCCAATTACACAGAGTGGTAGTACTCAGTGCAGAGGGAAACGGGCGATTAAATTAACACAACGGTACGTGCCCGAGACGGAATATTTTGCTAAACAGTTAATGTTCCAAGTTAATGTTTGTTTTGTTTTGTTATCATTTTAGCCATGCGCATTAACATTTTAGTATCGGCTTTGCTGTATATTTAGGAAATAATACAAACTGTCCTGTGCGTTTTATTAGACAACGCGGTTTAATTTTTGATATACATAATAGTTCTTGACATGAAATAACGTCACTTTGCCGATTACACCTTCCTGCTGCAGGAAGAAATTTTTTCACATGAGGAGAAAACTAAGTTGGCAGTTGTTCTTTGGGGTACGTAATTATTTGTATGATGATATATAAGCATATAAATTGCATACATCAACCACCCATTCTGTCCGAATTGAAAGTCGTTCGTCCACTATGCTAAAAATTAGTCTATATACTTGTGAAGGCAATTTACGTGATCACGATAGTAAAATGGGGTAGTAGGTGACCTTAGACGATTCGACAATTGCTGTGAAGCAACCATTACAAAATGTGAATCGATGAATATTAACTACAGATAAATAATTGATAAACGTAAGGGATGTAAAAAGCCTTCTAGCGCCGCCCTATTTATGCCAGTTGGCAATAAAGGCTCTGATCACGCAAATTGCTCAGTAATTGTCTGGTATTTATCATTGTAAATATATACTCTTAATGGATTCCAAATATTGGGCCGTTGTAATGGCCTTATGCATCAACCATCATGTTTCTGATGTAACGTTGACTGATCAGATTAATGTTATTTACATTTTGACATACGCTGCATATTTGAACGAAATACCAAGGAAATTATTGTTACTTAGCCTCTGTAGGCTTCACAATCTTTTTATACGCATTCAACATACTAATTGTGAAACGTCATGCAACTCCCATATATTGCTGAGTATTTTGTCAATAAGTACCCTTAAAAAGAATCTCATTATTTCATAGCCATTTCACTTTTTCGCGTTTTAGACCAGCGATTGCTCAGCATTACTCATGAATTCCTTATGCTTATTTTGCTCGATCAGACAATTAACGCTAATGTCTGATGTGTCAATACAATTCATTCGTTTATTGCTTTTGATAATCCTGTGCTTTGATCGCAGAAACAAGTGATTCAGGAAGCTTTTTTCTTGCTGTATCCTAAATAATAATTCTCAATTTCCCATATTTCAATGGATTAAAATACATATTGCTCAATTGTGGCAAACGCTTCACTGGCAGATACAGTGTGTAGTATTTCGTAATGCTTACTTGATGTAGCGTACCACATCATACGTCCCATTCATTATGACGTTGGCGACGTATTTAGTCATCCTATATTGGTTTGAATGTATATGGTAGTGTCATGTTATGTATAAAGAATAACATGTTGAAAATATTTTACGTGACCTTATCTTGCATGTGCATGCATTGTGTGACTTGAACAAGAAAAAGAAGTTTAATTTCAGTGACTTCCTGAGCATTGCAACCTATTGAATTTAACTGCAAACGATTTAAACACACTTTTACCTCTTCATAGTAAGTCACATTATTAACCATAACAAAGGAAATAATAGCTTGTTTGCGTCCTTCCGTGCCAATGCTTGTCAGGTGTTATTTTACGGTCATTAAGGAACGTGCTTTGCTCATAGTTTACGTTAATCGTCAGTTAGTGTGTCGAGAAAGCATGAAGACAATAGCAGAGAGTGACCACAGTCCTCACGTGACTGGACGTGGAGCAGATGCTATCGGACGGGGGAATTAATTTGCAAGCTTTGCCATGAGTCATCATTTGGTCATATTGTGCCACATAGGTGCATCGTCACAAATTCCAATTATTGTGATTTTAAGCAAAGATAGTTATTGGCATTGGGGGTAATCCATATGAACAACTGTTGTTAATGACATAACTGACGATTAGATTAGCACAATAGCTGTACTCTAGAAAGGTATATGGAGTAATTAATCCGACGAAGTGAATTGAAGGCACGATGTCTTGATGTATGGGGGATGGGAGTGGCAGTTAACGTTATGAATCTCGTCACGTACAAATGCTCTCATATGTAAGATCCTGGTTTTTCTGACAAGTTGCTGTTGTGTGCTCATTGCATTCAGTATGATGTAAAATGCGTTTTAACGTTTACGCTTCATTGATATTCGCTGATAAGGAATCATACGCACTATAATATATACTACGAAGAGCAAATATACAGCCGTTGTGTCAGGAAGCAACCTTCTAATGTCCCTAGGGTGTCAGAACATCTCGTCACGTACAAATGCTGTCATGGGTAAGATCCTGGTTTTGCTGACAAGTTGCTCTTGTGTGTTGATTGCATTAAATATGATACAAAATGCGTTTAAACGTTAACATGCCGCTTGATAATAATAGAGCCGTTGAGAGAAATGTATCGTATTTATAATGATTCACACTCGCACTATCGTTGGACGAGGTGTTGTTAGGTAAGACTCTCAAGTATAAGATATATTATATGAGTGCATGCAAATAACCAGCAGTTCAAAAGCTTAGCAATGATCAGTTGATGCAGTGATTTGTTCCTCATTCTCGCTATTATGTTCACTCTGTTAAACTTTGTTAATGCTTTTATCGCACTATCTTTGGACGAGGTGTTGTTCGGTAAGACTCTCAAGTATAAGATATATTATATGAGTGCATGCAAATAACCAGCAGTTCAAAAGCTTAGCAATGATCAGTTGATGCAGTGATTTGTTCCTCATTCTCGCTATTATGTTCACTCTGTTAAACTTTGTTAATGCTTTTATCGTAGGGTGGGTATTTAAATCCATTATTTTTGTAATAAAGTTGGCAGCTTGAATAGTCGACAACTCAATGAAAATATACTACCTTTTGCGTAAGTGTCAATTGGGTTCGTCTAGGTACTAAATGGGGTTAAGATGCCTTTGTAATCAGCAACGATAGGTGCGATATCCTGGACTTCATTGATATCGTCGAATTAATTGCACCGTATTGCTATAGGTGCTAACGAGCATGAGATGGAGTAGACGTCTAATTCTTTGCTTCAGTTCATTCCAGTTCACTTTCTTTCTTTAGACGTAGTATGCCTCGCACAAGGAGAATTAGCATTTAACTTTATTTGTAACAAAGGGGTATTTCTCAACATGTATGCTTTTCAAAGGGGCCTGTCCAAGAGATATGTGATCAGGCTGAGGAATAAAGAAACATAGATTACAGACGTTCGATTATCTACCTGCCTATAAGCAGTTAACAAAACTTACTTATCCTCATGTCCACTTTAATCATGGTTAAGTACTACGCATCATCCCATTGAAAGACTTATTACGTTTTGGTATGGTTCATATATGATATGATGTGGTGCTAGTGGTGATATATGGCATAAAGTCATTATCCTGATTGAACTACTTGAAGTTCATGAACATGAGTGTGTTAAGTTATGCTATGTAGCGGCGTGATGCTCATCGCACATGGGCCACTCATACAAAGCATCGGAAGCAGATGTTGTTCGATCGTAGCATATACATGCTCCTTTGTAGGAGAGCTAGTCGCTTCATCTATATATGATCCTTCAAGGAATCATACACACAAAAATCGATACTACCAAGAGAAAATATGCAGCCGTTGTGTCATTGATTCAACTTTATATCGCCCTTAGGTGTCAGACGTTGTTGCTTTGGAAGATTACTTACGCTTGAGTCATTACATCCTCCTGTACTGTGCTGGCCCTTAAATGACACGGTTTAGACATAAGTAACAATTGTGTCGCTGTATTGATCAAAACACGTTGATAAAGATGATGAAAAACCAATACCAAACACAAGCTTCTAAATCGATAAATCACAGAGCGATTGATTATCGATGAGTGATGGAATACAATAACTCACCTGCTCACTTAAAATGTTCGTGGTGAAGTGACACTTATGCATAATGAAATATATCCATTGACCTTAGCCGTTTGCAATCAACATTGATTTTCTGCTCCATTGACCTCCACAAAGTCAAGGAGCCAGAGGAAAGCACACATCGATATTGTAATGTTGCCATTAGTTAATAATTTATAAACGCGTCCAATATCTTAATGAACGCTCTTTTCAAACACTGTAGATCAATTTATGGTACGATAATTTGTTTTTACGGAATCTAATGACCTGTATCAAAATATATTGACATCTATACGTACACAGCACTGATATCTCAGTCTATCTGCATAGGTAGAATATCAATTTAGCTTATTATGATAATACTTTCGCAACATACCTTACAGCACATTCACTATAGTTGGCAAATCGACTTGAAGCCCCAATAGGCCTGCAGTTATCCAAGATCAAGTACTTCCTTCTTTGATGTGGGCTATCAATAAAGTAAATTCAACCAAGCGCGGTTATGCGATGATATTATGCATAGTTACACATTGGATCCGTTGATAAGGAACTATATTGTTATAGCTTCTTGCGTCAATTTGTCGAAATATTGCTGTCCATGATACTCATTAAAATGCTATGACAGATTGGTTAACATCTAGATTGCCCACAATAGTTATTTTGTGAAAGTCAAAGTATTTTGAGACCAACTATTTAAGATATGTTGATCAATAAAGAGATTCGTGTATAGCAAAGGGGGCCCAATCCGACTCTATAATGCGACACATAATACAATGAACACGCCGTTAGATAAATCATCAGCCCTTGTTTGTTTGACATTTACTCATGAATCACGTTCTGTTGTTGAATCAGAGCAATGCAGTTGATTTAGCTAAGTAAATACAATCATGCATTCGGGCTTACTTTTCTTTCTTTATATGCCGAAAAAAAAACAGTCGAAGGGCAGATCTCCAAAGTGCACCACTGTGCACTTAACTAGGTGCCACCAATCACTGTCCGCCAAGTAAACAGTGTGAAAATAGGAGAAAATAGGACTCACTCAAATTAGATAGTATTTCCCAATAGAATTCTTTAACATATGCAGCACAATCCGACTAGGCGTTGCTTCCGATTCAGTAACGCGGAATATCCACAGCTTACATAATCAATCCACAGCGATCTTTTCCGTAATTCAAATATACCACACAGACCTTCGGTAATGACCTGCCATAATGTCACTCTTTGTTTTCGTATGGAAATGGTTTGTGTAATGCAAGTCTGGACTAAGCCCAGGCTAAATCTAATTCCAACGCACAAAGGGACATTCCAGATTTATTAACACATTCCTTTATTCCCCTGAGGTTGCCGAATTAGGATTTCACCGATGTGGCAAATTACAAGATATGCATGAAAAACCTCAACGAGCTCTGACCATGTAATTACAAAAAGGTGGGTTCATATGAGTTTGTCTAACATGGTGCCTTCTGCTACAGCAAGCTCATACCATTAGTTTCTAATCGGGGTTCGATTCATAGTGGAAATATATGATCTTCTAGCAGCGATTCAACCAGCCATTAACACGTTTCTGGTCCAACACTCGTAACAATAGTTTTGCTTCAATTAGAGAATTCTTCGAGGCCCATTTCCTCATTTTGTTCTCAGCAAAGGGGTATCATGGAATCCGGAATCGTACCAGCACACAATAGTGGAACTATACTTTTTAGAGTTCTTGCTAGAAACTTTTAATGCACACAAAGCAACCATCGCAATGGAATGTTTTGCAAGCTAAGGGGGGTTAGATTTTATTGTCTGGAACTGTAGATTTCTCCCCGTCTGTGCGTAGGCTACGCCCCTGCCAATATATATTAGACCATGCTGATCGCTTCTGTGCGATTCAGGAATGGGGTGTATTCTACAATGGCCCGTGACAAAACAACGGTCTTCCTCTATATTTCGTGTAAACGACCAGGTCATTTGTATATGATCAATATTATACACGAAAGCGCGTATAATTTTAGCGTCACTGATTTAATACGCATTTTATCTGATATGAGCTGAGTGGACCTGCCCTTATCATCATCGCCATCATCATCATCATCATCATCATTCATCATCATCATCATCATCATCATCATCATCATCATCATCATCATCATCATCATCATCGTCTCATCAACATCCACATCATCATCAACATCCTCTTCCTCTCGAAACAGAATGTGCAGCAGGTGTTCTGGGGTTCCCGGGATGGCATATGTCAGCTCCTATGAGACACCATGAGCTCGATTGACATAGTCGAATTAATTGCAATCTATTCCCAAGGGTGCTGTTGACCATGAGTTATCGATGGGTTAGATCTCCGATTTACTGCTTCAGATAATTCTAATTCACTTTTTATCATTCTACATACAAAGTCTACCTCACTCGACATTCGTGAATGTTATTGGCATTGGTTATTGATAGCCAAGTGGGGTTTCTGAATGTGAATGCCTTTAAAAATATTCCTGTCCAAGGCGAAGGTTACCAGGTTGAGGAATACAACACGATAGTTGAGGAACAAAACACGAGTCACATTTTTGCTGCTGCCTCAAAGCTACAACCAAAGGGTACAAACAGGTGATAATTATTGTAATCGCATGGCACCCTCCTCTCAGTCAAACTTTGTCTCATATCGCCGGCAAGCCGTGCGATAACTGACACCGTGACTCAATATCTCCTAGATTCCTTGTCGATTTGAGAAAGCCTCTTACCGTGCAGCGCAGCTATGACATGGCTTGACTATAGAGGCACCTCATATCAAGCACAGCTTGCGCGTTTTATAACAGGGTTTTTCTCAAGAGTGCTTTGCTTGCAGACCTTTGGCTACATGTTGCTCATCGGGAATTCACGGTATTACCGCATCTCCCTGTTTTCTCGCTGTGATGCGAAACAATAACATCTGAAAAGTCAGACAACAAAGTTGTCTGGTTAAAGGGACGGGAAACTCAGCAAGACTCATGTACATGAACACTGGGCCATACCGAATAAGAAGCATTTCAAGTTAATTCCATAGTCAATAGTTATAATATGTACACGGAATTCTATCAAAGCAGGGAGCTAGAGGGAAAAGGACAAATAATGGTCTTTATGTTGGCATTATTACCGGATCAGCAATATAGCACAATGCATCCAAATTATATAATAGCAAAAACTATTCCAACATTGTAAATTAATAATGGGTTTGACTGTGTGTTTTGACATATGATGATTTATGTAGGAAAGTAATTCAATCATGGCGCATGATATATCGTTATTTGCATTACCACTATACGCAGTACATCTTTTAAACATATAACTCCTGATGCTAGCTACAATAATTGTTTCGCAACACACCACAAATCATTTGTTATGGGTATCATATTACGGGTTGAATCTACCTTTTGTCTGGAAAATTATACAAGAATATTCCATTCTCCGATTTTACATCATTGCATGGGCTGTAATGAGTGTTTTGTCGGCATTGCGGGTTTTATATAATGTGCCCATATCATTCAGCAATGTTAAGTAGTTAACAGGCAAATAACTGAGTGAGATGTTATTGATTCGTAAAATCGTTGGTACACATCGGTGCTATGTAATCAGCTCTAAGGTCGTGCCATGTATAATTTATCGAAGAGGCTTACGGGAGTTCGTGATGCCGCCGTAATTATCAATACAATTGTTAAGATTTATATATCTGCGTTAAAATGATTCTATGCTTAAAAGGATTAAGTTTATTGAGCCTCAAACATTGATCACCTCTTTGTTGTATCTCATACTCATATGCTGAATAATATATGAAATAAAATAAATCACATGACGATAATGTTGTGGATTGCGCGTAAACTCAGACTACAGACTATTTTCCAATTGAACAGCGATTATGGTATGATACATGTTGTTGAGATATTATATCTTGTGAACACGATGTGCAGTGTAATGATTTTATAATAACAATAAAATATTACTGCTATTTGCATACACATGGAACACATTTAACCACTGCGCGTCCGCCGTAGTGTAATAATGAAAGAAGGGTCACTCACCAACGTCAAAGGTTCCATCAAGTTGTGAGGGCTGCAGTTTCAAGCCTCCCCCCGTGACAGTCGCCATCGGCAGATGATGCACCGTTCCCATGACGATAAGATAGCTGATGAGAGTTGGTCGGAGGCAGGCGGGTCGTTGAGGGTTCTTGCCGTCACGATTTGCATTGACATTTACAGTTTATACAGTAGCAGGCTCATCTGATCATGAACTAATCTTATGGAAGATGTAATTCAAACGATAGCATATGTTTGATCGACAAAGAGATGAGTCATTTTATGGTTGAGTTCATTATTGCTTGCGCATTGTATTGGCCAACTAATAACGCTGATTTATAACGCGGAGGGGTTATCTGTTTATTGTGAGAAAGGGGAGGGAGTGGTTCGGTTCCTGACGCCAATGATTATTGTACTAAAATAAGACCTCAGATGAATGGAACGGAGTTCGTAATGATCAATTAAAACAAAATCGTGTATACTCGTCACGACGATACATGTAAGAACGGTTCAACTGAAGCAAATGCTTGACCGTCGTACTGAATTGGGTGTGTATATTCCTCAGAAGACAAGACATTGGAGTCAATACAGTCAGTGACATGTTTTTCGTCAACTCAGACATTTATACTGCTTGGCATATTCCTGGAACTAGAAATCACGAGCGTTATTCCACAGTACTGTGACAAACGACGAGAAAGAGTTTTGTTATTCTACTACAAATATCGAACAGAATGTTGATGTTGTATGCATTTGATTATTTTGTTAGGAAGGATTGCCTACATCAAGTAAGCCAGTTGAAATTTCCCCCGTATGGAATACGTTTCAAGTTTTTCATCAATGTACACTGGTGTGCCGAATACAATTCATCATAGTCCCTTTTCATAAGCCACCTATATCCATCATAATGTTCACAGGACGGGCATATTTAGAAGATAATTAATATATACGACCTGGATTCATCTGCCATGGGACCACAATTAGTCATTCCTATCAATTGCATAATTGGCTGCGCCCTCGTTTATATACGCTGGGTGTATTGGGCCGATACACGCAGGGATATGCGAGAGAACGAGCGCAACTTCAGTCAACGTCAGAACATCATCGAGGACATTTACGCCAGATATAATTGTTATGCACCGCATGATAACACTGTGTCTTTAAGCAGATTAGATTAAATAACCCCTCTCACTATAATCATTTGAACATTACAGGGTTAACTATGATTTGTTATCATTAAATATCATACAGACGTAGCTGTGCGTACATGGAAACGGAGATAAACTAATCCTATTATACTGATGACAATAGACTGTATTAAACGAACAACACAAATTGTGTACTTGAACGAATTGACCTTTGTGTTTTAGGTTAACCGCAATATCGCATTTAAATTGGGGACAAGTTGTGATTGATATGCAAAAGCAGGTGGACTCCATTATGATACTTAGTGCGACCTTGGTTGTTCTGTATTCTACAGGATCCATGGCGATTACTAATTTTTGTGACCTTGTACCGCAGATGTTCAATTATACAGACTGGAAGTGTTCCATGGGGAGGGTAAAGGGCAATTAAGTAAAAACATAGATAAGTGTCTGAAATGGGATATTTCGACTTCATTACGCTTCAAGTAATCCTTTTTTCGGCGTGAATGTCGACACTCTTAATGGTCGTAGTGATGTAGACGAGACGTCAGTTGAATGGTAATTGGAAAACGGATGCTTATTTCGAAATGTGAGTAAACGAATTCCTCATCCTTTTTTTTCGGCGTGAATGTCGACACTCTTAATGGTCGTAGTGATGTAGACGAGACGTCAGTTGAATGGTAATTGGAAAACGGATGCTTATTTCGAAATGTGAGGAAACGGATTCCGCATCTAGCAAGTCCGAATATAAATTCCAAATCTACGGTATAGAGTAACTTTGATGATGTCCTGAGGTCACTGCTAAGCTGGAATTCCAAACTGCGACGTACCGCACGGGATTGGCATTTCAACTTAGTCCGTACGACGGTGAACTACCGCGTTGCCCTGATACTGTTTTTTTAAATTCTGGGGACGGAGGAATTCATTCAAGTATGGCGTCGTCAGCAAGCGTGGAGGTACAATTACCTTAAGCTTTGATTGAAGATCAAACGGGCTGATGTTAATTGTTATGGGAATTGATGGGTGTGGAATGTTTACTCTCCTTGCTACACCGGGACTATTTAATTTGGAAACTGACACGTTCGGAACATTTACTTGAGATACCAATGTTTGGTTCTTGCGGGGCGGTTGACAACGCTTATTATGGATAACTAAATAAAATCTGGTACGTTGATTTGCTGCAGTTATTCAATTAGAATCATTTAATGGCGGCAGTGGTGTGTATGTAAAAAAAACAGAACATTATGTTCTGCCTTTCATGAAAAATGGGGTTTACAAAAGGGGACAACAAAGAATTACGCAGTTTATTGGCGAGAGTGGGCGATAACTTTATATTTGAAATATACACATAAATATTGCAGGTATTAACAACCCATTCATGCAATTGACCGTCCTTCCTCGGTCAATGTATAATTGACAGAGAGGAACTAAGATGGTAACCTTCTCAGTCACTTTGTCGGTCCTGTTCATTTTGTGTGTTTGTGTATCGGCGGCTAGATGCCTTTGGAGAAGCAATTGATGTGCGTCCAGCTCATTTCTGTCGAAACATCGCTCTTCAACTATGACGATCAAGATTATATGTATTTGTAAATGCTATATCAACTAACGACAACTGCAAGTAATATTTACTTTTAGTTGTCGTTAGAAGATAAACAAATATGCGGTCAAGGAACAATTACACAAAGAGTGTTGATCAAGGATTGTTTGTGCGTGTTGCCTTCACATGATATGACCGGCGATAAATAATTGATTAACGTAGGGTATTCGGGGGTCGGTGGGGGGAGGGGGGGGGGGGGGGGTTGGTGGGCAAAGTACTGGTTTGTGTTGCATGAATGAAGTATGCAACATGAAGATAGATAATACCGTTAGAATTCATCAATGTTTGACAGTTAGTTGTGGTCCTCGTTGCAGGTTAAGTTTTGATGGGCATCTGACTATTACTGGTCTTTACTGTTACAGCCTAGCCATTATCAAATACACAGGACTAACTGCATGTCTATGGTAATTTGACATTTTGGAGAGCACCCAAGATATTGTTTCACACATTAGTCGTCGAAGTAATTAGCATTTGGGTTGATCCATATTAAGAGTTGTCATTTGAATATGAATAAGCAGGTTATAGTAATTATGTAAACACAAAATAAATACATTTGTCAGATGTGTCTGCCTACAAGCTTTAACAAAAGGGAAATTATACTATCCACGCAAATTGGCTTGGTTAGAAATCCGTCGGCTCACGCGTGTGTGTATGTGTGCACAACAACCGATTTGTTCAATAGCAGATAATCTCTTTAATTACGAATTTATCATCTTTGCCGCGGATCGTCCAGATAAATGCTTCTAGAACATAATACACTCACCACCCTTGAACGACACCTAACCAGGTGGCCTTTTTGGAATCTAAGTTGGGCAGAATAACAATACTTGAGAACGCCCCCCACCTACCCTTTGGGATGTTGCACTTTACATCCATGTTATCATAGCATGCGTCGTTTCCTGTACCGATTCTAAGCAGTTAACAGGCTAATGGCTTTACGAGTTAGTATAATAGATAACTAAGCTGGAAACAAGCTGTTTGATTAACTATTCTATTGTGTACTACCGGCAAAATACTATCTGTGATATAAATGCAATCACGCGCGGTTATGCGATGACATTTTTTAAATAATTATTCATCTAATCCATTGCACTCATCGTTGCATAAACGATCGTCTGTTTGTTGTAAACTAACGTCTCAACGATCTGACAAAGTAAATATTAGCTGCATAATATAGATTGGGAGCAATTCACCACAACATGGAAATCATTCAGATGCTTCATGAGCAGCTTAATTGCAGCGGTGTTATGCAATTAGCTCTGAGGGTGCTGCTCAGATCATTTATCGACAATGCTTACGAGCGTTCTTGTCACTACCGAAATGTTTGAATCCATTGTTTCAATTTTTAAAACTGTGTATTCTGCAGCATGTAGTTTGAATTTGCTGACATGTGGGATGAATTGTCTACGCAAATGATACACACGCTTAATACCGGGTAAAGCCCCAATCTCAAGCACGTTGACGCAAAACGTAACTGTGAAGCACTGTCTTAGAGCAAATTAAGTAACTTTAATTAACATAATAGTGTTATTTATAGGTCAATTATAATCCATGTTGCCCCAATCGACCCCTTGAAGTAATTTGTACTTGGTACTTATTAGGCATAAGACATCATGTTCCATTGGTAAAAATAGATTGTGTTGAATACGTGACACAACCTGTGTACTTGTATGAACTTCGTTTGCTTAGAAGTTCACAGGATCGCACACAATATTAATTAACTTTAAGTTGCAGAGGTCCTCCATTATGGTATTGTGTATGACCTTGGTTTTCCTGTAATCTCCGGGATCCGTGCACATTCGTCATTTTTTTGTGACCTTGATTCAGCGACATCGATCCTTCATTTCAACCACACTTGTCAAATAACAGTGGTAGTGTTCGTGTGGAGGGGGACGGGAGGCGGGATATTTTGAATGCCTTACAGGAATGCTTTACTGAGCAGATAGTTTGTAAAGATATGGCGCGAATCAATGTTGGTATTTTTATAATTTGTGGCTATTTGCATAAACATTTTGATATCAGCATTGCTGTACATTTTAAAAAACAATGCCAAAATTACGTTAGCGTTGTAATAGAAAACGCGGATTGATCTTAATATTCATTTTAGTACATGGGATGATTTACAACAACCTGCTGAAGGAAAATATTCTTCGCACCAAGGGACAGCATAGTCTTCAGGGCGTATACACATTTACCCAGAAAGTTATATATCAATTATAAACTCATTTAGATTGGATGTATCACCCAACCATTAATGCAACGGGCCGTTCTTGATCGGTTCTTGTTTATCTACAAGACAGGAACTAAGATGTTGGCCCAATTAATATGTTTCAGTCGCTTTCTGTGTCATGTTCACTTAATATGTTTGTGAATTGAGTAACAGAACTTTGCTCTTGGCGGCTGTATTGAAGCGCAGGAATTGCTACCAGCTTACATCGGTCGGATATGAAAGTTTCTCTTTCACTACGATAAACAATAATCTATGTACTTTCAAATGCAATTGTCGTAACCACGAAAGTAATATAATTTAGTAAGTGTCGTTTGTAGACTCGACAAATATGCTTAGGTTCTTCGTTCGTCTAGCCTTAACATCAGATGACCACAGAAAAACTCACGGAAAGTAAAGCATTCTTGCGCACTTCTATTTATGCCAGTTAGCAATATTGGATATGAAAGGGCAATTTGTTCAGTAAAACACTGATCATATTTATCATTTATGTACAGATCGAACCATACCTGTCATTTATCATTTTGAGTATAAACTGACAATATGTACCACATAGTAAGCTGCTGTGATGGCCCCAGGCATTGACCTCTTTGTGTTAGATGTACTAACGTGAAGTGCTGCACGGCGCTGCACGCACTGACAATGAATTGCACAAAATAACGACAGTAATTTACCGCGATAAGAGATGCATTGCTTGATGCAGTTAGTTGTTCCTCGTCGTGTCGTTAACGTTCATTCTAGGAACCTTCTTGCAACCTACTAATGGTGCTATCGAATGATAGGCATTTTAATCAACTGTTATATTCTTAATTCTTCCAAGTGGATCTTAGACGCAAGTGTTTAATGCTAAAAGCAGCAATGAGAGTCGTCGAGGCGGTGTGGTATTAAAAGACGAGGTTTATATTTCATTCCAGTCAGTCTGTTTGTTTTTCAGAGTACTATTGGCAGAGGAATGCACTCAATTATACTTTAAGAGTAATGAAAAGTAAGTGGTCGGCACCGGTTATCTGCATAGTCGTCGTCTGGCATCTGACCAAGCAGCTTTCTCTATAGATCAATAACGTAATTATGAAGGGGCCTCCACCCCATGTACTTCTAATCATGATATAACCCAAGTACAACTGCCCCTGCGCTATAGCTTTTAATAGCATTGTGATCTGTGTTGTTTTTACCAAATCTTTATCTCTACTATTGACATAGTCCAACATACATCATAAATGTTTTGTGTTAAGGCATACTTCCCTATTCCCTGCCGTTCTTTGTCACTGTTCTATAAAAAAGTGCCGATTTATTCATTTCATTGCAACTGCTACTTCTTAAAATCAGCTTAAATATAAATCATTCACTCATATTGAGGAAAGGCTGACACAAGATTTGATTATTGGTTGACATAACCAGATATTTATGATGCACAGACGACGTGCGAAATTATGCGGTCGAGGAAATAACTGTGTGTTATGTAAATGATGTGTGTATTGGGCTATAAAATGATTTTCCGATGCCGCGTGTGCTTTTATTTTGTGATTAAGGGGTGAAAATAAACAGGTTGTACATCAAGACACCCAATGTCATGATCCGGCAATCCAATTAACGCCATTTGAACCGCTCTCATGGCCATTAACCTGGTATCGCCATGCTGCCTACATAAAACATCATGATATATATGAAAAATATATCCATAAGGCTCTCTATCCACAGTGTGACAAAGACATCGCTCAAATCACGAAATACACGTCAACATTTGTATGGCTTACAACAGAATTTAATAGACATGAGATCACTTTAGCAATGTGCAGTAGTTATCAGGCAAATTACTTAATTCATCATTCATTATACAATATGGAAAGACCAAAGATTTAGATGAAATACAACATCCATTTATAACGATTTGACATGTATTTTGTTGGCAACGTCACCGCATGTCTTCTGATATATGTTGAATGATATTGTACGATATTGTAAGTGCTAATGTATAACGTAATGGTAGCGGTTGATTTCTCATATGTATGCTTTTATTCAGATACAGAAAAGTGATTATATGCTAACATTAGACATAGATACAATCCTACTGATTATATACGCATTTGATCTGATGTGTGATTGTAACAACAGTGAGGACCCGCCAGTGTAATCATTCTCCCGTAATTGACTGCGTAGCAGGTGCTCTGGGGATCAGGAGATTGCATTTGCCAGCTATCTTGAGGCACCATCGGCTCAACTGACATCGTCGAATTAATTGCACCGTATTGCCAAGGGTACTATTGATCATCAGTTGTAGATGAACCGTATTTCTGGTTAGACCGTATATCTTGTTAACTGAATCTATTCCAGTTCACTTTGACCATTCTGCATACATAGCCTGCCTCACATATCATTTGTAAATCACACTGACATTAAAGTTCAGTTATAACGAAGGAATGTTTCTGAATATGAAAGCGTTTTAAGATGGATCTGGCAAAGTACAATACAGCTGCATAATATATCCCAGGGAGCAGTTAACCTCTAACTGTGAATCGGTCAGATGGTCAATGAGCAGCTTGATTGTTCATCACCATTTTTGTTCAGTTTCCATCGATGAACATATGAGCGTTCGTATCTCTACCGTTTGAATCCATTGTAAGAATGTGTATGATTTCGTTATCTGCTGCAGATAGTTTGAATTTTCAAATAACATTTGGGATGATTATGCTACACAAATAATACAAGGAGACTATATAATGATGATGTATTGGACCCGACAGGAACTCAAGAGGCGATTAATTCTTAGGTATATAATTTATTGCGCCAAAAATATTTATCACCTTCTTACTGTATCTCATGGTCAAATGATAAGTAACATATGAAATAGTATGACCTGGCAATCACGTACTACAGACAAAATGAAACACATTTATCAATATATTGATACTTTGACTTGATACTTGTTGTAAAAATTAACAAATATTTTAACACTATGGGCAATGTAATAATTTGGGGTTTTCGATAACAATAAAGTATAACTGTTCCATTTCCGGTATGTGCTTACACAGGGAGAATATTTAGGCATTGTTTTGTGTTCGTTTTTTATCCATCACATTCAGTTTGTGGTTATCCTTTTATATCTGTAGCTGACAAATATTTGTATTTGCGCTGATGGTCTATGCAATATAACTGAAGTGCTCTGTTTGCGTTCTTTGCAAAGGAGCAATTTATGGAAGCGACTAGTGAGTCGTTTGTTACCTCTTGCGAATGGATGAGATGCCCTCACTATCAGGGTATTGATGATAGTGTGATTACAATGTCGTCCCCTCTGGTTACTCTAGGTATTGTTGTTACCACATTAATCGAACATCAAAGTTGGTATAATCATTAATAGAGGGTACAGCAAATAATACAGATGAGGTACAATAGTTGCTGACCACTTTCACCATTTTCCATGTTATTCATGTCACATTTTGTCTATCAAACATAATGATGGCTGTAAACAATAAATTCCCTTAAAGGCAAAGATAAAATTCACAATTTGAAGCGAATTTTACGCCAAACGAGGTTAAACTGTGTATATAACAGCTCTGATCCATAGAAAAGATCGTAAGGATTAATTTACAAATATCTGGTTTTAGACTTTGCGGTGTACAATAATGCGACGTCTCAACCGACGTATTGATTGATTGATGCATTGTACGATTTGTTATATAGCTGCATAAGCATATTTCGATTAACGAAAGTCTTAAACGTGCAATTTCTACATGCTACCTCCATGATTGTATTAATATGATAATGTAGGTAATACATAGAATGTTTAGATGATCGGATTATACATAATATCAAATAACATTGAAATAAAATGCAGTGGTGCAATAAACTCTTGGCATCCAGGCGCTATTCCTTTAATGACGGCTACTATCGCTCGCACCATTTGTTCATGAATAAATCTCGTGGTACTGGACTGAGGCATGCATGCTAGTGCATGTATTGTAAAACTATTCGTGTCGGAAGATATGGTGGACATGATGATGCTTATCTCTACCCACATAAAATATCCTCAAATCAAATTGGCCATTGTCATCTACGCTGAATTATTCACCATTCGTGCCTAGACTTCTGCAGTGTCGTCACTCTAGAGTGTTTGTTTACTGAAATGGAAGTAAGCACGGCTTTCATCATTTTCATGTTTTGTGATTTGCAAATAATGTAATTCCTACAAATTGCCGAAATGTGCGTTGTTGCAAGTGTGATGCAATAGATTTATTCAAAGCAAATTTGGTTCCATAATTGATTTATGCTAATGTTTATCGGTTTGTTAGAGGATTAATGCTTTATTTGGAATTTAATCTGGCTACGTTTGGTTATATCTTTGCACAGCTATTTGATTGAATAATAATTTGCAAGTTTCAATGAATTGAAATGGATGGTGCTCAATTGATGTCAACGCTATTTAGATTGAGATAATGTCGTAATATGTGATTGACGTAGCGTAGCGCATAATATGTTTCGCATTTATATAACTTATATTAGTTTGTATGTCTGTACAAGTGTAATAAAATAGCACTGCACACCCTTAAAATTAATTTCTACCCTTGCGCACGTCATGTTGACATGAGATCGATGTTAACACAGGTATAACTCCTCAGAGTCAGGTACGCAGTCACTTCATAGCCATGGCAGATAATAAAATAATAGCAGGTTTACAGCGTATATGCATTCCTCTGTGACAATGCATAATGGGTCTTATTCTGTGTTCATTGAGTAACGCGCTCAATGAAATTTAATATGATTATTGATATATCGACAAATAAGCAGATTGGCAATATCTGCACGAATATATTAGATCAATAAAGGTTTTGATAGATTACTGAAAACATTTCCCCTCTTATTTCGCAATTGCACTCCAACCAAATTGAACTAATTTATCCATACATAGTGTGCATTTATCATTTGTTAGTACATCAAAAATGTATGAGGATGATAGCGGAGTGCGACCGCTGTTATCATTATTCTCTCGTGACTAGATGTGTAGCAGATGCTCCAGTACGGGGAAATTAATTAGAAAGCTTTACCAAGATATCACGGACCATATTGTGCCATGTAGGTGCATCGTTACAAATTGTAATTATTGATATTTTAAGCTTCGATACTTTCGCACCACGCTCGTTCAAGTCATCATGGGTAAGTCACAGTGCATTACATTTTTTTCAATATGCAAATCTGTTGTAAATGACATAATACAATGTGGAGGCTCTCTCGATGAAGCACGCTATAGGTTATGATGTAGACACGACATATTCTATGCAGCTGTTGGATGCAGAAAGCAAAATACACACAAATTATATACATTAATCAGGTCTAACGCGCCGTGCATCCATTCTGTGTTCGATAAAAGAACGAATGGAGGAGATGATTGATCAGACATACACCATAAATGCAGTCGCGATACGGATATTATGGAATTAACAATGTCAGTAAAAGGCACCAAGTCTCGGAATCTGGAAGAGGTGGGGGGGGGGGGGGTGTACCACTGATGAATGTAATCCTATTGCAACCCCAAGACCTCTGTTATCCATTATCACGATGAGATAATGACGTATGGTCGTCTCTGCTAGGTACACGGAGAATTGTCGTCCGGTAGTGATGGCGCTGTTGAGTGAAATATAACCCATTTTGCAATATTCATAAAGAAGACCGCGAAATAACCTTGGCTAGAAAATATGTTATTTGAGTGCATGCAAAAAACTTTTGACATCAGTCATTGAATAATAGTTCAATAGCTTTGCGTTGCCTTTAGAAACCCATACTATCATCATTGGGCATTTATTAAGCATGTTGGTATATAATTAAGCACTTAAGGAAATCTACTATTTTTCCGATAGTGTCAATAGGAGACAATTTTGTCAACCACTGATATGAATCCCCCAAGGTCCAATTATTCGGACATGATAAAAGAGTGATTCATTTATTCACCAATCAGTTTGATACACTTGTGCCAGCTAACTGCGTACACATATTGATTGCTGACCCATAGTAGCTTTGGGCTATACACATTGAATTAAGCTCATTACTTCCATCTGTGAGAACCTCAGTTCACAGAAGCCAAAAAATACAGAGGCGCATGATAGAATGGCATGAAAACAAACAAGCTGCAAATGTCTCGGCAATAAGTGATAATGGGGCAAGCTGATAGATCCTACTTTCTGTGCAAATCAACTGTGTTATTAACAGTTAACCCGTTTATGCAAGTGGTTGCGTTCTTTTTCACCAATATTCATCGATAGCAAATAATACTCCCTGCAACTGGTCATCTTGAACAATGTCTTGTTTTGAAAACCACGGTAGCTATATCTTAGATGATGTTACATAGGGTGGCTTCCGTCAGGATATATGGTGTGCTAAATGAGTTTATGAAAGCGCGCATTTCCCTTGGTGTGTATATTCTCAATAATATAGATGATGTTTCCCGTATGAACAGCGCTATATTTGATTACATTTAATACTCAAATTTACTGTTGGTTTACCTTATTCAAGATCTGAGTGACAAGGATGCAAATATTTGGTTGCATGTGGAAATACATTCTAGATATATCAGCCTTGCAGTGGTAGATTACGAATCTTTTTGAATTTATCATGCAATCATCGAATTGGTACAATTGCAAACTTGTTTTGAGCCAAACCTTTTGGCTCTTAAAGAGGCGGAACCCAAAAGATGGGTAAATGCAATCGATGGTGATAGCGGATGGCCTGTTTCTATCAACATATCTTCATTGTGTCTCACTCACCACTTCCATATGTTGTATGCATTTGTCACATCACGCAACTGCCTAATATATACTGAAGTAAAATCAGCTCGCTGCCACGTCCAGTACATTGGGACATGAGGTTTAGATGAAACAAAACATCCATTTATAGCGATTTGACATGTTTGTTTGGTGGCAACTTCGCAGCATATATTTGCTGATATATGTTGCATGATATTGTACGCTTAGTGATGAGTGATAATTAAAAAAACGTTTGGTTTATTGCTCATATGTATGCTTTTATCGCCGGGGATAGGTTACAGAGCTGACGCTGTGATTCATGGTGACTACATTTGTTTGAAGTTTGACCACGAAGAGGCTGTAATCCCTCCCATGACCCTATAGCCAGGCCACTTTTCAACCAGTATTATTATATAATTCCTTCTTGATGGTTATTAACTTTGTATATCCTTCAGATGCGATATTTTATAACTTCATGTGAGCTCTAGGGTGAATTACGTCATGTATTTTTAAACTCGCAGGATCGGGTTTATCGTTTATCTGCTTAATGGCTTGTAATAAGCAAATATTGGTAGGTTTCTCATTCTCACTGGTGATGCACGTATATTGCTACTTAGTAGCTATCAGATCATTCTTATTACAACTGTGGCCTGTATTCTACGAAGGCTTTCGTCAAAGAAGAGTCATAACGTCAATCAAAGAAATCGTTGAGGGGATATCAGAAACCGGACACCGATTTTCTGCTAACCTTTGCCAATTGAGTCTTACTGATACTATAGTCATTTTATCTGACGTGAGAGAAGACCCTTACGTCTAATCATCCTCTCGTAACTGAATTTGTATTATTGGTCCGTGGTTCAAGGGATTGCATTTGCTAGCCCCCTTGAGACATCACGGGTTCAATTGACATTGTTGAATTCATTGCTCTGTATTGCAAAGGATGCTATTGACCATGAGTTGTAGATGGGCCTAATATCTGGTTAACTGCTTCAGTTCTTTCCAATTCACTTTTATCATTCTTCAGACATAACCTGCCTCACAGATTATTCATAAATGTAAATGTATTAAAGGTCAGTTATAACGAAGGAAATGCTATTTTAAGATGGACCTGTCCAAAATGTAGATAACTAAGTTTTAAACACGCATCCTGTCTCTAAGCAATAAACAAAGGGTGCGTACTTTCTTTTAGACATGCAGGCTATAATTATTGTTAACTGCCACGCATCATCCATAGACTTTGGCGCTTAAATACGATTACATATGTTTCAAATAGATATATAACCGACGTATTGATTGATAAATTCATCCATTATACCTAATCGATTTGTTGCTTTGCCGCATATGCATATTTGGGTTAACGAATAACAAAAGCCTTAAAAGTACAATTTCTACATGCTGCCTCCAGGATCGTATAAATATGATAATAAAAGTAATACATAGATCGGATAATGCATGAAGTCAAATAATATTGCAATATCGAGCAAATTGTACAACGGTGGTGGAGAACAAAGCAGTGGTGCAATGAATACCTGGCATCCAGGCGCCTTTCCTTTGATGACGGCTAATATCTCTCGAATCAGTTTGTTCATGAATAGATCTCGTGGCACTGGAGTGAGGCGTGCATGCGAGTGCATATATTGTAAAACTATTCGTGTCGGAAGATATGATGGCCGTTGTAATGCTTATCCCAACCCTCATACAATGGTCCCAAATTGACCCTTGTGATCTATAGTGAATTATTCACCATGCGTATCTAGATAGCTGCAGGGTCGTCATTTGCAAGTGTTTGCTTACTGAAATGGAAGTAAGCACGCCTATGATCATTTTCGTCTTTTGTGATTGGCAAATTTCCTCGTGTCTTGCTAAGATGTGGCTTAATTGCCAGTATTGCATTAATTCACTGAAAATAAGAGAAACAATTAATTTAACTAATATATTTAATTGATGCGATGGTTGTTGTAGGAAACAAAGGGGTGACCGTAAGAAAAACGTTGCCAGCTATTGGGATGCAGCAGACTTCACACCTTTTATATTGAAATAAGGTAGCAGTTCCATACTGCGTATTGATTGATTCATTCATCAACGATGTTATATTGCTCCAATTCCAGCTGGCAGCATATTGACGATCTTATTAAACAGAAAATACAAGTAATACATAGAAAGCTTAGGTGATCGGACTATCCATTTCTTCAGATAACATAGAACCATAGATCAAATAGTACAATTGTGGTGGACAATAATGCTGTGGTGCAATAAGTACCTGGCCTCCGGGCGCTATTACTTTAATGACGGCTGTCGTATCAGTTTGCGCATGAATAAAACTCGTGACACTGGAATGGGGCATGCATGCTAATGCATGTATTGTAAAACTATTCGTGTCAGAAGATATGGTGGCCATGATGGTGCTTATTCCTCATAAAATGGCCCCAAATCAAATTGGCCCTTGTCATCTGTGCTGAAGTATTCCCCAAGCGTGCCTAGACTGCCACAGGATTATCATTTCAAGTGCTTGCGCACTGAAATGGAAGTATGGCTCGCCTTTGATCATTTTTATGTTGTGTTATTGCCAAATAACCCGAATCGTACACATTGTTTTTCCTCGTAGTTTTGTTTCTGCCAGTGAAGCGATGTTAAATAATGAACCGCAACATATAAGTTTTGATGTGTAAGCAGGCGCGATTTATACTTGCGGCAATATAATCTTATATAGATAAGTTTATCTGGGGGTTTATGTTAGATAATGTATATGCGATTATAGAACGCTCTGTATGGTTACATTTTGTGCAGTCATTAATGATTAATCAATAATTTGTAGGCTCATAGTCATTCAAGTCAGCCAAGTCAACTTGGTCTATGCTCCACTCAATTACAAATTCCATATACCTGTTTAAGGCACTTGACATTATATTAATTGTCTCATACACAAGAGAGTAGATGCCAGCAAATACTGACTTGATATTCAGAGCAAGCGTCACCGTTAAACTGCTAACCTTTCTAGTTTAGAGTTATTATCAGCACCGTAGTGACGTTCCTGTATGCATCATGCGTTATTATTAGTGAACGATTACTGCATTGCCACTCCCACAGTGAAATACGTCTGCTTGTCGTCACAACATTGAAGCCCACATCACCCCATTTATGTTGGCTGTTTATGCTATGCCATAAAAGATAAGAATATATAAGTATGACCGGTAAATATTTTAATACTAATCACTGGTTGACTGGTACAGAAACTTTGAAGCTATGTTTGCTGACAAGCAAAGTAAAAATAGCTGTTGAGTTGATAAAGGGCTTTTTATCAAAACGCTAGAATAGAAAAAACAAAAAAAGATAAAAATATCATTGAACAAAAAAAATGGTTGGGGGTACACAACCACCAATAAAAGGGGTAGCAAGTATATGAAAGATACATGAATAAAATAAAATACATAAACAAGGGTGAGGTGGGATGGGAAAAACAGAGATGGTGTTCGACGGAAATGTCATGGCCAACTGGTTGAAGTCCAGTAAGGACGAACAATCACCAAGTTGAAAATTGCACACAGTAAGGTTGTACTTTTACCAAAACACGAAATATATAGATTAAGTGATGCAGACCCACCGAAAGTGGAATAACAAGAAAAAACAAAACAACATACTGTACAAACGCCTAGATAAAATTAATTAAAGTTATGCATAAAATTTGTTATTTGGGGTAATTTATCATTTTCCTTTGCTAAATCCCACAGTTAACATCTTTCAGAAATATCTCCTTTGATACGAATCTCTTATTTTAAATATTTGCATGACATGTGGGTTCATATATTGGCAGCACTGTTATGCTAATCTAGTCCGCCGTTTATATATCTTTATGATTTATGACTCAATGTACAAATTTATTCAAGCACATTACACATTAGACACCAACATTCAATTTATATAAAAGAGCTATGTACACTTTACAGCTACTGTTGTTTCCGTGGATGTTGTCACTGGGGAAAGACTGATATATTACTGTTGCTGTCTAGGCAATTAAATCACAGGTGTTCGACCCGGATACGCCCGAAATGATTAGATGGCAATGATAATATTGTGATTGTACGTCACTTTCAACGAGGTGATATCGTGACGGTGGTAAAATGATTAAACAGGGTAGGTAAAAACTCCTTCATTGCGAAGAAACTATGTCGGATGTGTCCCCTTTATGGATATGATATCCCAATTATATTCCTTTTTCATTATTGTGCATTGTAACGATGTTTCAATTATAGATATGTAAGGGTTCATTTAATACCATCAGCAGGTGCTAAAATGTAGCATCAACTTATAAAATTTGATTAATCTATCCGACCTTGATGTCATTTGTCTCATATTGCGCACAACTAGCCTAGATAATGATATGTACTAGTAACATAACTAATGTCCATGCCTATCTTGGGTTCCCCGTGTATCTAGCCTTACCATCAGGTGGCAACAGATCATCAGTAAAGCATTCCAGCGCCTTCCTAATTATGCCAATTGGCAATATTTGCTCCGATAGGGCAACTTGCTCAGTATAAATAAATGTTGATCATATTAATCTTTTTACATGCATTCTACACGCATATCGTTAAACTGCTTTCATTTTCCAGAGAATTTTGTAAACAAATGTCAATATCTGTCTTATAAATACGAGCTGCATTAATTTATTGTCTTTATACAAAGTTGTTGAGAGCAACGAATGCCAGCCTTTTGACGTTAATGTCTGGTGTGTTAATACCACCCCATTCACTTATTGTACTTGATAATCCCATGCTTTGATTGCAGCAACAAGTTATCTGAATACATGAAGCTTTCGTTTATACAATGTTCTGCACCTTCTATGAATTTATATGATAAGCGCAACAGAAATGTGATTGAGTAATAACTCACAGGATTTCGGGCATAGATAATGTGGTCTATTTCGTAATATTTGCTTGTTGTAACGGAGCGTATAATATGTGTCGCATTTATTTATCCTATAGCATTTTGCATGTCTGTAGTAGTGTTATTACATAATCTCGCGTGTGCATGTATTGTGCGAATTGCACAAAGCAACGCTGGAGGTTGAACAGGAGATAATTTTCGTGAAATATTTAAGCCAATTGTAAACCCTTACAATTACATTGTTACCCTCGAGCACGTGGCGTTGACATGAAATCGATGTTAACATATTTACAACTCCTAATAGTCAGATACGCATAGTGACGTCATAATCATAACCGTTCCAAGAGGAAATAATAGCAGGTTCACAGTTTGCGTTCCTCCGTATGGGGTGTTATTTTGTGATCAATGTGATTACTCAACGATATAGGTATTGGTAAACAGCATGTAATTGCATGAGAAAATTAGCTTTATTTGTTTAAAGTGTGCTTAATGTATCGAAAATGAGGATAATAGCAGAGAGCAACTGCACTTGTAATAAACCTCTCGTGACTAGATATGTAGCAGGTGTTCTGGTGCGGGGACATTAATTAGTATTACTGAGACATCACGGACCTTATTTTGCCATGAAGGTGCATCGTCACACATTCCAATTATTGTTATTTGAAGCCTCGATGATTTCACCAAACAATCATTCAAGTCATTGTGGGTAAGTCACAGAGACATCTTTTCAATTTGCAAAACGGTTGAAAATGACATGATATGTGTTTGAAGATCAATCGAAGAAGCCCGTTATAGGTCATAGTGTAGACACACAGCAATATATGCAGCTGCGGGATGCAGAAAGTAAGTAAGACGTTTGAGTTTTCGATTATATAAACATATTTGGCGTAACGCACCATCCATCCATTCTGTTAACGGGTATATGGCGAGGTTTTTGTATTTTATCTGTTTTAGTGGGATTTAACCTCATACAATATGTGTAAACGTAATTAGCATTTACAGCAAAGAAAGTCCACTTAATATGACTGCCTTTTGAAAAGTCGAAGGTTACTAGGTTAAGTAATAAACAAACGAACATGGTGAAGAAACGTCCGTTCTTGTATATTGCTCTAAGTAATAAACCAAAAGTACATTCCGACAAGCACATAATAATGATTTTTATTGCATTTGTCATAGCTCTGTCAACGAACCTTTGTCGAGATTTTGCGTAAAAGATATCGAAACGACGACAACTGACAGACGCATCGACAAATTATGGTTTGATATAGTTCGAAGTGATAAATTGCATTTAAGGTATTAACTTGCTTGACCCACAAGAAGGTAATGCAATCGAGTGCGTCTTCTGGTGCTACTTAGTGGTGTGATGCTAATATCACGCGGGATTCTCGTTACAGAGCACTGGAAGCAGGTGTTGTTCTATCGTGGTATGTCCTTGCTCCTTTGTGCAACAGCTATTCTCTTGATTGATGGAATCTGCTTCATGGAATCATACACAAGATGAGCCCATATGCAAAGCATCCATTGTGTGATTGATTCAAAGTTAGGTGACCTTAAGGTGTCAGACGCTGTGGTTTAATATCCGTTTGATATCTGTTTGGAAGATTCATTTTATTATCCAGAAATGCGTTAGCCTTTAAATGACACAGTTCGCAAATGGCTGACAATTGGTTCTACTTATCAAAACACTTCCATTAAGATGATTGAAGGCTAAAATTGCACACATTTCTCTGGATCTAGAAATAAAGAGCAGCTGACTGAATGATTGAAAAAGGCCAATTCACATACTTACGTAAATGTTCATTGTGAGGCGGGCATACATCCACATTTCATATTAAGTTTTTTAAAATGGGTAAATAATTTATAAATACGTCACATTTATTTACACGAATTGTTAATCAACGAATTGAATGATCATTTGTATTCACAGGATGTAATAATGTGTATTATAACGCTTTGACATCAAGATCAAGTTTTACTTTGATTAAGTTATATTATATAGCTGTCGTTGCTAATGTAAATAAATCACGCGCAGTGATGTGATGATATTTTGTATGGTCATTCACCAGATCATTTGAACTCATCCGGCCTTAAACGATCATGGATTTGAGGAATTTGGTGTCTTATAAAAAAGCTGCGCTAAACTTTGTGAACTGAACCATAAATAATTGATGGCCTTATCAAGTTATGTGTTATTCATTATTAACAATCCAGCGATCTGGTAAAGTCAAATATAGCCACTTAATTTAGCCGGGAGAGCCAGATGCTTGATGAGCAGCTTTATTGTTTATCAGCGTTATTTATTCAGTACCAGTCGGTGTTATGTACTTAACTCCGAGGTCGCAGCATAAATTATTTATCGGCGAAGCATATGAGAGTTCTGTCTCTATCGAAGTTTGAATCCATGGTTAGAAGTTTTATATTTGTGTAACCAGCTGGAGGTTATTTTAATTGTCAGATCCAGGGCGATGATGATTGTTAGACCCGACAGGATCTCAATGGAACAATAAATAGAAACCAATGCGTATAGGTGCAGTTTATGAAGCACATACTCAGTTGTCTACAATGTAATCCAGATGTAACTAAAACTGGATTTTGAGTAATAAAGATAGTGTGATTACAACGTCGACCCCTGCTATTTCTTTATGCATTGTGGTTACGCCATTCCGCTATAACATAAATATTGCTTTAATCCTGGACATAAGCCTCTAACAATCATCAACGAGGTAGAGTAATTGCTGATTACTTACACCATTTCCATGCCATTTATGCCACGAATATTAAGATAAATGGCTCAGATATATAAACACGACACGTAGTTCGTTATATCAGACATTAATACTAATTATCGTAATCCTAGAACAAGTAACGATACCAACGGACATCGGACATAGCATTATATCAGATGCCATAGACGCATCAATCAAATTGTACCGCGGTGGTGGGCAATAATGCAGTCATTCAATAAATACCTGACAACGGTTATTCCAACAGTGCTAGCTGCTATCTCTCGTATCAGTTTGTGCATGAATAAACCTCATGAAGCTGGAGAGAGACATGCATGCTAATGTTCGTCTTATAAAACTATTCACATCTGAAGATAAGTTGGCCATGATTGTGCTTATCTCAACCCTCATAAAATGGCCATGAATCAAATTACCCTTGTCATCTATGTTGCATCCCAAAGCGTGCGTAGACTACCACAGTGTCATAATGTTCAAGTTGTTGCGTACTAAAATATAAGTAAATATTAGTAAGCGCGCAAATAATAAGAATCATATATACATTACCTCGTGTCCTGCTAAGATGAGGCTTTAATGCCTGTGTGATGTAAGGCATTCATTCACAGCATATTGCAACAAACAATTGATAAAAACTAGCAGATTTTTATTCTTTAAAGAGTAAGCTGACGCAAATGTTACTTAAACCGTACAGCTTATGCAGATAGCTTCATCCGAGGATTAATGGCAGATGCAATACTAGGAATTATATACGTAGGCCTGTGTGTATACATCTGCGTGTATCTAATAGATTCCGGTATCCCGGGTCAACAGAAGGAATATGGATCTCACATTTATAAAGTGGTTGTTTGAATTGGTTTTGGTGTAGTTAGAAATCCATAAGATCGAACTTAATCAGGAGACCAAGATTAACATTCAATAGCAGAGGTCCTCCATTATGATATTATGTATGACCTTGGCTTTCTGTAGTCTCCTGGGTCCAGGCTCATTCGTTATTTACCATGAACTTGACTCAGCGACGTCGATCCCTAATTTCTAACATACTTGTCCAATTACACAGAGTGGTAGTACTCAGTGCAGAGGGAAACGGGCGATTAAATTAACACAACGGTACGTGCCCGAGACGGAATGTTTTGCTAAACAGTTAATGTTCCAAGTTAATGTTTGTTTTGTTTTGTTATCATTTTAGCCATGCGCATTAACATTTTAGTATCGGCTTTGCTGTATATTTAGGAAATAATACAAACTGTCCTGTGCGTTTTATTAGACAACGCGGTTTAATTTTTGATATACATAATAGTTCTTGACATGAAATAACGTCACTTTGCCGATTACATCTTCCTGCTGCAGGAAGAAATTTTTTCACATGAGGAGAAAACTAAGTTGGCAGTTGTTCTTTGGGGTACGTAATTATTTGTATGATGATATATAAGCATATAAATTGCATACATCAACCACCCATTCTGTCCGAATTGAAAGTCGTTCGTCCACTATGCTAAAAATTAGTCTATATACTTGTGAAGGCAATTTACGTTATCACGATAGTAAAATGGGGTAGTAGGGGACCTTAGACGATTCGACAATTGCTGTGAAGCAACCATTACAAAATGTGCATCGATGAATATTAACTACAGATAAATAATTGATAAACGTAAGGGATGTAAAAAGCCTTCTAGCGCCGCCCTATTTATGCCAGTTGGCAATAAAGGCTCTGATCAAGCAAATTGCTCAGTAATTGCCTGGTATTTATCATTGTAAATATATACTCTTAATGGATTCCAAATATTGGGCCGTTGTAATGGCCTTATGCATCAACCATCATGTTTCAGATGTACCGTTGACTGATCAGATTAATGTTATTTACATTTTGACATACGCTGCATATTTGAACGAAATACCAAGGAAATTATTGTTACTTAGCCTCTGTAGACTTCACAATCTTTTTATACGCATTCAACATACTAATTGTGAAACGTCTTGCAACTCCCATATATTGCTGAGTATTTTGCCCTTAAAAAGAATCGCATTACTTCATAGCCATTTCACTTAGCGTTTTAGCCCAGCGATTGCTCAGCCTTACTCATGAATGCCTTATGCTTATTTTGCTCGATCAGACAATTAACGCTAATGTCTGATGTGTCATTACAATTCATTTGTTTATTGCTTTTGATAATCCTGTGCTTTGATCGCAGAAACAAGTGATCTGAATACAGGAAGGTTTTTTCTTGCTGTATCCTAAATAATAATTCTCAATTTCCCATATTTTAATGGATTAAAATACATATTGCTCAATTGTGGCAAACGCATCACTGGCAGATACAGTGTGTAGTATTTCGTAATGCTTACTTGATGTAGCGTACCACATCATACGTCCCATTCATTATGACGTTGGCGACGTATTTAGTCACCCTATATTGGTTTGATTGTATATGGTAGTGTCATGTTATGTATAACGAATAACATGTTGAAAATATTTTACGTGGCCTTATCTTGCATGTGCATGCATTGTGTGACTTGCACAAAAAAAAAGAAGTTTAATTTCAGTGACTTCCTGAGCATTGCAACCTATTGAATTTAACTGCAAACGATTTAAACACACTTTTACCTCTTCATGATTAGTCACATTATTAACCATAATAAAGAAAATAATAGCAGGTTTATAGCTTGTTTGTGTCCTTCCGTGCGAATGCTTGTCAGGTGTTATCTTACGTTCATTAAGGAACGTGCTTTGATCATAGTTTACGTTAATCGTCAGTTAGTGTGTCGAGAAAGCATGACGTCAATAGCAGAGAGTGACCACAGTCCTCTCGTGACTGGACGTGGAGCAGATGCGATCGGACGGGGGAATTAATTTGCAAGCTTTACCATGAGTCATCATGGGTCATATTGTGCCACATATGTGCATCGACACAAATTCCTGTTATAATTATTGTCATTGGGGGTAATCCAAAATGCGTGATATTATTTAAATATGAACAACTCTTGTAAATGACATGACTGGCAATTAGATTAGCACAATAGCTGTACTGTACGGAGTGGCAGCTAACGTGAGCCACCGAAACCTGCTATGAATCTCGTCACGTACAAATGCTCTCATGGGTAAGATCCTGGTTTTTCTGTTGTGTGCTCATTACATTCAATATGATGTAAAATGCGTTTAAACGTTAACGCTTCATTGATATTCGCTGATAAGAGAAAATATGCAGCCGTTGTGTCATTGATTAAACTTTATATCGCCCTCAGACATTGTTGCTTTGGAAGATTACTTACGCTTGAGTCATTACATCCTCCTGAACTGTGCTGGCCCTTAAATGACACGGTTTAGACATAAGTGACAATTGTGTCGCTGTATTGATCAAAACAAGTCGATAAAAATGATAAAAATCAATACCAAACACAAGCCTTTAAATCGATAAATCACAGAGCGATTGATTACCGACGAGAGGTGGAACACAATCACTCACCTGCTCACTTAAAATGTTCGTGGTGAAGTGACACTTATGCATAATGTAATATATCCATTGACCTTAGCCGTTTGCAATCTTCTTTGATTTTCAGCTCCATTGACCTTCGCAAAGTCAAGGAGCCAGAGGAAAGCACACATCGATATTGTAATGTTGCCACTAGTTAATAATTTATAAACGCATCCAAAATATCTTAATGCACGCACTTTTCAAACACTGTAGATCAATTTATGGTACGATAATATGTTTTTACGGAATCTAATGACCTTTATCAAAACATATTGATATTTATACGTACACAGCACTGATATCTCAGTCATGATGAATGGTCTATCTGTATAGGTAGAATATCAATTAAGCTTATTATGATAATACTTTCGCAACATACCTTACAGCACATTCACTATAGTTGTCAAATCGACTTGAAGCCCCAATAGGCCTGCAGTTATCCAAGATCAAGTACTTCCTTCTTTTATGTGGGCTATCAATAAAGTAAATGTAACCAAGCGCGGTTATGCGATGATATTATGGATAGTTACACATTGGGTCCGTTGAATCCACCGGGCCATGAACGATCATGGATTTAAATAAATTGGTGCCTTATTCGACCAAAAAGGTTGGAAATATTAAGCTTATTTATATGTGATTATTTATTGTTAACAAGTAAAGGGATTGAGATATAGTTGCATAAAATAGCACAGGGAGCAATTCACAACAACTTGTGAATCGATTAATGAGCCTGATTGACCAATCCAATTCTTGTTTAGTACACACCCGATGTCATGTCATCAACTCTGAGGTAGCATCAAACATCGTTTATCGAAGAAGCACACAGAGTTCGTGTATTTACCGAAATGTTTGAATCCGCTGTTAGGAGTTTTTACTTTCGTTATCTGCTGCGCGTAAATAGAAAGACTTAAGGAGACCAATGCCTAAATGTGCGTTGGTCATTGAGCTACAATCAATTATCGCTCTATATCATGTTTATATCCTTATCAATCCATTATCCCACCTAAGTGATGAAACCCTATTTTTACTATTGTTTTAACTGATTTATTGACATGATACATCTTGTAGAAATGTTAAAATGTTTTCTACCCTATAGGCAAAGTATAAATTTTGGCCCCTGAATTCGCTGAGTGGCCCCCGGTATTCTCAAATGGTGGATTCCATTGAGAATCGTCCCACCCAGCTGACTACTTGATTTGAAACTGAGAGAAAAGAAAAATAAACTATAGAGCCTCTGCGCCGAGGAGCAGCGTCGCTACTACCCTACGCTTGATTGGTATGTTACTTACTTACCCTGAACTGACGACCATTAGCTCACATCTAGCGTTCTACGTAGATATATATTTTTTTGTCACCCTGTTTTTATCACACATACATGATTTGACAAAAATATTAAAATAAATGATTTCAAGTTCATTAATCATAGCATCGATAAATAGAAACTTTTAAAACCAATTTATAAATACCGTTTTTATTCTTCTGTGAAGATGTCCGCTGTACATATGGTACGACTGAATCAGATGTACGGCCGTCGCATTGTATTGATTGTTTTAGATACAAATTCATTCGAACCTTCAGAATAAAATATTAACAATACTTGGGAGTGAAGAGCAAACGCAGTCAATAACATATTTGTCTTTATCTTAGCCATTGATATTTTTTGTTACATCACTGGAATAAGAAACCGGTGTTAAACCTTGTGTTGGCACGAGCGCCTACCTTTGACATTGTTCAAATTGTTCGGTCAGTTTATTCCATCGTACCGCGACAAACGTCGAGTAATGATTTTGATATTCTACTCAAAATATGAGACAAGTTGTGCCTCCGATTATTGTTCGAGAATGTTAAAATGGATTGCAAACCCTTAGTTACCCAATCGATATATTCACGGAACACGCATAGACATTTAAGTCATACAGATAACTATACGGAAACTTCGTCAGTAAATAAATTATTTTGATGATCACAGCCGGTTTCCACTTTGTCTGCTACAATAAGGTAACCGTCTCTCTATATAGAGCCAACACGGATTGATTTATATATCGACTACAATATGACATTAAAAGTCTGCTTGTTGATGCGCTGCATTACCATAGTTTGGTAAACGAATATACAAAGCCTTAAACTACAAATCCACCACTGCGGACCTAATTGAACAGATAATATTGAGCTGAGGTGAACAAACACATGCCTAGTAGCTAGGCGCTATAAACGAAATAACGGCTACAATATCTCGTATAAGTTTGAGCTTGAATAGCCTTGTGACACTGGAGTGAGGCATAGATGCCAATGTATGTACTGAAGGTCTATTCGATTAGGAACATATAGCTATGATGATGCGCAACTTAACCGTCATAAAATGACCACAAATCAAATTGGTCTTTGTCATCTAAACTGAATTATTCCCATGCATGCCTAAATGCCACAGGATAATTATTTTCAAGTGCTTGCTTACTGAATTAGTAGCTTGGTGCTCATTTGATCATTTTCGTGCTCTGTGATCGGAAAAATAATTCGAATCGTACAAATTGTTCCTCGTTCTGATGGGAAGGAGCTTAAGTGCCAATGGAATGTTATGTATTCAATCATAGAAAACAGGTGTATAAGTAATTGATGGTAACAAATGGGTGTACGCTTGGTGCGATTATTGCGTAAGGTGATAAAAGCTTATCAAAATCTCGTCATTTGATGGTAAATGATACGAGCTGGAATTATACATGTCGTTCATTGTGAATTGCCATGTTTGTGTATGAGTCTTCTTTGCTTTAAGAACAGGCACGCGTAAAAGACAAATTAATATTCATACCGAATGTTCCACCCTATGTCAAATAGAATTTAACGTTTTAAAACATTTTACATTATATCTTTTTTGTTATACACAATGGGGGTGTGTGTGGGGGGGGGTGGCATCTCAATTATAACATATCTGCAAATACTGACGTGATACACATAACAAGATCGCATTTCTAGTTATTTTCAACACCGTAGAGATGGTGTAGGGTGCTTCATACAATATCATTGATGATGGTAACTGCTCTTCTACTCCCGTTGTACGATACATCTGCTTGCTTTTGCTTGTGCAGTTTGCACGGCGTTGAGCTTTCTCCTCTGAAGAATGGTATTGTTAGCGTCAATACCATAATGGCAAAGGCATCACACCCGTATTCGAGGAAGAATATTATATGTATATGTAAACAATCATATACAGGTTTATTGAATTACATCGTGCTTTTAATTGTTACATTACTTGGCAATAGGCTATTTATATTAAATTGGCCTACAACTTGTGTTACAAATAATTGCTTCTTATAATTCTGGAGTTGTTCTCGCTAGAGATATCTATTGCAAACTGTGTCCATGTATGTATTGACGATTGAAGGCTTGGTTAATTCACACGATCTCACTTAGTCCCTTATTATAGTAAAGAGTTCTAAGCAGTTAACAGGCTAATGGCTTTACGAGTTAGTATAATAGATAACTAAGCTGACAACAAGCTGTTTGATTAACTATTCTATTGTGTACTACCGGCAAATACTATCTGTGATATAAATGCAATCACGCGCGGTTATGCGATGACATTTTTAAATAATTATTCATCTAATCCAATGCACTCATCGTTGCATAAACGATCGTCTGTTTGTTGTAAACTAACGTCTTATTCCACTTCAAAAAGCTGGGCTAAGCTCGGTAAGTTATTGCAATACATAAATAATAAATGGCAATCTCAATTTATCGGATTATTTATTGGTAACAATGCTGCAATCTGACAAAGTGAATATTTCCTGCATAATGTAGATTGGGAGCAATTCACCACAACATGGAAATCAGTCAGATGCTTCATGAGCAGCTTAATTGCAGCGGTGTTATGCAATTAGCTCTGAGGGTGCTGCTCAGATCTTTTATCGACAATGCTTACGAGCGTTCTTGTCCCTACCGAAATGTTCGAATCCATTGTTTCAATTTTTAAAACTGTGTATTCTGCTGCAGGTAGTTTGAATTTGCAGACATGTGGGATGAATTGGCTACGCAAATGATTCACGAAGATAATGTCATGATGATTATATTGTTGAGTGTTTAATCACACACAGGCTGGTCTCAAGAGCTACCACTATCTATATAATTACAGCAATATGAAGAGTACACATACAGTGATATGCGATAACACACGCTTAATACCGGGTAAAGCCCCAATCTCAAGCACGTTGACGCAAAACGTAACTGTGAAGCACTGTAACTTTAATTAACATAATAGTGTTATTTATAGGTCAATATTAATCCATGTTGTCCCAATCGACCCCTTGAAGTAATTTGTACTTGGTACTTATTAGGCATAAGACACCATGTTCCATTGGTAAAAATAGATTGTGCTGAATACGTGACCCAACCTATGTACTCGTATGATCTTCGTTTGCTTAGAAGTTCACAGGATCGCACACAATATTAATTAACTTTCAGTTGCAGAAGTCCTCCATTATTGTATGGTGTATGACCTTGGATTTTCTGTAATCTCAGGGATTCGTGCACATTCGTCATTTTTTGTGACCTTGATTCAGCGACATCGATCCTTAATTTCAACCACACTTGTCCAATAACAGTGGTAGTGTTCGTGTGGAGGGGGACGTGAATCAACGTTGGTATTTTTATAATTTGTGGCTATTTGCATAAACATTTTGATATCGGCATTGCTGTACATTTTAAAAAACAATGCCAAAATTACGTTTGCGTTGGAATAGAAACTTGGGATGATTTACAACACCCTGCTGAAGGAAAATATTCTTCGCACCAAGGTACAGCATAGTCTTCGGGACGTGTACGCATTTACCCAGAAGGTTATATATCAATTATAAACTCATATAGATTGGATGTATCACCCAACCATTTATGTCGTTTGTAGACTCGACAAATATGCTAAGGATCTTCGTTCGTCTAGCCTTAACATCAGATGACCACAGATAAACTCACGGAAAGTAAAGCATTCTTGCGCAGTCCTATTTATGCCAGTTGGCAATATTGGATATGATAGGGCAATTTGTTCAGTAAAAACACTGATCATATTTATCATTTATGTGCAGATCGACCCATACCTGTCATTTATCATTTTGAGTATAAACTGACAATGTGTACCACATAGTAAGCTGCTGTGATGGCCCCAGGCATCGACCTCTTTGTGTCAGATGTACTATTGACTGATCAGGTTACTTTCGTCTACATTTCCCCATATCCAGCATATTTGAACCAAAACGTGAAGTGCTGCGCGGCGCTGCACGAACTGACAATGAATTGCACAAAATTGTCTACTGATATATGTTGCATGATATTGTACGATGTTGTAAGTGCTAATGTATAACGTAATGGTAGCGGTTGATTTCTCATATGTATGCTTTTATTCAGATACAGAAAGTGATTATATGCTAACATTAGTCATAGATACATTCCTACTGATTATATACGCATTTGATCTGATGTGTGATGGTAAAAGCAGTCAGGACCCGCCAGTGTAATCATTCTCCCGTAATTGACTGCGTAGCAGGTGCTCTGGGGCTGCTGTCCAGCAACAAATGCATGTACGTATGTGTAGGACGCAGACTAGCGACAGTAGACTAAAATAATTACTCCGTCATCATTCGAACTGGTACAACAAACCAGGCAATGGTCAACCACTTACGAAGTGTCCGTCTAAATACTAATTAGATATTGCTACTTATATTGCTTCTTTATAATACTCCAATCGGGGGCGTAGCCAGCGATACGCACTTACGCACGTGCGTAACATCATTTTGAAAAGTTAAAAAATAAATGTGGCCAAAAATGGCATCAAAGTCAAAAGCTAAGGGGGTTAGATTTTATTGTCTGGAACTGTAGATTTCTCCCCGTCTGTGCGTAACATTCTTTCCAGCCTGGCTACGCCCCTGCAATATATATTAGACAATGCTGATCGCTTCTGTGCGATTCAGCAATGGGGTTTATTCTACAATGGCCCTTGACAAAACAACGGTCTTCCTCTATATTTCGTGTAAACGACCAGGTCATTTGTATACGATCAATATTATACAAGAAAGCGCGTATAATTTTAGTGCCACTGATTTAATACGCATTTTATCTGATATGGGCTGAGTGGACCTGCCCTTATCATCATCATCATCATCATCATCATCATCATCATCATCATCATCATCATCATCATCATCATCATCATCATCATCATCATCATCATCATCATCATCATCATCATCGTCTCATCAACATCATCATCATCATCAACATCCTCCTCCTCTCGCAACAGAACGTGCAGCAGGTGTTCTGGGGTTCCCGGGATGGCATATGCCAGCTCCTATGAGACACCATGAGCTCGATTGACATCGTCGAATTAATTGCAATCTATTCCACAGGGTGCTGTTGACCATGAGTTGTCGATGGGTTAGATCTCCGATTTACTGCTTCAGATAATTATAATTCACTTTTTATCATTCTGCATACAAAGTCTACCTCACTCGACATTCGTGAATGTTATTTGCATTGGTTATTGATAGCTAAGTGGGGTTTCTGAATGTGAATGCCTTTATAAATACCTGGTTGAGGAATACAACACGATAGTTGAGGAACAAAACACGAGTCACCGTTTTTGCTGCTGCCTCAAAGCTACAACCAAAGGGTACAAACAGGTGACAATCATTGCAATCGCATGGCACCCTCCTCTCAGTCAAACTTTGTCTCATATCGTCGGAAAGCCGTGCGATAACTGACACCGTGACTCAATATCTCCTAGATTCCCTGACGATTTGAGAAAGCCTCTCACCGTGCAGCGCAGCTATGACATGGCTTGACTATAGAGGCACCTGATATCAAGCACAGCTTGCGCGTTTTATAACAGGGGTTTTCTCAAGAGTGCTTTGCTTGCAGACGTTTGGCTACATGTTGCTCATCGGGAATTCACGGTATTACCGCATCTCCCTGTTTTCTCGCTGTGATGCGAAACAATAACATCTGAAAAGTCAGACAACATAATTGTCTGGTTAAAGGGACGGCAAACTCAGCAAGAATCAAGTACAGAAACATTGCATCAACTATGTCCTGGGTTATACCGAATAAGAAGCATTGCAAGTTAATTCCATAGTCAATAGTTGTAATATGTACACGGAATTCTATCAAAGCTGGGAGCTAGAGGGAAAAGGACAAATAATGGTCTTTATGTTGGCAAAATTACCGGATCAGCAATATAGCACAATGCATCCAAATTATATAATAGCAAAAACTATTCCAACATTGTAAATTAATAATGGGTTTGACTGTGTTTTTGACATGTTATGATGATCTATGTAGGAAAGTAATTCAATCATGGCGTATGATGTATCGTTATTTGCATTACCACTATACGCAGCACATCTTTTAAACATATAACTCCTGATGCTAGCTACAATAATTGTTTCGCAACACACCACAAATCATTTGTTATGGGTATCGTAATACGGCTTAAATCTACCATTTGTCTGGAAAATTATGCAAGAACAATCCTTTCTCGGTTTATACATCAATGCATGGGCTGTAATGCGTGTTTTGACTGCATTGCGTGTTTTATTGATGATAAAATGTGCCCATATCATTCAGCAATGTTAAGTAGTCAACAGGCAAATAAATAAGTGAGATGTTATTGATTCGTAAAATCGTTGGTACACATCAGTGTTATATAATCAGCTCCAAGGTCGCGGCATGTATAATTTATCGATGAGGCTTACGGGAGCTCGTGATGCCGCCGTAATGATCGATACCATTGATGAGATTTATATATCTGCGTTATCTGCTGCAAGTTGGTCAAAGTTGCAGTCATGCGGGATGAGTTTGCTGCAAAAATGATCCAGGGAGACAGGATATGAATGAAAAATAAAAATGATTCAATGCTTAGAAGGATTAAGTTTATTGAGCCTCAAACATTGATCGCCTCTTTGTTGTATCTCATACTCAATAATATATGAAATAGAATAAATCACATGACGATAATGTTGTGGATTGCGCGTAAACTCAGACTACAGACGTAACACGACCATATTTTCCAATTGAACAGCGATTATGGTATGATACATGTTGTAGAGATATTATATATTGCAAACTCCATGTGCAGTGTACTGGCTTTATAATAACAATAAAATATTACTGTTATTTGCATACACATGGAACACATTAAACCACTGCGCGTCCGCCGTAGTGTAATAATGAAAGAAGGGTCACTCGCCAACGTCAAAGGTTCCATCAAGTTGTGAGGGCTGCAGTTTCATGCCTCCCCCGTGACAGTCGCCATCGGCAGATGACGCATCATTGTATATTTTACCGAGTGCACAGTTCCCATGACAGTAAGAAAGCTGATGAGAGTTGGTCGGAGGCAGGCAGGTCGTTGAGGGTTCTTGTCGTCACGAGTTGCATTTACATTTACAGTTTATACAGTAACAGGCTCATCTGATCATGAACTAATCCTATGGAAGATGTTATTCAAACGATAGCATATGTTTGATCGACAAAGAGATGAGTCATTATATGGTTGAGTTCATTTTTGCTTGCGCATCGTATTGGCCAACTAATAACGCTGATTGAGGACGCAGAGGGGTTATCTGTTTTTTTGTGAGAAAGGGGAGGGAGTGGTTCGGTTCCTGACGCCAATGATTATTGTACTAAAATAAGACCTCAGATGAATGGAACGGAGTTCGTAATGATCAATTAAAACAAAATCGTGTATACTCGTCACGACGATGCATGTAAGGACGGTTCATCTGATGCAAATGCTTGACCGTCGTACTGAATTGGGTGTGTATATTCCTCAGAAGACAAGACCTAGGAGTCAATACAGTCAGTGACATGTTATTCGTCAACTCAGACATTTATACTGCTTGGCATATTCCTGGAACTAGAAATCACGAGCGTTATTCCACAGTACTGTGACAAACGACGAGAAAGAGTTTTGTTATTCTACTACAAATATAGAACAGAATGTTGATGTTGTATGCATTTGATTATTTTGTTAGGAAGGATGCCTACATCAAGTAAGCCAGTTGAAATTTCCCCCGTATGGAATACGTTTCAAGTTTTTCATCAATGTACACTGGTGTGCCGAATACAATTCATCATAGTCCCTTTTCATAAGCCACCTATATCCATCATAATGTTCACAGGACGGGCATATTTAGAAGATAATTAATATATACGACCTGGATTCATCAGCCATGGGACCACAATTAGTCATTCCTATCAACTGCATAATTGGCTGAGCCATCGTTTATACACGCTGGGTGTATTGGGCCGATACACGCAGTGATATGCGAGAGAACGAGCGCAACATCAGTCAACGTAGATCATCATCGAGGACATTTACGCCAGATATAATTGTTATGCACCGCGTGATAACACCTTGTCTTAAAGCAGATAAGATTAAATAACCCCTCTCACTATAATCATTTGAACATTACAGGGTTAACTATGATTTGTTATCATTAAATATCATACAGACGTAGCTGTGCGTACAAGGAAACGGAGATAAACTAACCCTATTTTAACTGATGACAATAGACTGTATTAAACGAACAACACAAATTGTGTACTTGAACGAATTGACCTTTGTGTTTTAGGTTAACCACAATATCGCATTTAAATTGGGGACAAGTTGTGATTGATATGCAAAAGCAGGTGGACTCCTTTATGATACTTAGTGCGACCTTGGTTGTTCTGTATTCTACAGGATCCATGGCGATTACTAATTTTTGTGACCTTGACTCAGCAACGTTGTACCGCAGATTTTCAATTATACAGAGTGGAGGTGTTACATGGGGAGGGTAAAGGGCAATTAAGTAAAAACATAGATAAGTGTCTGAAATTGGATATTTCGACTTCATTACGCTTCAAGTAATCCTTTTTTTCGGCGTGAATGTCGACACTCTTAATTGTCGTAGTGATGTAGACGAGACGTCAGTTGAATGGTAATTGGAAAACGGATGCTTATTTCGAAATGTGAGGGAACGGATTCCGCATCCAGCAAGTCCGAATATAAATTCCAAATCTACGGTGTAGAGTAACTTTGATGATGTCCTGAGGTCACTGCTAAGCTGGAATTCCAAACTGCGACGTACCGCACGGGATTGGCATTTCAACTTTGTCCGTACGACGGTGACTACCGCGTTGCCCTAATACTGTTTTTTTAAATTCTGGGGACGGAGGAATTCATTCAAGTATGGCGTCGTAAGCAAGTGTGGAGGTACAATTACCTTAAGCTTTGATTGAAGATCAAACGGGCTGATGTTAATTGTTATGGAAATTGATGGGTGTGGAATGTTTACTCTCCTTGCTACACCGGGACTATTTAATTTGGAAACTGACACGTTCGGAACATTTACTTGAGATACCAAGGTTTGGTTCTTGCGGGGCGGTTGACAACGCTTATTATGGATAACTACATAAAATCTAAATGATAAAGACTGTCACACTTTGATTTGGTTAATAAGTAAAGCTAGAATCGATGTTGATACGTTGATTTGCTGCAGTTATTATATTAAACATTTAATGGCGGCAGTGGTGTGTATGTAAAAAAACAGAACATTATGTTCTGCATTTCATGAAAAATGGGGTTTACAAAAGGGGACAACAAAGAATTCCGCAGTTTATTGGCGAGAGTGGGCGATAACTTAGAAGATGTATATTTGAAATATACACATAAATATTGCAGGTGTTAACAACCCATTCATGCAATTGACCGTCCTTCCTCAGTCAATGTATAATTGACAGAGAGGAACTTAGATGGTAACCTTCTCAGTCACTTTGTCGGTCCTGTTCATTTTGTGTGTTTGTGTATCGGCGGCTAGATGCCTTTGGAGAAGCAATTGATGTGCGTCCAGCTCATTTCTGTCGAAACATCGCTCTTCAACTATGACGATCAAGATTATATGTATTTGTCAAGGAACAATTACACAAAGAGTGTTGTTCAAGGATTGTTTGTGCGTGTAGCCTTCACATGATATGACCGGCGACAAATAATTGATTAACGTAGGGTATTCGGGGGTCGGTGGGGGGAGGGGGTGGGGTGTTGGTGGGCAAAGTACTGGTTTGTGTTGCATGAATGAAGTATGCAACATAAAGATTGATAATTCCGTCAGAATTCATCAATGATTGACAGTTAGTTGTGGTCCTCGTTCCAGGTTAAATTTTGATGGGCATCTGACTATTACTGGTCTTTACTGTTACAGTCTAGCCATTATCACATACACAGGACTAACTGCATGCCTATGGTAATTTGACATTTTGGAGAGCACCCAAGATATTGTTTCACACATTAATCGCGGAAGTAATTAGCATTTGGGTTGATCCATAGTACGAGTTGTCATTTGAATATGAATAAGCAGGTTATAGTAATTATGTAAACACAAAAAAAACAAATACATTTGTCAGATGTGTCTGCCTACAAGCTTTAACCAAAGGGAAATTATACTATCCACGCAAATTGGCTTGGTTGGAAATCCGTCGGCTCACACGTGTTTGTATGTGTGCACAACAAGCTGTTTGATTAACTATTCTAATGTGTACTACCGGCAAATACTATCTGTGATATAAATGCAATCACGCGCGGTTATGCGATGACATTTTTAAATAATTATTCATCTAATCCATTGCACTCATCGCTGCATAAACGATCGTCTGTTTGTTGTAAACTAACGTCTTATTCCACTTCAAAAAGCTGGGCTGAGCTCGGTAAGTTATTGCAATACATAAATAATAAATGGCAATCTCAATTTATCGGATTGTTCATTGGTAACAATGCTGCGATCTGACAAAGTGAATATTAGCTGCATAATATAGATTGGGAGCAATTCATCACAACATGGAAATCAGTCAGATGCATTTTAAGCAGCTTAATTGCAGCGGTGTTATGCAATTAGCTCTGAGGGTGCTGCTCAGATCATTTATCGACAATGCTTACGAGCGTTCTTGTCCCTACCGAAATGTTTGAATCCATTGTTTCAATTTTTATAACTGTGTATTCTGCTGCAGGTAGTTTGAATTTGCAGACATGTGGGATGAATTGGCTACGCAAATGATTCAGGAAGACAATGTCATAATGATTATATTGTTGAGTGTTCAATTACACACAGGCTGGTCTCAAGAGCTACCACTATCTATAGAATTACAGCAATATGAAGAGTACACATACAGTGATATGCGATAACACACGCTTAATACCGGGTAAAGCCCCAATCTCAAGCACGTTGACGCAAAACGTAACTGTGAAGCACTGTAATTTTAATTAACATAATAGCGTTATTTATAGGTCAATATTAATCCATGTTTCCCCAATCGACCCCTTGAAGTAATTTGTACTTGGTACTTATAAGGCATAAGACATCATGTTCCATTGGTAAAAATAGATTGTGTTGAATACGTGACCCAACCTATGTACTTGTATGATCTTCGTTTGCTTAGAAGTTCACAGGATCGCACACAATATTAATTAACATTCAGTTGCAGAGGTCCTCCATTATGGTATGGTGTATGACCTTGGATTTTCTGTAATCTCCGGGATCCGTGCACATTCGTCATTTTTTTGTGGCCTTGATTCAGCGACATCGATCCTTAATTTCAACCACACTTGTCCAATAACAGTGGTAGTGTTCGTGTGGAGGGGGACGGGAGGCGGGATATTTTGAATGCCTTACAGGAATGCTTTACTGAGCAGATAGTTTGTAAAGATATGGCGTGAATCAACGTTGGTATTTTTATAATTTGTGGCTATTTGCATAAACATTTTGATATCGGCATTGCTGTACATTTTAAAAAAACAATGCCAAAATTACGTTTGCGTTGGAATAGAACTTGGGATGATTTACAACACCCTGCTGAAGGAAAATATTCTTCGCAACAAGGTACAGCATAGTCTTCGGGACGTGTACGCATTTACCCAGAAGGATATATAACAATTATAAACTCATTTAGACTGGATGTATCACCCAACCATTTATGTCGTTTGTAGACTCGACAAATATGCTAAGGATCTTCGTTCGTCTAGCCTTAACATCAGATGACCACAGATAAACTCACGGAAAGTAAAGCATTCTTGCACCGTCCTATTTATGCCAGTTGGCAATATTGGATATGATAGGGCTATTTGTTCAGTAAAAACACTGATCATATTCATCATTTATGTGCAGATCGAACCATACCTGTCATTTATCATTTTGAGTATAAACTGACAATGTGTACCACATAGTAAGCTGCTGTGATGGCCCCAGGCATCGACCTCTTTGTGTCAGATGTACTATTGACTGATCAGGTTACTTTCGTCTACATTTCCCCATATCCAGCATATTTGAACCAAAACGTGAAAAGCAGTGAGGACCCGCCAGTTTAATCATTCTCCCGTAATTGACTGCGTAGCAGGTGCTCTGGGGATCAGGGGATTGCATTTCCCAGCTCTCTTGAGACACCATAGGCTCAACTGACATCGTCGAATTAATTGCACCGTATTGCCAAGGGTACTATTGATCATGAGTTGTAGATGGACCGTATTTCTGGTTAACTTAATCTATTCCAGTTCACTTTGACCATTCTTCATACATAGTCTGTCTCGCATATCATTTGTAAATCACACTGACATTAAAGTTCAGTTATAACGAAGGAATGTTTCTGAATATGAAAGCTTTTTAAGATGGATCTGGCAAAGTACAATATAGCTGCACGATATATCCTACGTGTGAATCGGTCAGATGGTCAATGAGATTAATTCTTATTGGTGCATAGTTAATTGCCGCCATAAATATTTATCACCTTCTTACTGTATCTCATGATCAAATGGTAAGCAACATATGAAATAGTATGACCTTGCAATCTCGTATTACAGACAAAATGAAACACATTTAGCAATATATTGAGACTAAAACATGATGCTTGTTGTAGAAAAGAACAAATATTCTTAACACTATGGGCAATGTAATAATTTTAGGTTTTCGATAACAATAAAGTATAACTGTTCCATTTCCGGTATTTGCTTACAGAGGGGTAATATTTAGGCATTGTTTTGTGTTCGTTTTTTTATCCATCACATTCAGTTTTGTGGTTATCCTTTTATATCTGTAGCTGTCAAATATTTGTATTTGCGCTGATGGTCTATGCAATGTAACTGAAGTGCTCTGTTTGCGTTCTTTGCAAAGGAGCAATTTATGGAAGCGAACAGTGAGTCGTTTGTTACCTCTTGCGAATGGATGAGATGCCCTCACTATCAGAGTATTGATGATAGTGTGATTACAATGTCGACCCCTCCGTTACTGTCGACCCCTCTGGTATTGCTGTTACCACATTAATCGAACATCAATGTTGGTATAATCATTAAAAGAGGGTACAGCAAATAATACAGATGAGGTGCAATAGTTGCTGACCACTTTCACCATTTTGTTATTCATGTCAAATTTTTTCAATCAAACATAATGATGGCTGTTAACAATAAGTTCCCTTAAAGGCAAAGATAAAATTAACAATTTGAAGCGAATTTTAAGCCAAATGTAGTTAACTGTGTATATAACAGCTCTGATCCATAGAAAAGATGGTAAGGATTAATTTACAAATATCTGGTTTTAGACTATGCGGTCTACAATAATGCGACGGTCTCAACCGACGTATTGATTGATTGATGCATTATACTTAATCGATTTGTTATATAGCTGCATAAGCATATTTCGATTAACGAAAGTCTTAAACGTGCAATTTCTACATGCTACCTCCATGATTGTATTAATATGATAATGTAGGTAATACATAGAATGTTTAGATGATCGGATTATACATAACATCAAATAACATTGGAATAAAATGCAGTGGTGCAATAAACTCTTGTCATCCAGGCGCTATTCCTTTAATGACGGCTACTATCGCTCGCACCATTTGTTCATGAATAAATCTCGTGGCACTGGACTGAGGCATGCATGCTAGTGCATGTATTGTAAAACTATTCGTGTCGGAAGATATGGTGGACATGATGATGCTTATCTCTACCCACATAAAATATCCTCAAATCAAATTGGCCATTGTCATCTACGCTGAATTATTCACCATTCGTGTCTAGACTTCTGCAGGGTGGTCACTCTCGAGTGTTTGCTTACTGAAATGGAAATAAGCACGGCTTTCATCATTTTCATGTTTTGTGATTTGCAAATAATTTAATTCCTACAAATTGCTGAAGAGTGCGTTGTTGCAAGTGTGATGCAATGGATTCATTCATATCAAATTTGGTTCCATAATTGATTTATGCTAATGTTTATCGGTTTGTTAGAGGATTAATGCTTTATTTGGAATTTAATCTGGCTACGTTTGGTTATATTTTTGCACAGCTATTTGATTGAATAATAATTTTCAAGTTTCAATGAATTGAAATGGATGGTGCTCAATTGATGTCAACGCTATTTAGATAGAGATAATGTGGTGTATTTCGTAATATGTGCTTGACGTAGCGTAGCACATAATATGTGTCGCATTTATATAACTTATATTAGTTTGTATGTCTGTACAAGTGTAATAAAATAGCACTGCACACCCTTAGAATTAATTTCTACCCTTGCGCACGTTATGTTGACATGAGATCGATGTTAACACAGGTATAACTCCTCATATTCAGGTACGCAGTCACTTCATAGCCATGGCAGATAAAAGATAAAATAATAGCAGGTTTACAGCGTATATGCATCCCTCTGTGACAATGCATAATGGGTCTTATTCTGTGTTCATTGAGTAACGCGCTCAATGAAATTTAATATGATTATTGATATATCGACAAATTAGCAGATTGGCAATATCTGCGCGAATATATTAGATCAATAAAGGTTTTGATAGATTACTGAAAACATTTCCCCTCTTATTTCGTAATTGCACTCAAATTTAACTAACTAATTTATCCCATACATAGTGTGCATTTATCATTTGTTAGTACATCAAAAATGTATGAGGATGATAGCGGAGTGCGACCGCTCTTTATCATTATTCTCTCGCGACTAGATGTGTAGCAGATGCTCTCGTACGGGGAAATTGATTAGAAAGCTTTACCAAGATATCACGGACCATATTGTGCCATGTAGGTGCATCGTTACAAATTGCAATTATTGTTATTTAAAGCTTCGATACTTTCGCACCACGCTCGTTCAAGTCATCATGGGTAAGTCACAGTGCATTACATTTTTTTTCAATATGCAAATCTGTTGTAAATGACATAATAAAATGTGGAGGCTCTCTCGATGAAGCATGCTATAGGTTATGATGTAGACACGACATATTCTACGCAAATGTTGGATGCAGAAAGCAAAATACATACAAATCATATACATTAATCAGGTCTAACGCGCCGTGCATCCATTCTGTGTTCGATAAAAGAACGAATGGAGGAGATGATTGATCAAAACTACACCATAAATGCGGTCGCGATACGGATATTATGGAATTAACAATGTCAGTATAAGGCACCACGTCTCGGAATCTGGAAGAGGTGGAGGGGGGGGGGGGGGTTACAACTGGTGAATGTAATCCTATTGAAACCCCAAGACATCTGTTATCCATTATCATGATGAGATAATGACTAACGTATGGTCGTCTGTGCTAGGTACACGGAGAATTGTCGTCCGGTAGTGATGGCGCTGTCGAGTGAAGCACATTGCAATATTCATAAAGAAGACCGCGAAATAACCTTGGATGAGGGATGGCTAGAAAATATATTATTTGAGTGCATGCAAAAACCTTTTGACATCAGTCATTGAATAATAATTCAATAGCTTTGCGTTGCCTTTAGAAACCCATACCATCATTATAATTAAAAGCAATATTGAATTTTTCCCAATTTATCTATTGTGGGTATTCTAGAAACCTTCTTGCAACCCCGGCTTCTTGCGGCTTACTCAATCTTCAATTTGCATAAGGACTTTGGGCATATAATTAAGCATTTGGGTATATAATTAAGCACTAAAGGAAATCTACTATTTTTGCGGTAGTGTCAATAGGAGACAATTTTGTCAAACACTGATATGAATCCCCCAAGGTCCAATTATTCGGACATGATAAGAGAGTGATTAACTAACTTATTCACATATCAGTTTGATACACTATTGTGCGAGCTAACTGTGTACACATATTTGGCACAACTTGATTGCTAACCCATAGTAGCTTTGGGCTATATACATTGAATTAAGCTCATCGCTTCCTTCTGTGAGAACCTCAGTTCACAGAAGCCAAAAAAAAAACAGAGGCGCATGATAGAATGGCATGAAAACAAACAAGCTGCAAATGTCTCGGCAATAAGTGATAATGGGGCAAGCCGATAGATCCTACTTTCTGTGTAAATCAACTGTGTTATTAACAGTTAACCCGTTTATGCAAGTGGTTGCGTTCTTTTGCACCAATATTCATCGATAGCAAATAATCTCATTGAGCGCTAATTACTATTCCCTGCAACTGATCATCTTGAACAATGTCTTGTTTTGAAAACCACTGTAGCTATATCTTAGACGATGTAACATAGGGTGGCTTCCGTCAGGATATATGGTGTGCTATGAGTTTATGATAGCCCGCATTTCCCTTGGTGTGTATATTCTCAATGATATAGATGATGTTTCCCGGATGTACAGCGCTATATTTGATTATATTTCTTACTCATATTTACTGTTGGTTTACCTAATTCAAGATCTGAGTGACAAGGATGCAAATATTTGGTTGTATGTGGAAATACATTCTAGAAATATCAGCCTTGCAGTGGTAGATTACGACTCTTTTTGAATTTATCATGCAATCATCGAATTGGTACAATTGCAAACTTGTTTTGAGCCAAACCTTTTGGCTCTTAAAGAGGCGGAACCCAAAAGATGGGTAAATGCAATCGATGGTGATAGCGGATGGCCTGTTTCTATCAACATATCTTCATTGTGTCTCACTCAGCACTTCCATATGTTGTATGCATTTGTCACATCACGCAACTGCTTAATATATACTGAAGTAAAATCAGCTCGCTGCCACGTCCAGTACATGGGGACCTGAGGTTTAGATGAAACAAAAATCCATTTATAGCGATTTGACATGTATTTTGGTGGCAACTTCGCAGCATATATTTTCTGATATATGTTGCATGATATTGTACGCTTAGTGATGAGTGATAATTAAAAAACGTTTGGTTTATTGCTCATATGTATGCTTTTATCGCCGGGGATAGGTTACAGAGCTGACGCTGTGATTCATGGTGACTACATTTGTTTGAAGTTTGACCACGAAGAGGCTGTAATCCCTCCCATGACTCTATAGCCAGGCCACTTTTCAACCAGTATTATTATATAATCCCTTCTTGATGGTTATTAACTTTGTATATCCTTCAGATGCGATATTTTATAACTTCACTTGAGCTCTAGGGTGAATTACGTCATGTATTTTTGAACTCGCAGGATCGGGTTTATCGTTTATCTGCTTAATGGCTTGTAATTAGCAAATATTGGTAGGTTTCTCATTCTCATTGGTGATGCACGTATATTGCTACTTAGTAGCTATCAGATCATTCTTATTACAACTGTGGCCTGCAGCGACGTGGCGTATTCTACCAAGGCTTTCGTCAAAGAAGAGTCCACCTCTATAGTTCGTGTAGTTAACCAGCAGTGGGTCACCTTTACACAGAGAGTCGTGTAGAAACGCGTTTAAGATTGTTATATGAGATTATGTCTGGTAATTCAATGTGGAGCAATTACTGGGTATATTCACGTACATAACGTCGATCAAAGAAATCGTTGAGGGGAAATCAGAAACCGGACACCGATTTTCTGCTAACCTTTGCCAATTGAGTCTTATTGATACTATAGTCATTTTATCTGACGTGAGAGAAGACCCTTACGTCTAATCATCCTCTCGTAACTGAATTTGTAGTATTTGACATAGTTGAATTCATTGCTCTGTATTGCAAAGGGTGCTATTGACCATGAGTTGTAGATGGGCCCTTATATCTGGTTAACTGCTTCAGCTCTTTCCAATTCACTTTTATCATTCTTCAGACATAACCTGCCTCACATATTATTAATAAATGTAAATGTATTAAAGATCAGTTATAACGAAGGAAATGCTATTTTAAGATGGACCTGTCCAAAATGTAGATAACTAAGTTTTAAACAAGCATCCTGTCTCTAAGCAATAAACAAAGGGTGCGTACTTTCTTTTAGACATGCAGGCTATAATTATTGTTAACTGCCACGCATCGTCCATAGATTTTGGCGCTTAAATACGGTTACATATGTTTCAAATAGATATATAACCGACGTATTGATTGATAAATTCATCCATTATACTTAATCGATTTGTTGTTATGCCACATATGCATATTTGGGTTAACGAATAACAAAAGCCTTAAAAGTACAATTTCTACATGCTGCCTCCAGGATCGTATAAATATGATAATAAAAGTAATACATAGAATGCTTAAGTGATCGGATAATGCATAAAGTCAAATAATATTGCAATATCGAGCAAATTGTACAACGGTGGTGGAGAATAAAGCAGCGGTGCAATGAATACCTGGCATTCAGGCGCTATTCCTTTAATGACGGCTAATATCTCTCGAATCAGTTTGTTCATGAATAGATCTCGTGGCACTGGAGTGAGGCATGCATGCTAGTGCATATATTGTAAAACTATTCGTGTCGGAAGATATGATGGCCGTGGTGATGCTTATCCCAACCCTCATACAATGGTCCCAAATTGACCCTTGTGATCTATACTGAATTATTCACCATGCGTATCTAGATAGCTGCAGGGTCGTCATTTGCAAGTGTTTGCTTACTGATATGGAAGTAAGCACGCCTATGATCATTTTCGTCTTTTGTGATTGGCAAATTTCCTCGTGTCTTGCTAAGATGTGGCTTTAATGCCAGTATGATGTATTGCATTAATTCACTGAAAATAGGAGAAGCAATTTACTTAACTAATATATTTAATTGATGCGATGGTTGTTGTAGGAAACAAAGGGGTGACCCTAGGAAAACGTTGTCAGCTATTGGGAGGCAGCAGACGTCACACCTTTTATATTGAAATAAGGTAGCAGTTTCCATACTACGTATTGATTGATTCATTCATCAACGATACATAATCATAAAATGTGGATTTGTTATATTGCAGCATATTGACGATCTTATTAAACAGAAAATACAAGTAATACATAGAAAGCTTAGGTGATCGGACTATCCATTACATCAGATAACATAGAACCATAGATCAAATAGTACAATTGTGGTGGACAATAATGCTGTGGTGCAATAAATACCTGGCCTCCGGGCGCTATTACTTTAATGACGGCTGTCGTATCAGTTTGTGCATGAATAAACCTCGTGACACTGGAGTGGGGCATGCATGCTAATGCATGTATTGTAATACTATTCGTATCGGAAGATATGGTGGCCATGATGGTGCTTATCTCAACCCTCATAAAATGGCCCCAAATCAAATTGGCCCTTGTCATCTGTGCTGAAGTATTCCCCAAGCGTGCCTAGACTGCCACAGGATTATCATTTCAAGTGCTTGCTCACTGAAATGGAAGTATGGCTCGCCTTTGATCATTTTTATGTTGTGTTATTACCAAATAACCCGAATCGTACAAATTTTTTTTTCTCGTAGTTTTGTTTCTGCCAGAGAAGCGATGTTAAATAATGAACTGCAACATTTAAGTTTTGATGTGTAAGCAGGCGCGATTTATACTTGCGGTAATATAATCTTATATAGATAAGTTTATCTGGGGGTTTATGATAGATAATGTATATGCGATTATGGAACGCTCTGTATGGTTACATTTTGTGCAGTCATAATGATTAATCATAATGTGTAGGCTCATAGTCATTCAAGTCAGCCAAGTCAGTTTGGTCTATGCTCCACTCAATTACAAATTCCATATACCTGTTTAAGGCACTTGACATTATATTGATTGTCTCATACACAAGAGAGTAGATGCCAGCAAATACTGACTTGATATTCATAGCAAGCGTCACCGTTAAACTGCTAACCTTTCTCGTTTAGAGTTATTATCAGCAACGTAGTGATGTTCCTGTATGCATCATGCGTTATTATTAGTGAACGATAACTGCATTGCCACTCCCACAGTGAAATACGTCTGCTTGTCGACACAACATTTAAGCCCACATCACCCCATTTATGTTGGCTGTTTATGCTATGTTATAAAAGATAAGAATATATAAGTATGACCGGTAAATATAATAATACTAATCACTGGTTGACTGGTACAGAAACATTGAAGCTATGTTTGCTGACAAGCAAAGTAAAAAGAGCTGTTGAGTTGATAAAGGGCTTTTTATCAAAACGCTAGAATAGAAAAAAACAAAAATGATAAAAATATCATCATGAACAAAAAAAAAAAGTTGGGGGTACACAACCACCGTTAAAAGGGGGGGGTAGCAAGTATACAAAAGATACATGAATAAAATAAAATACATAAACAAGGGTGATGTGGGATGAGGAAAAACAAAGATGGTGTTCGACGGAAATGTCAAGGCCAACTGGCGAAAGTCCAGTAAGGGCGAACAATCACCAAGTTGAAAATTGCACACAGTAAGGTTGTACTTTTACCAAAACACGAAATATATAGATTAAGTGATGCAGACCCACCGAAAGTGGAATAACAAGAAAAAACAAAACAACATACTGTACAAACGCCTAAATAAAATTAATTAAAGCTATGCATAAAATTTGTTATTTGGGGTAATTTATCATTTTCCTTTGCTAAATCCCACAGTTAACATCTTTAAGAAATATCTCCTCTGATACGAATCTCTTATTTTAAATATTTGCATGACATGTGGGTTCATATATTGGCAGCACTGTTATGCTAATCTAGTCCGCCGTTTATATATCTTTATGATTAATGACTCAATGTCCAAATTTATTCAAGCACATTACACATTAGACACCAACATTCAATATCTATAAAAGAGCTATGTACACTTTACAGCTACTGTTGTTTCCGTAGATGTTGTCCACTGGGGAAAGACTGATATATATTGCAGGGATATTTTATCTATCGTACGTAGTTAATCATACTGATGCTGTCTAGGCATCTAAATCACAGGTGTTCAACCCGGACACGCTCGAAATGATCAGATGGCAATGATAATATTGTGAATGTACGTCACTTTCAACGAGGTGATATCGTGACGGTGGTACAATGATTAAACAGGGTAGGTAAAAACTCCTTCATTGCGAAGAAACTATGTCGGATGTGTCCCCTTTATGGATATGTGGAGCTGTGCTGGAATCAAAACAATTATATTCCTTTTTCTTGATTGTTCTTAGTTACAATGTTTCAATTATAGATATGTAAGGGTTCACTTAATACCATCAGCCCGTGCTCAAATGCAGCATCTATTTATAAAATAAGATTAATCTATCCGACCTTGATGCCATTTGTCTTGTATCTCACATTGCGCACAACTAGCCTGGTTACTCTGCACCGAGACTCACATACAATGCATTGTAAAACAAACGATTTAGGTGATGCATCTAGCGTCACTGTCTATAAAATTCAATTGGGCATTGGTTTCTATGATATTATCGACCGAGGTCCTCCATTATGGTATTAAGTATGACCTTGGTCTATTGGATCTATGCCCATCTGTCATGTTTTGCTGACCCAGTAACGTCAATCCATCATAATAACTGCACATGAACAATAACACAAAGTGGTAATGTTCCATAGGGAGGTCCAAATTAATTAAGTGAAAACACAGCTGTGTTTATCGATTAAAAGAACTTAACATCATGATTTGATTGCTGATAGTGTCAGAAGGTACGGGGAGTTTCAATGTTGAAAATTTATTTTTAAACTTAATCATTAGTTTGAATATTTTCATATCGGTGAACGATGTATAGGTAAAAACAACATGCTATCTTCAGTTTGGGTTCATTTGAAAAAGAAAGCGGTATTCAAAATGTATAATATGCCCGGTGCCTTCGCCTTATGTAATTAAACAGCTTGTAATATTATGTCCAATTGCAGCAACTTGCTGGAAAATAAATATTGATTCATATTACGAGAGGCATTCTACAGTATCGTTTATCGGCGTGATTAAGCATTTTTCTTAGAATTTTGTTAAGTTAATGCACACTCTTGAGTGTTGCATAACCATCCATACAATGCACCGTCCTTGCTCGACGTTCTTCATTACTTATTACTAAATTATTTACACACAAAATCTCGTTTCAGTGACTTGGTCGGTCCAGTTCAACTTTCTGTTTTTGTTAATCGACTAACAGAACTTTGCCATCGGCGGCTGCATTGCGGTACAGAAGGTGCGACAAGCTAAAATCTGTCGGAATAGAATGTTGCCCATCAACTATGATAAACAATAGACTATGTACTATACCATTTTTGTGACCGCGATAATGATATGTACTATACAGGATTTCGTAGTTGTCGTTAGCTGTTGTCAAGGAATCATAACAAAACTAATGTCCATGCCTATCTTGGGGTTCTCCGTGTATCTAGCCCTAACATCAGGTAGCAACAGATAATCTTATGAAATGCATTCCAGTGCCGTCCTGATTTGCCAATAGGCCGTTTAGTCAGACCCGCAAGTAGTTCTTCCCGTACCCCGTCTTGTTTGCTACCCGTAACAAGCTTTTCCTTAGCACGCTGTATGAACAGTTTGTAGCGTACCGTCCGATATTTTGAATCTGTTTTTGCCGAATAATGTACGATCACAGCAGCGATATAGATATCGTGAAAGAATGAATGAATGGCGTGTAATTCATGCAATTGCACGATTGAATAAGCTTTATTTGTTCAAAGTGTGCTTTTAACATCTGTTAATGATTGAAAATAAGGATAATAGCAAAGAACAACTTGTAATAAACCTCCCGTGACAAGATATGTAGCAGGTGTTCTCATGCGGGGACATTAATTAGTATTACTGAGACATCACGGACCTTATTTTGCCTTGAAGGTGCATCGTTACACATTCCAATTATTGTTATTTGAAAGCCTCGATGATTTCACCAAACAATCGTTCAAGTCATTGTGGGAAAGTCACAGAGATATCTTTTTCAATATGCAAAAAACGGTTGATAATGACATGATATGTGTTTGAAGATCAATCGAAGAAGCCCGTTATAGGTCATAGTGTAGACACACAGCAATATATGCAGCTGCGGGCAGTAAGAAGTGTTCGAGTTTTCGATTATATAAACATATTTGTCGTAACGCACCATCCATCCATTCTGTTAACCATAGCGGAACGAACGGAGGAGGCAGCTATTAAGAACTGCACCATAGACGCGGTCCCGATAAAGATATGATTGATTTACTGATGTCAATTAAAGGTACGCTGAACCTTCGGACGAGGGGTGTTTAGGAAAGACTATATAATAGTATTTATATTTTGAGTGCATGCAAACAACTTTTTGACATCAGACATTGAATAATAGTTCAAAACCTTTGCGATACCTATAAAAAAACATAGCATCATTGCAATTGGAAGTTAAATTCGATTTGACAGTAATTTATCCCTACATTTAGTCAAGGTCCCCTAGCCTGATGGTTGCGGGCGGTGTTTACATGTTACTGATATTCAAAAGTCTCGCCTTCAGGTCTAGGGGACGATAGCGTCTTGAACTGGACAGGCATCCCAGATTTGGGATGCTCCAATCACAAGCCGTGTCTCTCGGTCACTCTAGGGTACTTTTGAGTCGTTGTCTCTCGTTGTCGCTCACGCCACTCGTTTTTGAAAACCTTGGTATCTATTTCTTACACGATGTAAAATCGGATGGCGTCTGTGAGGATATGATTTGTGTACTCTCAGTTGTTTGAATGATGTTTGCCGAATGCACAGCGCTATCTTTGATTATCTTTCTTACTCAAATTCACAGTTGCTAAACCTTATTCGAGATAGTACCATTGCGTGAAGTGATCGTCGGAGGGACAAATAAGCAGATATTTGGCTAAATGTGGTATTACAATTTAGATATATCGGACATCCGATGATAAATGACGATTCATTTTGGTCATTGGCGTGCAGTTTATACTCACCCGATTGCAGTAATATTTCAATGTGCATGATAGCATGTCAAGTAATAGTTAACAGTGGTTGACATGATTTCAGTATGCAATCATATAAATTTGCAACTTGTTAGGAGCTTAACCTTTTGTCGCTAAAAGTGGCGGAACCCAAAAAACACAGATAGTGTAATCAATGGTGACAGCGGATGGCTTGTAAAAATGTAATAACAATACAGTTCATTTATAAAACGCAACCCATTGAATTTCTAGGCGCTGTATATATCTTTCAGTATGTTTCAGCTGTACTTTCATTGTATTTATTCCGGTAAGTCTGTTATCTGGTAATCCGCGAAACATCTATATTTATGTGCTGATCAGTACGTTAATGGCTTTTGTGCTTACATCTTAATATGGGGTATTGTCCCCCGTAGTTATTCGCTATCAGCAAGCACTATTATACAATAAATTAATTAGTGAAGTGATAAAACGTATTACAGGTAAAGCCATAATTTAAAGAACGTTAATAGCAAGTTTTTCGTTTACTTTAACGAATCCATTTTTGTTACGTTCACGAAATAATTTTATTCAATTGGCAGTGCGATGTATATTGCTTATGCGTTGAAGAATCGGTACACATGATCTTATTAAGTATCCATGAATCTTTAGAGACAATGTATGGTGTCAAATAAAAGTTCATAGCACAAAAAAACCCCCCAGTTTTCATTTAGTATTTAGACAAACACCTCACAGCGACAAATAAAAGGGTCACTGTTTCATAATTGCAGTGGTCAGCTCAGAATATCAGCACAATCGCCATCTGACATTTGACCCTGCAGGGCAGATAAAATTTTTTTATTCATATATTGTAAAAGCAGCGTATCAAAGTCATAAACAGGAAGGTACGATGGTTTGTCCACAATGTTGTAGATATTTAGCTGCTCATATCAACGACACTCAGAGATAACCTGTGACGAGGGGAATAATGAGTACATTATTGCATGTTGTGCAATTACTGTGTACAGTATGGCTTTCAAATGCTGTAACGTTGTCACACTTGTTATTCGGGTATATGGGGAGGTGTTTGTCTTTTATCTGTTTAGTGGGATTTAGCCTCACACAATATTTGTAAACGTAATTAGCATTTACAGCAAAGAGGTCTACTGAATATGACTGCCTTTCGAAAAGTCGAAGGTTACTAGGTTAAGTAATAAACAAACGAACATGGTGAAGAAACGTCCGTTCTTGTATATTGCTCTAAGTAATTAACCAAAAGTACATTCCGACAAGCACATAATAATGATTTTTATTGCATTTGCCATAGCTCTGTCAACGAACCTTTGTCGAGATTTTGCGTAAAAGATATCGAAACGACGGCAACTGACAGACGCATCGACAAATTGTGGTTTGATATAGTTCGTGGTGATAGATTGCATTTAAGGTATTAACTTGCTTGACCCTCTAGAAGGTAATAAAATCGAGTGCGTCTTCTGGTGCTACTTAGTGGTGTGATGCTAATACCACGCGTGCTTCTCGTTACACAACACTGGAAGCAGGTGTTGTTCTATCGTGGTATGTCCTTACTCCTTTGTGCAACAGCTATTCTCTTGATTGATGGAATCTGTTTCATGGAATCATACACAAGATGAGCCCATATGCAAAGCATCCATTGTGTGATTGATTCAACGTTAGGTGTCCTTAAGGTGTCAGACGCTGTGGTTTAATATCCGTTTGATATCTGTTTGGAAGATTCATTTTATTATCCAGAAATGTGTTAGCCTTTAAATGACAATTTGTTCTACTTATCAAAACACCTCCATTGAGATGATTGAAGGCTAAATTGCACACATTTCCCTAGATCTAGAAATAAAGAGCAGCTGACTGAATGATTGAAAAAGACCAATTCACATACTTAAGTAAATGTTCATTGTGAGGCGGGCATACATCCACATTTTATTGAAGTTTTTTTAAATGGGTAAATAATTTATAAATACGTCACATTTATTTACACCAATTGTTAATCAACGAGTTGAATGATCATTTGTATTCACAGGATGTAATAATGTGTATTATAACGCTTTGACATCAAGATCAAGTTTTTCTTTGATTAAGTTACATTATATAGCTGTCATTGCTAATGTAAATAAATCACGCGCAGTGATGTGATATGGTCATTCATCATTTGTACTCATTCACCAAACGATCATGGATTTGAAAATTGGTGTCTTCCGGCTGCTTAAACTATGTGACCTGAATAAATAATTGATGGCCTTATCAAGTTATGTGTTATTCATTATTAACAATCCAGCGATCTGGTAAAGTCAAATATAGCCACTTAATTTAGCCTGGAGAGCCAGATGCTTGATGAGCAGCTTTATTGTCTATCAGCGTTATTTATTCAGTACCAATCGGCGTTATGTACTTAACTCCGAGGACAGGATCTCAATGGAACAATAAATAGAAACCAATGCGTATAGGTGCAGTTTATGAAGCACATAATCAGTTGTCTCCAATGTAATCAGGATGTAACTAAAACACAACTGGATTTTGTGTAATAAAGATAGTGTGATTACAACGTCAACCCATGCTATTTCTTTATGCATTGTGGTTACGCCATTCCGCTACAACATAAATATTGCTTTAATCCTGGACATAGGCCTCCAACAATCATCAACGAGGTAGAGTAATTGCTGATTACTTACACCATTTCCATGCCATTTATGCCACGAATATTAAGATAAATAGCTCAGATATATAAACACGACACGTAGTTCGTTATATCAGACATTAATACTAATTATCGTAATCCTGGAACAAGTAACGATACCAAACGGACATCGGACATATCATTATATCAGATGCCATAGGCACATCAATCAAATTGTACCGCGGTGGTAGGCAATAATGCAGTCATTCATTAAATACCTGACAACAGTTATTCCAATAGTGCTAGCTACTCTCTCGTATCAGTTTGTGCATCAATGAACCTCATGACTCTGGAGAGAGACATGCATGCTAATGTTTTTTTTTATAAAACTATTCACATCGGACGATATGTTGGCCATGATTGTGCTTATCTCAACCCTCATAAAATGGCCATGAATCAAATTACCCTTGTCATGTATGTTGCATCCCAAAGCGTGAGTAGACTACCACAGTGTCATAATGTTCAAAATATAAGTTAGCGCGCCTTTGCACATTTACATTTTTGTGTCATTGGCAAATACTTAGAATCCTATACATTGCCTCGTGTCCTGCTAAGATGAGACTTTAATGCCTGTGTGATGTAATGCATTCATTCACAGCATTTTGCCGTACAGCGTATACAAATAGCTTCATCCTAGAATTAATGGCAGATGCAGTATTGGGAATTATATACGTAGGCCTGTGTGTTTACATCTGTGTGTATCTAATAGATTCCGGTATCCCGGGCCAAGTCAACAGAAGGAATATGGATCTCACATTTATGAAGTGGTTGTATGAATTGGTTTTGGTGTAGTTAGAAATCCATAAGATCGAACTTAATCAGGGGACCAAGATTAACATTCAATAGCAGAGGTCCTCCATTATGTTATTATGTATGACCTTGGCTTTCTGTAGTCTCCAGGGTCCAGGCTCATTCGTTATTTACCATGACCTTGACTCAGCGACGTCGATCCCTAATTTCTAACATACTTGTCCAATTACACAGAGTGGTAGTACTCCGTGCAGAGGGAAACGGGCGATTAAATTAACACAACGGTACGTGCCTGAGACGGAATGTTTTGCTAAACAGTTAATGTTCCAAGTTAATGTTGGTTTTGTTTTGTTATCATTTTAGCCATGCGCATTAACATTTTAGTATCGGCTTTGCTGTATATTTAGGAAATAATACTAACTTACCTGTGCGTTTTATTAGACAACGCGGTTTAATTTTTGATATACATAATAGTTCTTGAGAAATAACGTCACTTTGCCGATTACACCTTCCTGCTGCAGGAAGAAATTTTTTCACATGAGGAGAAAACTAAGTTGGCAGTTGTTCTTTGGGGTACGTAATTATTTGTATGATGATATGTAAGCATATAAATTGCATACATCAACCACCCATTCTGTCCGAATTGAAAGTCGTTCGTCCACTATGCTAAAAATTAGTCTATATGCAATTTACGTGATCACGATAGTAAAATAGGGTAGTAGGAGACCTTAGACGATTCGACAAAAGCTGTGAAGCAACCATTACAAAATGTGCATCGATGAATATTAACTACAGATAAATAATTGATAAACGTAAAGCATGTAAAAAGCCTTCTAGCGCCGCCATATTTATGCCAGTTGGCAATAAAGGCTCTGATCAAGCAAATTGCTCAGTAATTGCCTGGCATTTATCATTGTAAATATATACTCTGAATGGATTCCAAATATTGGGCCGTTGTAATGGCCTTATGCATCAACCATCATGTTTCAGATGTACCGTTGACTGATCAGATTAATGTTATTTACATTTTGCCATACGCTGCATATTTGAACGAAATACCAGGGGAATTATTGTTACTTAGCATCTGTAGGCTTCACAATCTTTTTATACGCATTTAACATACTAATTGTGAAACGTCTTGCAACTCCAATATATTGCTGAGTATTTTGTCAATAAGTGCCCTTAAAAAGAATCTCATTACTTCATAGCCGTTTCACTTAGCGTTTTAGACCAGCGATTGCTCAGCCTTACTCATGAATGCCTTATGCTTATTTTGTTCGATCCGACAATTAACGCTAATGTCTGATGTGTCATTACAATTCATTCGTTTATTGCTTTTGATAATCCTGTGCTTTGATCGCAGCAACAAGTTACAGGAAGGTTTTGTCTTGTTGTATCCTAAATAATAATTCTCATTTTCCCATATTGCAATGGATTAAAATACATATTGCTCAATTGTGGCAAACGCTTCACTGGCAGATACAGTGTGTAGTATTTCGTAATGCTTACTTAATGTAGCGTACCACATCATACGTCCCATTCATTATGACGTTGGCGACGTATTTAGTCATCCTATATTGGTTTGAATGTATATGGTAGTGTCATGTTATGTATAACGAATAACATGTTGAAAATATTTTACGTGGCCTTATCTTGCATGTGCATACATTGTGTGACTTGCACAAGAAAAAGAAGTTTAATTTCAGTGACTTCCTGAGCATTGCAACCTATTGAATTTAACTGCAAACGATTTAAACACACTTTTACCTCTTCATGATTAGTCACATTATTAACCATAATAAAGAAAATAATAGCAGGTTTATAGCTTGTTTGCGTCCTTCCGTGCGAATGCTTGTCAGGTGTTATCTTACGGTCATTAAGGAACGCGCTTTGATCATAGTGTACGTTAATCATCACTTGGTGTGTCGAGAAAGCACAAAGACAATAGCAGAGAGTGACCGCAGTCCTCTCGTGACTGGACGTGGAGCAGATGCTCTTGGACGGGGGAATTAATTTGCAAGCCATACCATGAGTCATCATGGGTCATATTGTGCCACATATGTGCATCGTCACAAATTCCTGTTATAGTTATTGTCATTGGGGGTAATCCAAAATGCGTGATATTATTTAAATATGAACAACTGTTGTAAATGACATGACTGACAATTAGATTAGCACAATAGCTGTAATCTAGTAGGGTATATGGTAGAATTAATCCGACGAAGTGAATTGAAGGCACGATGTCTTGATGTAGGGGGGAACGGAGTGGCAGCTAACGTGAGCCACCGAAACCTGTTATGAATCTCGTCACGTACAAATGCTCTCATGGGTAAGATCCTGGTTTTTCTGACGAGTTGCTGTTGTGTGCTCATTACATTCAATATGATGTAAAATGCGTTTAAACGTTAACGCTTCATTGATATTCGTTGATAAGAGAAAATATGCAGCCGTTGTGTCATTGATTCAACTTTATATCGCCCTTAGGTGTCAGACATTGTTGCTTTGGAAGATTACTTACGCTTGAGTCATTACATCCTCCTGAACTGTGCTGGCCCTTAAATGACACGGTTTAGACATAAGTGACAATTGTGTCGCTGTATTGATCAAAACACGTGGATAAAGATGATAAAAACCAATACCAAACACAAGCCTTTAAATCGATAAATCACAGAGCGATTGATTACCGATGACAGGTGGAACACAACCACTCACCTGCTCACTTAAAATGTTCGTGGTGAAGTGACACTTATGCATAATGTAATATATCCATTGACCTTGGCCGTTTGCAATCTACTTTGATTTTCAGCTCCATTGACCTCCGCAAAGTCAAGGAGCCAGAGGAAAGCACGCATCGATATTGTAATGTTGCCACTTGTTAATAATTTATAAACGCATCCAAAATATCTTAATGCACGCTCTTTTCAAACACTGTAGATCAATTTATGGTACGATAATATGTTTTTACGGAATCTAATGACCTATATCAAAACATATTGATATTTATACGTACACAGCACCGATATCTCAGTCATGATGAATGGTCTATCTGTATAGGTAGAATATCAATTTAGCTTATTATGATAATACTTTCGCAACATACCTTACAGCACATTCACTATAGTTGTCAAATCGACTTGAAGTCCCAATAGGCCTGCAGTTATCCAAGATCAAGTACTTCCTTCTTTTATGTGGGCTATCAGTAAAGTAAATGCAACCATGCGCGGTTATGCGATGATATTATGGATAGTTACACATTGGGTCCGTTGAATCCACTGGGCCATGAACGATCATGGATTTAAATAAATTGGTGCCTTATTCGACCAAAAAGGTTAGAAATATGAAGCTCTGTGATTATTTATTGTTAAAAAATTAAGGGATTGAGATATATAGCACAGGGAGCAATTCACAACAACTTGTGAATCGATGAAAAGATTAATGAGCTTGATTGTCCATCACAATTCTTGTTTAGTGCACACCCGTTTCATGTCATCAACTCTGAGGTAGCATCAACATCGTTTATCGAAGAAGCACACAGAGTTCGTGTATTTACCGAAATGTTTGAATCCGCTGTTAGGAGTTTTTACTTTCGTTATCTGCTGCGCGTAAATGGAAAGACTTAAGGAGACCAATCCCTAAATGTGCGTTGGTCATTGAGCTACAATCAATTATCGCTTTATATCATGTTTATATCCTTATCAATCCATTATCCCACATAAGTGATGAAACCCTATTTTTACAATTTTTATAACTGATTTATTGACATGATACATGTTGTAGAAATTTTAAAATGTTTTATACCCTATAGGCAAAGTATAAATTTTGGCCCCTGAATTCGCTCCAGGCCCCTACGTATTCTGACTTAGTGGCCTGGAGTGGCCCCCGGGATTCTCAAATGGTGGATTCCATTGAGAAAAATACACTATAGAGCCTCTGCGCCGAGGAGCAGCGTCGCTACTACCCTACGCTTGATTGGTATGTTACTTACTTACCCTGAGCTGACGACCATTAGCTCACATCTAGCGTTCTACGTAGATATATTTTTTTATGTCACCCTGTTTTTATCACAAATACATGATTTGACAAAAATATTAAAATAAATGATTTCAAGTTCATTAATCATAGCATCGATAAATGGAAACTTTTAAAACCAATTTATAAAAACCGTTTCTATTCTTCTGTGAAGATGTCCGCTGTACAGATGGAACAACTGAATCAGATGTACGGCCGTCGCATTGTATTGATTGTTTTAGATACAAATTCATTCGAACCCTTCAGAATAAAATATTAACAATACTTGGAGTGAAGAGCAAACGCAGTCAATAACATATTTGTCTTTATCTTAGCCATTGATATTTTTTGTTACATCACTGGAATAAGAAACCGGTGTTAAAGCTTGTGTTTGCACGAGCGCCTACCTTTGACATTGTTCAAATTGTTCGGTCAGTTTATTCCATCGTACCGCGACAAACGTCGAGTAATGATTTTGATATTCTACTCAAAATACGATTATTGTTCGAGAATATTTAAATGGATAGCAAACCCTTAGTTATCCAATCGATATATACAAAGTCTTAAGCTACAAATCAACCTCTGCGGACCTAATTGAACAGATAATATTGAGCTGAGGTGAACAAACACTGCTTTATATTGGATATTATAATACCATCCTTCAATTAGTACAGAGCTGGCGTGCATTATGCAGCGATGCAATACATGCCTAGTAGCTAGGCGCTATAAACGAAATAACGGCTACAATATCTCGTATAAGTTTGAGATTGAATATCCTTTTGACACTGGACTGAGGCATGGATGCCAATGTATGTACTGAAGGTCTATTCGATTAGAAACATATAGCTATGATGATGCGCAACTCAACGGTCATAAAATGGCCACAAATCAAATTGGTCCTTGTCATCTAAACTGAATTATTCCCATGCATGCCTTAAATGCCACATGATAATTATTTTCAAGTGCTTGCTTACTGGAATGGTAGTTTGGTGCTCATTTGATCATTTTCGTGCTCTGTGATCGGAAAAATAATTCGAATCGTACACATTGTTCCTCGTTCTGATTGGAAGGAGCTTAAGTGGCAATGGAATGTTATGTATTCAATCATAGAAAACTGGTGTATAAGTAATTGATCGTAACAAATGGGTGTAAGCCGGCGCGCTTATTGCGTAAGGTGATAAAAGCTTATCAAAATCTCGTCATTTGATGGTAAATGATACAAGCTGGAATTATACATGTTGTTCATTGTGAATTGCCATGTTTGTGTATGAGTCTTCATAGCTTTAAGAACAGGCACGCGTAAAAGACAAATTAATATTCATACCGAATGTTCCACTCTATGTCAAATAGAATTTAACGTTTTAATACATTTTACATTATATCTTTTGTGTTATAAACAATGGGGGTGTGGGGTGGGGGGTAGCATCTCAATCATAACATACGGGCAAATACTGACGTGATACACATAACAAGATCGCATTTCTAGTTATTTTCAACACCGTAGAGACGGTGTAGGGTGCTTCATACAATATCATTGATGATGGTAACTGCTCTGCTACTCCCGTTGTACGATACATCTGCTTGCTTTTGCTTGTGCAGTTAGCACGGCGTTGAACTTTCTCCTCTGAAGAATGGTATTGTTAGCGTCAATACCATAATGGCAGAGGCATCACACCCGTATTCGAGGAAGAATATTATATGTATATGTAAACAATCATATACAGGTTGATTGAATTACATCGTGCTTTTTATTGCTACATTACTTGGCAATGGGCTATTTATATTAAATTGGCCTATATAATATAACGTATAGAGTTTATTTGAAGCGGGAAAATGGAATCAGACAAAATATTGAAGTATATGCTGACCCATAGTGCCGTTTCTCTTTGGATTCATTCTGAACCCCACAGTTAATATATATAAAGAATACCTCTTTTTAAAAAAAAACATGTGTTATAAATAATTGCTTCTTATAATTCTGGAGCTGTTCTCGCTAGAGATATCTATTGCAAACTGTGTCCATGTATGTATTGACGATTGAAGGCTTGGTTAATTCACACGATCTCACTTATTCCCCTATTATGGTAAAGAGTTTGACCATGGATGTTCTGCAGTCTTGACGCGGCATCGTCGATTACTCACAACAACCACACGTGTCCATTAACATAGAATAGTAGTGTAGATTTGGGAGGTTTAAGGGTGATTATGTGAAAGAAAAGGTACATGATTCAATTTGCTTGCAATTTAAGACTTACTATGATGCACTGAAATATTTTGCTTCAATATATTAATATTGACTGTGCTGCATATGTCAAAAACAATAACTTTAACGTATATTGTTTGCACACAGAAACAGTTTCAGTGAATTTATTGTTTACTTTATAGTTGCCTTGGATGGATGAAGTGAAGCATGAGAGGTGCGCCCACCTCAAATCGGTCCATCATGATAAACAATAGTTTACGTATGTTTAAATGCAACAGAGCCAATAATTAACACTAGTAGGGGTCGTTAGGCGATTCAACATAAATCTACCAATAAACCATTACACAGAGTATGTCAATGCCCATTTTGGCTTTTTCATGCATCTAGTCTTCACAGAAAAATAATCTATTAACTCAGGAAATGAAAAGCATTCTAGCGCCGTCGTATTTATGCCAACTATGAATATTGGTTGCGATAAAACAAATAGTTTTATACATACAATCATTTACATAAGAAAACGTCCACAAAATCCGATCAATTTGTGATAATAAGCCTAAAATGATATTGTAATCGATGTTTGTAGTTGCTCAGAATAACGAGTGTTCATTTGCAACGTTGAATTTCTTATTCGTGTAACACTCCATCGGACTTATCATCTTTATATATTATTTGTTCATCACTAAATTGCGTTGGCAATTCGTTGCTTTGCTGCAACAACAGGTAAGTTTATTTCACGAAGCTACAGTTCATGATCTTTCCTGCACATGTCTGTTGATTTTATGATGAGTGCAAACATTGTTTCACAGCATAGAAGTTCGCAAATTACCCAAGTTTCCATAAATCTAAATGAATATTGCTTAATCATGGTAAACGATACACGGGCGGGGATATTATCATATATTTGCATGAATATTTTGTGATATCGGGTAGTTATCAGTATTTATACCTCGTCTAGCTGACGAATGGTCGATGTATGTTAAGTTAGCATACAGCAGCCGTGGCCTCTTGTGACTCGAAAGTTATTGGTAGCAGGTGCTGAGCGGTTGCGGATTTTATCTTCTGCTTTGTAAGGGTGGTTTAATGGCAATGACCATTCTACATATTTGAATCATAAAGCTATAAAGTATTCTGCATAAATGCGAGGGCTGCAATTGAAGTCGAATCTACATTGATTTGCGGGTAATGGGGTGTTCCCGATAATATTTAACTGAGGTATCAGCCATTTAAGTAAGGAATGATGGCTCAAGCATTGAGAGCATACGTGAACTGTTTTTACTTGTCAAAGCGTTTGGAAGACACAACCACAACCAAAGTTTTCTTACTTTAGTACAATGATTGATATTTATTGTTTAGGATCATCCAAAGATCATTGTGCTACGCCAATATTCAAGACAGATGGATTAACATCAGTGGGAAAAATGCAACCTTATTTTACCTGTCTCTAATGATACAAACAACACACAGCGCAAGTGCAATGAAAGGATGAATATATAGTCGGCGATAAGGAACTATATTGTTATAGCTTCTTGCGTCAATTTGTCGCCATATTGCTGTCCATGATACTCATTAAACTGCTATGGCAGATTGGTTAACATCTAGATTGCCCACAATAGTTATTTTGTGATAGGCAAAGTATTTTGAGACCAACTATTTAAGATATGTTGATCAATAAAGAGATTCGTGTATAGCAAAGGGGGCCCAATCCGACTCTATAATGCGACATATAATAGAATGAACACGACGTTAGATAAATCATCAGCCCTTGTTTGTTTGACATTTACTCATGAATCACGTTCTGTTGTTGAATCAGAGCAATGCAGTTGATTTAGCTAAGTAAATACAATCATGCATTCGGGCTTACTTTTCTTTCTTTATATGCCTAAAAAAAACAGTCGAAGGGCAGATCTCCAAAGTGCACCACTGTGCACTTAACTAAGTGCCACCAAACACTATCCGCCAAGTAAACAGTGTGAAAATAGGAGAAAATGGGACTCACTCAAATTAGATAATATTTCCCAATAGAATTCTTTAACATATTCAGCACAATCCGACTAGGTGTTGCTTCCGATTCAGTAACGCGGAATATCCGCAGCTAACATAATCAATCCACAGCGATCCTTTCCGTAATTCAAATATACCACGGAGACCTTCGGTAATGACCTGCCATAATGTCACTCTTTGTTTTCGTATGGTAATGGTTTGTGTAATGCAAGTCTGGACTAAGCCAAGGCTAAATCTAATTCCAACGCATAAAGGGACATTCCAGATTTATTAACACATTCCTTTGTTCCCCTGAGGTTGCCGAATTAGGATTTCACCGATGTGGCAAATTAAAAGATATGCATGAAAAACCTCAACGAGCTCTGACCATGTAATTACAAAAAGGTGGGTTCATATGAGTTTGTCTAACATGTTGCCTTCTGCTACAGCAAGCACATGTAATGCCCTTAGTTTCTAAACGGGGTTCGATTCAGAGTGGAAAGATATGATCTAGCAGCTATTCAACCAGCCATTAACAGGTTTCTGGTGCAACACTCGTAACAATAGTTTTGCTTCAATTAGAGAATTCTTCGAGGCTCATTTCCTCATTTTGTTCTCAGCTAAGGGATATCCTTATCAATCCATTATCCCACCTAAGTGATGAAACCCTATTTTTACAATTTTTTTAACTGATTTATTGACATGATACATGTTGTAGAAATTTTAAAATGTTTTATACCCTATAGGCAAAGTATAAATTTTGGCCCCTGAGTTCGCTCCAGGCCCCTACGTATTCTGACTTAGTGGCCTGGAGTGGCCCCCGGGATTCTCAAATGGTGGATTCCATTGAGAAAATTACACTATAGAGCCTCTGCGCCGAGGAGCAGCGTCGCTACTACCCTACGCTTGATTGGTATGTTACTTGCTTACCCTGAGCTGACGACCATTAGCTCACATCTAGCGTTCTACGTAGATATATTTTTTTATGTCACACTGTTTTTATCACACATACATGATTTGACAAAAATATTAAAATAAATGATTTCAAGTTCATTAATCATAGCATCGATAAATGGAAACTTTTAAAGCCAATTTATAAAAACCGTTTCTATTCTTCTGTGAAGATGTCCGCTGTACAGATGGTACAACTGAATCAGATGTACGGCCGTCGCATTGTATTGATTGTTTAGATTTATATTCATTAGAACCTTCAGAATAAAATATTAACAAAACTTGGGAGTGAAGAGCAAACGCAGTCAATAACATATTTGTCTTTATCTTAGCCATTGATATTTTGTGTTACATCCCTGGAATAAGAAACCGGTGTTAAACCTTGTGTTGGCACGAGCGCGTACCTTTGACATTGTTCAAATTGTTCGGTCAGTTTATTCCATCGTACAGCGACAAACGTCGAGTAATAATTTTGATATTCTACTCAAAATAAGATTATTGTTCGAGAATGTTTAAATGGATTGCAAACCCTTAGTTATCCAATCGATATATACAAAGTCTTAAACTACAAATCAACCTCTGCGGACCTAATTGAACAGATAATATTGAGCTGAGGTGAACAAACACTGCTTTATATTGGATATTATAATACCATCCTTCAATTAGTACAGAGCTGGCGTGCATTATGCAGCGATGCAATACATGCCTATTAGCTAGGCGCTATAAACGAAATAACGGCTACAATATCTCGTGTAAGTTTGAGATTGAATATCCTTTTGACACTGGACTGAGGCATGGATGCCAATGTATGTACTGAAGGTCTATTCGAATAGAAACATATAGCTATGATTGTACTGGGTCCGGTCGGCGCCGAGTAATAATGACGCTAGTTAAGGTGCATCATTCGTTTATTTTACGCCGTCTTTTCGTAACGTGAAAACTGCATTTCACAAAGAGAGATCTGGTAAGTGTTATAATAATAGGGACAATAAAGCTATGAAAATATCTGCACAATGTTATATATTCTTATACAAAAGTGACATTCAATTAGAAAGTTGGAACACTGATGCTACACGAAATATTGTCATGATCTGAATCATACAAACAGCCTCACTAATACATGTGATATAGGGAAGGTTTTACTTCATTTACATGGGAATTAAACAATTACATACCACTTTTCCGGGAGATTTGGGGAGATAAATTTCGATAGCACGTTTTCCGTTTGGGCGGAAGCATAACAACAACCAGAGCGCCACCTGGCGAATGGCGCGGAGAAACAAGACTGAGGTCCTTGTAAAGCAAATTAAACGGCGGGAACTGCCGTAACAATGATGATGCGCAACTCAACGGTCATAAAATGGCCACAAATCAAATTGGTCCTTGTCATCTAAACTGAATTATTCCCATGCATGCCTAAAATGCCACAGGATAATTATTTTCAAGTGCTTGCTTACTGAAATGGTAGTTTGGTGCTCATTTGATCATTTTCGTGCTCTGTGATCGGAAAAATAATTCGAATCGTACACATTGTTCCTCGTTCTGACGAGGAGGAGCTTAAGTGCCAATGGAATGTTATGTATTCAATCATAGAAAACAGGTGTATAAGTAATTGATCGTAACAAATGGGTGTAAGCTGGCGCGGTGTTTGCGTTAGGTAATAAAAGTTATCAAAATCTCGTCATTTGATGGTAAATGATACAAGCTAGAAATATACATGTTGCTCATTGTGAATTGACATGTTTGTGTATGAGTCTTCTTAACTTTAAGAACAGGCACGCGTAAAAGACAAATCAATATTCATACCGAATGCTCCACCCTATGTCAAATAAAATTTAACGTTTTAAAACATTTTACATTATATCTATTGTGTTATACACAATGGGGTGGGGGGGGGGTAGCATCTAAATCATAACATACCTGCAAATACTGACGTGATACACATAACAAGATCGCATTTCTAGTTATTTTCAACACCGTAGAGACGGTGTAGGGTGCTTCATACAATATTATTGATGATGGTAACTGCTATGCTACTCCCGTTGTACAATACATCAGCTTGCTTTTGCTTGTGCAGTTAGCACGGCGTTGAGCTTTCTCCTCTGAAGAATGGTATTGTTAGCGTCAATACCATAATGGCAAAGGCATCACACCCGAATTCGAGGAAGAATATTATATGTATATGTAAACAATCATATACAGGTTTATTGAATTACATTGTGCTTTTAATTGCTACATTACTTGGCAATGGGCTATTTATATTAAATTGGCCTACAACTTGTGTTATAAATAATTGCTTCTTATAATTCTTGAGTTGTTCTCGCTAGAGATATCTATTGCAAACTGTGTC
>CM067351.1:39842861-39860075 GCA_034190875.2 Urechis unicinctus | reverse complement strand
TTCATGAAATGCAGAACATAATGTTCTGTTTTTTTACATACACACCACTGCCGCCATTAAATGCTTAATATAATAACTGCAGCAAATCAACGCATCAACATCGATTCTTGCTTTACTTATTAACCAAATCAAAGTGTGACAGTCTTTATCATTTAGATTTTATGTAGTTATCCATACTAAGCGTTGTCAACCGCCCCGCAAGAACCAAACCTTGGTATCTCAAGTAAATGTTCCGAACGTGTCAGTTTCCAAATTAAATAGTCCCGGTGTAGCAAGGAGAGTAAACATTCCACACCCATCAATTTACATAACAATTAACATCAGCCCGTTTGATCTTCAATCAAAGCTTAAGGTAATTGTACCTCCACACTTGCTTACGACGCCATACGCCAAAACAGTATTAGGGCAACGCGGTAGTCACCGTCGTACGGACAAAGTTGAAATGCCAATCCAGTGCGGTACGTCGCAGTTTGGAATTCCAGCTTAGCAGTGACCTCAGGACATTATCAAAGTTACTCTACACCGTAGATTTGGAATTTATATTCGTACTTGCTGGATGCGGAATCCGTTCCCTCACATTTCGAAATAAGCATCCATTTTCCAATTACCATTCAACTGACGTCTCGTCTACATCACTACGACAATTAAGAGTGTCGACATTCACGCCGAAAAAAAGGATTACTTGAAGCGTAATGAAGTCGAAATATCCAATTTCAGACACTTATCTATGTTTTTACTTAATTGCCCTTTACCCTCCCCATGTAACACCTCCACTCTGTATAATTGAAAATCTGCGGTACAACGTTGCTGAGTCAAGGTCACAAAAATTAGTAATCGCCATGGATCCTGTAGAATACAGAACAACCAAGGTCGCACTAAGTATCATAAAGGAGTCCACCTGCTTTTGCATATCAATCACAACTTGTCCCCAATTTAAATGCGATATTGTGGTTAACCTAAAACACAAAGGTCAATTCGTTCAAGTACACAATTTGTGTTGTTCGTTTAATGCAGTCTATTGTCATCAGTTAAAATAGGGTTAGTTTATCTCCGTTTCCTTGTACGCACAGCTACGTCTGTATGATATTTAATGATAACAAATCATAGTTAACCCTGTAATGTTCAAATGATTATAGTGAGAGGGGTTATTTAATCTTATCTGCTTTAAGACAAGGTGTTATCACGCGGTGCATAACAATTATATCTGGCGTAAATGTCCTCGATGATGTTCTGACGTTGACTGAAGTTGCGCTCGTTCTCTCGCATATCACTGCGTGTATCGGTCCAATAGACCTAGCGTGTATAAACGATGGCTCAGCCAATTATGCAATTGATAGGAATGACTAATTGTGGTCCCATGGCTGATGAATCCAGGTCGTATATATTAATTATCTTCTAAATATGCCCGTCCTGTGAACATTATGATGGATATAGGTGGCTTATGAAAAGGGACTATGATGAATTGTATTCGGCACACCAGTGTACATTGATGAAAAACTTGAAACGTATTCCATACGGGGGAAATTTCAACTGGCTTACTTGATGTAGACAATCCTTCCTAACAAAATAATCAAATGCATACAACATCTACATTCTGTTCTATATTTGTAGTAGAATAACAAAACTCTTTCTCGTCGTTTGTCAGAGTACTGTGGAATAACGCTCGTGATTTCTAGTTCCAGGAATATGCCAAGCAATATAAATGTCTGAGTTGACGAATAACATGTCACTGACTGTATTGACTCCAAGGTCTTGTCTTCTGAGGTCTTATTTTAGTACAATAATCATTGGCGTCAGGAACCGAACCACTCCCTCCCCTTTCTCACAATAAACAGATAACCCCACTGCGTCCTCAATCAGCGTTATTAGTTGGCCAATACTATGCGCAAGCAAAAATGAACTCAACCATATAATGACTCATCGCTTTGTCGATCAAACATATGCTATCGTTTGAATAACATCTTCCATAGGATTAGTTCATGATCAGATGAGCCTGTTACTGTATAAACTGTAAATGTAAATACAACTCGTGACGACAAGAACCCTCAACGACCCGCCTGCCTCCGACCAACTCTCATCAGCTATCTTACTGTCATGGGAACTGTGCTCTCGGTAAAATATACAATGATGCGTCATCTGCCGATGGCTAATGTCACGGGGAGGCATGAAACTGCAGCCCTCACAACTTGATGGAACCTTTGACGTTGGCGAGTGACCCTTCTTTCATTATTACACTACGGCGGACGCGCAGTGGTTAAATGTGTTCCATGTGTATGCAAATAACAGTAATATTTTATTGTTATTATAAAACCATTACACTGCACATGGTGTTTACAAGATACAATATCTCTACAACATGTATCACACCATAATCGCTGTTCAATTGGAAAATATGGTCGTGTTACGTCTGTAGTCTGAGTTTACGCGCAATCCACAACATTATCGTCATGTGATTTATTCTATTTCATATATTATTCAGCATATTAGCATGAGATACAACAAAGAGGCGATCAATGTTTGAGGCTCAATAAACTTAATCCTTCTAAGCAATGAATTATTTTTATTTTTCATTCATATCCTGTTTCCCTGGCTCGTTTTTGCAGCAAACTCATCCCGCATGACTGCAACTTTGACCAACTTGCAGCAGATAACGCAGATATATAAATCTCATCAATGGTATCGATCAATACGGCGGCATCACGAACTCCCGTAAGCCTCATCGATAAATAATATATGCCGCGACCTTGGAGCTGATTATATAACACCGATGTGTACCAACGATTTTACGAATCAATAACATCTCACTTAGTTATTTGCCTGTTGACTACTTAACATTGCTGAATGATATGGGCACATTATATCATCAATAAAACACGCAATGCCGTCAAAACACGCATTACAGCCCATGCAATGATGTATAAACCGAGAAAGGATTGTTCTTGCATAATTTTCCGGACAAATGGTAGATTTAACCCCCGTATTATGATACCCATAACAAATGATTTGTGGTGTGTTGCGATGCAGGGCTGGCGGCTGTGGGGTTACAAAGCTGTACTGCTGCTGTAGAGGCTGATGCTGGGTGGTCTGGTGCTGCCCGCCAAAGTGCACGGCCACGATGAATGTCTCTCCACAGCTCTGGGGAATGTCCTGGTAATCGCTGGACATCCACTGTGCCCAGGCCCCGTCTGCAGCATAAATACACAGAACACTGTCAGTAAACGTTATGCAACAAGGAATATTTTTAAAATGCAAAACTTCTTTCTCTAAAATAGCAGTAAAATAAAACATATTTATAATACCTCCACCTCAGCTCCTTCATCGAGTTACTCAGCATCTCCGCCAGCAACTTTGTCAGGTCTCTCTTGGGCTCCTACTTCTTGCTCTTCTTGGGGGCGGAAAGGATACCACTTCTTCATCTGCCTCGTCGGAGATAGTCTTTGGCTCCGCGACCTGAAGCAAGGACAAGTTTTAACAAACGGAAAGGTATCAATGTAAAAAAGTGTATATATAAGAACACAAATAAAACAAAGAAAAAGAACAAAGAGATCCTTGCAGATGCTTACCGAGCCGACCACTGAGGACGGACGTTTGTCCTGCCCCTGTAGTGTGACGCCAATAACTCATTGAGCTTGAGCTTCAATTCCTTGAATGAGGTCAGCCTGGTTTGTCCCTTGCCAGACTTCTCTTCTGCTGCTTGCCCCTAGATGGAAAGGAAACAAAAAAAGGTGTAAATTTCAAAACACAACAAAATAAGGACTAGCAGAAAAATTATTGATAAGCATGAAATCAAATTTATAAACTCTAAAACATACGTTCCAATCCCATCTTGTCTGCAAATACCTTGAACAGGGCGTTCATATTTACCTTGTTTTTGTAGTCAGTGTTTTTTCATGTCGAAGTAGGAGGCAGTGAGCTCGTCCTGGGCTAGTGTCCTTTTCTAGGTTTGCTGGCTGGCAGGGAACACATCGTGCCCTTCTTCCGACCGCTTCACTGTCACTCTCCCTCTCCCTCACCCCCTCTTGGGGTTGCATTTTCTTCCTTGGGGAGCTTCTTGTGGGTGCCCTGTTCTTCCCCTTCTGTCATTCCTTACTTGCCGTGGGCATCTTGTTGTACTTGTACTATGGATCTTGTACTATGACACTATGTAGAGCGCGAGTGGATAATATGATGGATGATGCGATGAGCCACCTTTCACACTCTGCGAGCCCCGACTTCTGAGCGGCGTCCGGCCGATTTATGGATTGTCTGGAATGTCCAAAATTCGGCCAAGCGCCCACCGAATGTGTGCTAGACATCGGCAAGCTATCGGTCTATTTATTGGCGATCAGTTTGCGACGCGAAATGCCACACCAGTTTTGTAGTCCGAGTTCAAAGAAACTTAATGCCTGCCCAATGCCCAAAAATGACCCGGCAGCCAGAAGGAGTCCCGTGGGACCCCGATCGAAATTGCCTAGAAATCCGTCGCATACTACTCGCAAACCCAGCGCAAGCAAATTATGACTTGAGTATAATAACGGAAGAAGTCCAGGTCAGATAAGCTGTAAAGTGATAGACTTATTATGATAAGAAAAAGGGGAGATTCATGCACTAGTTTGTGAGTGTCTGGCGGTATAGCAGGCAGTTTGTTTGTCTGGAGGCTTTGTGGCGATTTAAAAGGGCGTGCATTGTTCATTACGAAATAACAATGATGGTAGAATAGATTCGCTATAGATATGTGCATTAAGTCGTGCGACATAATTCGACTGACATAAATATAATAAGTGTAAGAATAAATACGATATTGCAATAAAAATGAGTCTTGTGCATCTAACAGTTAGTCAATGTAAAGTATGCAAAATACAAGATGGCTGCCATCGATATGATAAAATGCAATTCTCCATCACATAGAAGGGTACTCATTTTATGCGCATTTGGATACCGATCATTTAACAAGAAACACTTTGCCATCGTTCAACACATATAAGCACAGAATCATCCCTTAAGCATTGCAGCTTACTTCTTTACGGAACGATGCAAGGCTATATGACCGTCTGTTTATCATGAACCAGCAATGAGGACGTGATCGTTGCCCGTAAGAAACAAACTTCTCCCCTAGTTTATCTGACTATAAAAAAACCTCGGACAGGTACCAAATCAGACATTGGAGTATTCACATTTCTTAAACAATCACAGTGTGCTATCGTTGACGGAAAGTATATATCTGTCGAATCATAATGTACAGACGTTGGTGTAAATGCAATATTCGCTACTGTGGTAATAACCTGTGCTGGTATGCATGGTCAGTTGAATGGAAAAAATAAACTGTAATGTACTCAACATAAAAATAATGTCAATGCTTATATGTCTTATGTGTCTATCCTAGAAGTAAGATGATCGCAGGTTAATAATTGATAAACTTAGAAAACCTTAAACATTTTAGCGCCCTCATATAAGCTATTGGGTAGGCATATTCCTCGGCCAAAAAATATTCGAACCCGAATACAGCTCCATTGTAAATCTCGACAGTTTCATCGAGCAGAATGATTATAATTACCGAAGATCTTTTTGTTGATTAAGCGAGGCAAGAAAAGTCAATAATAGCCTTTGTAAACGACGGAAAAACACCTTCATAGGCATTGTGACGCCTTAACGTTTGTAATGTCGAAAGTACTGCACCTAATAAATGGGACGAAATATTGTTGATTCATTCGCAATATTTGTGTGACATGGCGTATAACAAAGCATGTCTGCGTCACTTTCAATTTCAAAATTGTTTTGCAATGAGTGAGACGAGTGCTGCTGCAAGACGAGTGCTGCAAAAATGGACCACGAAACAATGATTGCAACGAGCATTTTAAATGAGGTTTCATCGTGCCTTTGTCCCTTGGAGGGAAACGTTTTTTACTTCCCATCGAGAATGGCCTTACTCCTGAGAGACTCAAACAATCAGTATGCAAGGGATAAGCGTGTGTCATTCATATGCAATGAATGACAGAACATATTAATGCTTTGATGACAACTATCTCTCGTAACATCGTGAGCATGATAAGCATGTGACACTCTGGTACTCATATCAATACATATGATGAACATCTATTCAAATGAAGAACGATGTATGCCATGATGGTGCATATGTCATTTACTATTCAATGGCCTCAAATAAAATTGGTCTCTGTTAGCTCTTTGGAATCATTTCTCAGAGGTGCGCAGAATGCCACATGGCCATTATGTACAAGAGCTTGCTAACTGAAATGGAAGTATTACCCGCCTTCTGGTTTTTTTCTACATGATAGACAGCCGACCAAATCAACTTTTGCACCCAGGCTCATTTAAGCGATGATATATTAATGCAGGGTTTTGTAACGCATTTATTCATTCAATGTTTGGTTCAGTGAATGATTACAACAAGGTGGTGCAATTGTTTTGTTAAATTGTTACCCGATTCATATGCTGTTTGAGGTAATAAATTCATATGCTAATCTTAGTAGGGAGATGTTATATATGTCTCTGTGTAACGTATGTTTACATATAAAGAAGCTTCACTTGAAGACTCATATGCCATTCTGATTGAGGACATAATGCTCGGGACTATTGCATACAACTTTAACATCTCGTAGTGAATAGAGGTCATGCTGATTTGTCACTTGGAATTCATTACCTTATCGCTTGCACTAATACATGCAAACGATAGCTTGAAAACCGGTAACGTATTGGGTGTGCAAAATATTCCATTGAGATGGTTGCGTTGTGACTCATGCTTTTTTATTGTTCATGTGTGCATTAAAAGTTTCTAGCAAGAACTCTAAAAAGTATAGTTCCACTATCGTGTGCTGGTACGATTCCCGATTCCATGATATCCCTTTGCTGAGAACAAAATGAGGAAATGGGCCTCGAAGAATTCTCTAATTGAAGCAAAACTATTGTTACGAGTGTTGCACCAAAAACATGTTAATGGCTGGTTGAATAGCTGCTAGAAGATCATATCGGAATGGAACCCTGATTAGAAACTATTCTATGTTAATGAACACGTGTGGTTGTTGTGAATAATCGACGATGCCGCGTCAAGACTGCAGAACATCCATGGTCAAACTCTTTACCATAATAGGGGACTAAGTGAGATCGTGTGAATTAACCAAGCCTTCAATCGTCGATACATACATGGACACAGTTTGCAATAGATATCTCTAGCGAGAACAACTCCAGAATTATAAGAAGCAATTATTTATAACACATGTTGTTTTTAAAAAGAGGTATTCTTTATATATATTAACTGTGGGGTTCAGAATGAATGAAAAGAGAAACGGCACTATGGGACAGCATATACTTCAATATTTTGTCTGATTCCATTTTCCCGCTTCATAAACTCTATACGTTATATTCTATAGGCCAATTTAATATAAATAGCCCATTGCCAAGTAATGTAGCAATAAAAAGCACGATGTAATTCAATAAACCTGTATATGATTGTTTACATATACATATAATATTCTTCCTCGAATACGGGTGTGATGCCTTTGCCATTATGGTATTGACGCTAACAATACCATTCTTCAGAGGAGAAAGTTCAACGCCGTGCTAACTGCACAAGCAAAAGCAAGCAGATGTATCGTACAACGGGAGTAGCATAGCAGTTACCATCATCAATGATATTGTATGAAGCACCCTACACCGTCTCTACGGTGTTGAAAATAACTAGAAATGCGATCTTGTTATGTGTATCACGTCAGTATTTGCAGGTATGTTATGATTGAGATGCTACCCCCCCCCCACCCACACACCCCATTGTTTATAACACAAAAGATATAATGTAAAATGTTTTAAAACGTTAAATTCTATTTGACATAGAGTGGAACATTCGGTATGAATATTAATTTGTCTTTTACGCGTGCCTGTTCTTAAAGCTAAGAAGACTCATACACGAACATGGCAATTCACAATGAACAACATGTACAATTCCAGCTTGTATCATTTGCCATCAAATGACGAGATTTTGATAAGCTTTTATCACCTTACGCAATAATCGCGCCAGCTTACACCCATTTGTTACGATCAATTACTTATACACCAGTTTTCTATGATTGAATACATAACATTCCATTGCCACTTAAGCTCCTTCCAATCAGAACGAGCAACAATGTGTACGATTCGAATTATCTGTTCAATTAGGTCCGCAGAGGTGGATTTGTAGTTTAAGACTTTGTATATTCGTTAACCAAACTATGGTAATGCAGCGCATCAACAAGCAGACTTTTAATATCATATTGTAGTCGACATATAAATCAATCCGTGTTGGCTCTATATAGAGAGACCTTATTGTAGCAGACAAAGTGGAAACCGGCTGCGATCATAATAATTTATTTACTGACGAAGTTTCCGTATAGTCATCTGTATGACTTAAATGCCTATGAGTGTTCCATGGATATATCGATTGGGTAACTAAGGGTTTGCAATCCATTTTAACATTCTCGAACAATAATCGGAGGCACAACTTGTCTCATATTTTCAGTAGAATATCAAAATCATTACTCGACGTTTGTCGCGGTACGATGGAATAAACTGACCGAACAATTTGAACAATGTCAAAGGTAGGCGCTCGTGCCAGCACAAGGTTTAACACCGGTTTCTTATTCCAGTGATGTAACAAAAAATATCAATGGCTAAGATAAAGACAAATATGTAATTGACTGCGTTTGCTCTTCACTCCCAAGTATTGTTAATATTTTATTCTGAAGGTTCTAATGAATTTGTATCTAAAACAATCAATACAATGCGACGGCCGTACATCTGATTCAGTTGTACCATCTGTACAGCGGACATCTTCACAGAAGAATAAAAACGGTATTTAAAAATTGTTTTTAAAAGTTTCCTTTAATCGAAGCTATGATTAATGAACTTGAAATCATTTATTTTAATATTTTTATCAAATCATGTATGTGTGATAAAACCTGGGTGACATAAAAACAATATATATACGTAGAACGCTAGATGTGAGCTAATGGTCGTCAGCTCAGGGTTTGTCCTTATTAGTATACAAACAAGTAATTTACATACCAATCAAGCGTAAAGGTGGTAGCGACGCTGCTCCTCGGCGCAGAGGCTTTATAGTGTATTTTTCTTTTCTCTCAGTTTCAAATCAAGTAGTCCGCTGGGTGGGACGATTCTCAATGGAATCCACCATTAGAGAATCCCGGAAGCCACTCCAGGCCACTAAGTCAGAATACGTAGGGGCCAGGAGCCAATTCAGGGGCCAAAATTAATACATTGCCTATAGGGTAGAAAACATGTTAACATTTCTACAACATGTATCATGTCAGTAAATAAGTTAAAACAATAGTAAAAATAGGGTTTCACCACTTAGGTGGGATAATGGATTGATAAGGATATAAACATGATATACAGCGATAATTGATTGTAGCGCAATAACCAACGCACACTTAGGCATTGGTCTCCTTAAGTCTTTCCATTTACGCGCAGCAGATAACGAAAGTAAAAACTCCTAACAGTGGATTCAAACATTTCGGTAAATACACGAACTCTGTGTGCTTCTTCGATAAACGATGTTTGATGCTACCTCAGAGTTGATGACATGACACGGGTGTGTACTAAACAAGAATTGTGATGGACAATCAAGCTCATTAATCGATTCACAAGTTGTTGTGAATTGCTCCCTGTGCTATTTTATGCAACTATATCTCAATCCCTTTATTTGTTTAAAATATAAATAATCACATAGCTTCATATTTCCAACCTTTTTGGTCGAATAAGGCACCAATTTATTTAAATCCATGATCGTTCATGGCCCAGTGGATTCAACGGACCCAATGTGTAACTATGCATAATATCATCGCATGACCGCGCTTGGTTGAATTTACTTTACTGATAGCCCACATAAAAGAAGGAAGTACTTGATCTTGGATAACTGCAGGCCTATTGGGGCTTCAAATCGATTTGACAACTATAGTGAATGTGCTGTAAGGTATGTTGCGAAAGTATTATCATAATAAGCTAAATTGATTATCTACCTATACAGATAGACCATTCATCAGGAGTGAGATATCAGTGTTGTGTACGTATAGATGTCAATATGTTTTGATACAGGTCATTATATCCGTAAAAACAAATTATCATACCATAAATTGATCTACAGTGTTTGAAAAGAGCGTGCATTAAGATATTTTGGACGCGTTTATAAACTATCAACTAATGGCAGCATTACAATATCGATGTGTGCTTTACTCTGACTCCTTGACTTTGTGGAGCTCTATGGAGCTGAAAATCAATGTTGATTGCAAAGGGCTAATGTCAATAGATATATTTCATTGTGCATAAGTGTCACTTCACCACGAACATTTTAAGTCAGCAGGTGAGTGATTGTGTTCCACCTCTCATCGATAATCAATCGCTCTGTGATTTTTCGATTAAGAGGCTTGTGTTTGGTATTGAATTGTCATCATCGTTATCAAAGTGTTTTGATCAATACAGTGACACAATTGTCACTTATGTCTAAACCGTGTCATTTAAGGGCTAGCACAGTTCAGGAGGATGTAATGACTCAAGCGTAAGTAATCTTCCAAAGCAACAACGCCTGACACCTAAGGGCGATATAAAGTTGATTCAATGACACAACGGCTGCATGTTTTAGTATCGATTTTTGTGTGTATAATTCCTTGAAGGATCAAATATAGATGAGGCGACTAGCTCTCCTACAAAGGAGCATGTATATACTACGATCGAACAACATCTGCTTCCGGTGCTTTGTATGAGGAGCCCATGTGCGATGAGTATCACGATTTACATAGCATAACTTAACACACTCATGTTCATGAACTTCAAGAAGGTCAACCAGGATAATGACTTAATGCCATCGATCACCACTAGCACAACATCTAACCCTATATAATCCAAACCAAAACGTAATCAGTCTTCCAATGGTTTGTTTAAGAAATTTGTTTGTTTTTCATCTCAGGCAGGGATGATGCGTAGTAATTAACCATGATAATAGTGGACATATTTGAATGAGGATAAGTAAGTTTTGTTAACTGCTTAATGGTAGGTAAATAATCGAACGTCTGTAATCTATGTTTCTTTATTCCTCAGCCTGTTCACCTATCTCTTGGATAGGCCCCTTTGAAAAGCATACATGTTGAGAAATACCCCTTTGTTACAAATAAAGTTAAATGCTAATTCTACTTAACTTATAGCAATGTTGTGCGAGGCATACTACGTCTAAAGAAAGAAAGTGCACTGAAATAGATTGAAGCAATGAATTAGACGTCTACTCCATCTAAAACTCATGCTCGTTAGCACCTATAGCAATACGGTGCAATTAACTCGACGATATCAATGAAGTCCAGGATATCGCACCTATCGTTGCTGATTACAAAGGCATCTTAACCCCATTTAGCACCTGGACGAACCCAATTGACACTATCGCAAAAGGTAGTATATTTTCATTGAGTTGTCGACTATTCAAGCTGCCAACTTTATTACAAAAATAATGATATAAATACCCACCCTACGATTATAGCATTAACGAAGGTTAACAGAGTAAACGTAATAGCGAGAATGAGGAACAAATAACTGCATCAACTGATCATTGCAGAGCTTTTGAACTACTGTTCAATGAATGATAACAAAAGATTATTTGCATGCACTCAACGATAGTGCGAGTGTGAATCATTATAAATTCGATATGTTTCACTCAACGGCTTTATTATTATCAGGCGGCATGTTAACGTTTAAACGCATTTTGTATCATATTTAATGTAATCAACACACAAGAGCAACTTGTTAGCAAAACCAGGATCTTACCCATGACATCATTTGTACGTGACGAGATTGATAACAGATGTTCTGACACCTAAGGGACATTAGAAGGTCGCATTCATGACACAACGGCTGCATATTTGCTCTTCATAGTATATATTATAGTGTGTATGATTCCTTATCAGCGAATATCAATGAAGCGTTAACGTTTAAACGCATTTTACATCATATTGAGTGTAATGAGCACACAACATCAACTTGTCAGCAAAACCAGGATCTTACCATGACAGCATTCGTATGTGACGAGATTCATAACAGGTTTCGGTGGTTAACGTTAGCTGTCACTCCTTTCCCCCATACATCAAGACATCGTGCCTTCAATTCACTTCGTCGGTTTAATTCCACCATATACCTTTCTACAGTTATTGTGCTAATCTAATCGTCAGTCATGTCATTTACAACAGTTGTTCATATTTAAATAATATCAAGCACTTTGAATTACCCCCAATGCCAATAACTATCTCTGCTTAAAATCCCAATAATTTGAATTTGTGACGATGCACCTATGTGGCACAATATGACCCATGATGAGTCATGGTAACGCTTGCAAATTATTTTCCCCGTCCGATAGCATCTGCTCCACGTCCAGTCACGGGAGGACTGTGGTCAATCTCTGCTATTGTTTTCGTGCTTTCTCGACACACTAACTGACGATCAACGTAAACTATGATCAAAGCGCGTTCCTTAATGACCGTAAAATAACACCTGACAAGCATTGGCACGGAAGGACGCAAACAAGCTATAAACCTGCTATTATTTTCTTTGTTATGGTTAATAATGTGACTAACTATGAAGAGGTAAAAGTGTGTTAAAATCGTTCGCAGTTACATTCAATAGGTTTCAATGCTCAGGAAGTCACTGAAATTAAACTTCTCTTTCTTGTGCAAGTCACACAATGCATGCACATGCAAGATAAGGCCAATTAAAATATTTTCAACATGTTATTCGTTATACATAACATGACACTATCATATACATGCAAACCAATACAGGATGACTAAATGCGTCGCCAACGTCAGAATGAGTGGAACGTATAATGTGGTACGCTACATCAAGTAAGCATTACGAATTACTACACACTGTCTCTGCCAGTGATGAAGCGTTTGCCACAATTGAGCAATATTCACTTTAATCTATTGAAATATGGGAAATTGAGAATTATTTTTTAGGTTACAACAAGAAAAAAGCTTCGTGTATTCAGATAACTTGTTGCTGCGATCAAAGCACAGGATTATCAAATCCAATAAATGAATGTATTGTAATGACACATCAGACATTAGCGTTAATCGTTTGATCGAGCACAATAAGCATAAGGCATTCATGAGTAAGGCTGAGCAATCGTTGGTCTAAAACACTAAGTGAAATGGCTAACAGTATATATTTACAATGATAAATGCCAGACAATTACTGAGCAATTTGCTTGATCAGAGCCTTTATTGCCAACTGGCATAAATAGGGCGGCGCTAGAAGGCTTTTTACATCCCTTACGTTTATCAATTATTTATCTGTAGTTGATATTCATCGACGCACATTTTGTAATGGTTGCTTCACAGCATTTGTCGAATCGTCTAAGGACACCTACTACCCCATTTTACTATCGTGATCACGTAAATTGCCTTCACAAGTACAATTTTTAGCATAGTGGACGAACGACTTACAATTCGGACAGAATGGGTGGTTGATGTATGCAATTTATATGCTTATATATCATCATACAAATAATTGCGTGCCCCAAAGAACAACTGCCATTTTAGATGTCTCCTCATGTGAAAAAATTTCTTCCTGCAGCAGGAAGGTGTAATCGTCAAAGTGACGTTATTTCATCTCAAAAACTTTTATGTATATCAAAAATTAAGCCGCGTTGTCTAATAAAACGCACAGGACAGTTTGTATTATTTCCTAAATATACAGCACTGCCGATACTAAAATGTTTATGCGCATGGCTAAAATGATAACAAAATAAAACAAACATTAACTTGGAACATTATCTGTTTAGCACAACATTCCGTCTCAGGCACGTACCGTTGTGTTAATTTAATCGCCCGTTTCCCTCTGCACGGAGTACTACCACTCTGTGTAATTGGACAAGTATGTTAGAAATTAGGGATCGACGTCGCTGAGTCAAGGTTATGGTAAATAACGAATGAGTCTGGACCCTGGAGACTGCAGAAAGCCAAGGTCATACATAATAACATAATGGAGGGCCTCTGCTATTGAATGTTAATCTTGGTCCCCTGATTAAGTTCGATCTTATGGATTTCTAACTACACCAAGATCAATTCATACAACCACTTCATAAATGTGAGATCCATATTCCTTCTGTTGAGTTGGCCCGGGATACCGGAATCTATTAGATACACACAGATGTAAACACACAGGCCTACGTATATAATTCCCAATACTGCATCTGCCATTAATCCTCGGATGAAGCTATTGGTATACGCTGTTTGCGTCAACTTACTCTTTTAAGAGTCAAAATGCTTTTTGAATGAATGCATGCCTTACATCACACAGGCATTAAAGTCTCATCTTAGCAGGACACGAGGCAATGTATAGGATTCTAAGTGTTTGCCAATGACACAAAAATGAAAATGAAAATTGAACATTATGACACTGTGGTAGTCTACTCACGCTTTGGGATGCAACATACATGACAAGGGTAATTTGATTCATGGCCATTTTATGAGGGTTGAGATAAGCACAATCATGGCCAACATATCTTCCAATGTGAATAGTTTTATAAGACAAACATTAGCATGCATGTCTCTCTCCAGTGTCACGAGGTTTATTCATGCACAAACTGATACGAGATACAGCAGCTAGCACTGTTTGAATAACCGTTGTCAGGTATCTAATGAATGACTCCATTATTGCCCACCACCGCGGTATTATTTGATTGATGTGTCTATGGCATCTGATATAATGCTATGTCCGATGTCCGTTTGGTATCGTTACTTATTCCAGGATTACGATAATAAGTATTAATATCTGATATAACGAACTGCGTGTCGCGGACTGCATTTGCGCATCACTATATATAAATTGATCTACAGTATCGTGTAAATATATCTGACCTATTTATCGGGGCATAAATAGCATGGAAATAGTGTAAGTAATCAGCAATTATTCTACCTCGTTGATGATTGTTAGAGGCTTATGTCCAGGATTAAAGCAATATTTATGTTATAGCGGAATGGCGTAACCACAATGCATAAAGAAATAGCAGGGGTCGACGTTGTAATCACACTATCTTTATTACTCAAAATCCAGTTTTAGTTACATCTGGATTACATTGTAGACAACTGAGTATGTGCGTCATAAACTGCACCTATACGCATTGGTTTCTATTTATTGTTCCATTGAGATCCTGTCGGGTCTAACAATCATCATCGCCCTGGATCTGACAATTAAAATAACCTCCAGCTGGTTACACAAATATAAAACTTCTAACCATGGATTCAAACATTTCGATAGAGACAGAACTCTCATATGCTTCGCCGATAAATAATTTATGCTGCGACCTCGGAGTTAAGTACATAACACCGATTGGTACTGAATAAATAACGCTGATAGACAATAAAGCTGCTCATCAAGCATCTGGCTCTCCCGGCTAGATTAAGTAGCTATATTTGACTTTACCAGATCGCTGGATTGTTAATAATGAATGAACACATAACTTGATAAGGCCATCAATTATTTATGGTTCAGGTCACATAGTTTAGCGCAGCTTTTTTATAAGACACCAATTTACTCAAATCCATGATCGTTTAAGGTCGGATGAGTTCAAATGATCTGGTGAATGACCATACAAAATGTCATCACATCACTGCGCGTGATTTATTTACATTAGCAATGACAGCTATATAATATAACTTAATCAAAGAAAAACTTGATCTTGATGTCAAAGCGTTATAATACACATTATTACATCCTGTGAATACAAATGATCATTCAACTCGTTGATTAAAAATTCGTGTAAATGAATGTGACGTATTTATAATTTATTTACCCATTTTAAAAACCTTTAATAAAATGTGGATGTATGCCCGCCTCACAATGAACATTTACGTGAGTATGTGAATTGGCCCTTTTCAATCATTCAGTCAGCTGCTTTTTATTTCTAGAAATGTGTGCAATTTTAGCCTTCAATCATCTCAATGGACGTGTTTTGATAAGTAGAACCAATTGTCAGCCATTTTCGAACTGTGTCATTTAAAGGCTAACACATTTCTGGATGATAAAATGAATCTTACAAACAGATATCAAACGGATATTAAACCACAGCGTCCGACACCTTAAGGTCACCTAACTTTGAATCAATCACACAATGGATGCTTTGCATATGAACTTATCTTGTGTATGATTCCATGAAGCAGATTCCATCAATCAAGAGAATAGCTGGTGCACAAAGGAGCAAGGACAACACCTGCTTCCAGTGCTCTGTAACGAGAAGCCCACGTGATATTAGCATCACACCACTAAGTAGCACCAGAACACGCACTCGATTTTATTACCATCTAGTGGGTCAAGCAAGATAATACCTTAAATGCAATCTATCATCTCGAACTATATCAAACCATAATTTGTCGATGCCTCTGTCAGTTGCCGTCGTTTCGATAACTTTTACGCAAAATCTCGACAAAGGTTCGTTAAATCATTATTATGTGCTGGTCGGAATGTACTTTTGGTTAATTACTTAGAGCAATATACAAGAACGGACATTTCTTCACCATGTTCGTTTGTTTATTACTTAACCTAGTAACCTTCGACTTTTCGAAAGGCAGTCATATTCAGTGGACTTCTTTGCTGTAAACGCTAATTACGTTTACAAATATTGTGTGAGGCTAAATCCCACTAAACAGATAAAAGACAAACACCTCCCCATATACCCGAATAACAAGTGTGACAACGTTACGGCCTTTTAAAGCCATACTGTACACAGTAATTGCACAACATGCAATAATGTACTCATTATTCCCCTCGTCACAGGTTACCTCTGAGCGTCGTTGATATGAGCAGCTAAATATCTACAACATTGTGGACATACCATCGTATCTTCCTGTTTATGACTTTGATACGCTGCTTTTACAATATATGAATAAAACAAATTATCAGCCCTGCAGGGTCAAATATCAGATGGCGATTGTGCTGATGTTCTGAGCTGACCACTGCAATTATGAAACAGTGACCCTTTTATTTGTCGCTGTGAGGTGTTTGTCTAAATACTAAATGGAAACTGGCGGGGGGTTTTTTGCTATGAACTTTTATTTGACACCATACATTGTCTCTAAAGATTCATGGATACTTAATAAGATCATGTGTACCGATTCTATAAATACTGAAATATATATACAGCGCCTAGAAATTCAATGTGTTGCGTTTATAAATGAAAACAGTATTATTATTACA
>CM067351.1:39762263-39834916 GCA_034190875.2 Urechis unicinctus | reverse complement strand
CTCTCAACAACTTTGTATAAAGACAATAAATTAATGCAGCTCGTATTTATAAGACAGATATTGACATTTGTTTACAAAATTCTGTGGAAAAATGAAAGCAGTTTAACGATATGCGTGTAGAATGCATGTAAAAAGATTAATATGATCAATATTTATTTATACTGAGCAAGTTGCCCTATCGGAGCAAATATTGCCAATTGACATAATTAGGAAGGCGCTGGAATGCTTTACAGATTATCTGTTGCCACCTGATGGTAAGGCTAGATACACGGGGAACCCAAAATAGGCATGGACATTAGTTTTGTTACTAGTTCATATCATTATCACAGTCACGAAAATGGCATAGTACATAGTGTATTGTTTATCATAATTGTCGAGCGACATTCTATTCCGACAGTTATGAGATTATCGCACCTTCTGTACTAGATGTGCGCAATGTGAGACAAATGACATCAAGGTCGGATAGATTAATCAAATTTTATAAATAGATGCTACATTTTAGCACCGGCTGATGGTATTAAATGAACCCTTACATATCTATAATTGAAACATACATCGTAACCATGCACAATAATGAAAAAGGAATATAATTCTTTTGATTCCAGCACAGCTCTACATATCCATAAAGGGGACACATCCGACATCATAGTTTCTTCGCAATGAAGGAGTTTACCTACCCTGTTTAATCATTGTATCACCTTCACAATATTACCTCGTTAAAAGTGACGTACAATCACAATATTATCATTGCCATCTGATCATTTCGGGCGTATACGGGTTGAACACCTGTGATTTAGTTGCTTAGACAGCATCAGTATGATTAACAACGTGCGATAGATAAAATATTCCTGCAATATATATATATATCAGTCTTTCCCCAGTGACAACATCTACGGAAACAACAGTAGCTGTAAAGTGTACATAGCACTTTTATACAAATTGAATGTTGGTGTCTAATTTTGTAATGTGCTTGAATAAATTTGTACATTGAGTCATAAATCATAAAGATATATAAACGGCGGACTAGATTAGCATAACAGTGCTGCCAATATATGAACCCACATGCCATGCAAATATTTAAAATAAGAGATTCGTATCAGAGGATATATTTCTAAAAGATGTTAACTGTGGGATTTAGCAAAGGAAAATGATAAATTACCACAAATAACAAATTTTATGCATAGCTTTAATCAATTTTATTTAGGCGTTTGTACAGTATGTTGTTCTGTTTTTTCTTGTTATTCCACTTTCGGTGGGTCTGCATCACTTAATCGATATATTTCGTGTTTTGGTAAAAGTACAACCTTACTGTGTGCAATTTTCAACTTGGTGATTGTTCGTCCTTACTGGACTTCCGCCAGTTGGCCTTGACATTTCCGTCGAACACCATCTTTGTTTTTCCCATCCCACCTCACCCTTGTTTATGTATTTTATTTTATTCATGTATCTTTCGTATAATTGCTACCCCTTTTAACGGTGGTTGTGTTACCCCAACCATTTTCTTTGTGCAATGATATTTTTATCTTTTTTGTTTTTTCTATTCTAGCGTTTTGATAAAAAGCCCTTTATCAACTCAACAGCTGTTTTTACTTTGCTTGTCAGCAAACATAGCTTCAATGTTTCTGTACCAGTCAACCAGTGATTAGTATTATTATATTTACCGGTCATACTTATATATTCTTATCTTTTATGACATAGCATAAACAGCAAACATAAATGGGGTGATGTGGGCTTAAATGTTGTGTCGACAAGCAGACGTATTTCACTGTGGGAGTGGCAATGCAGTTATCGTTCACTAATAGTAACGCATGATGCATACAGGAACATCACTACGGTGCTGATAATAACTCTAAACGAGAATGGTTAGCAGTTTAACGGTGACGCTTGCTATGAATATCAAGTCAGTATTTGCTGGCATCTACTCTCTTGTGTATGAGACAATCAATATAATGTCAAATGCCCTAAACAGGTATATGGAATTTGTAATTGAGTGGAGCATAGACCAGGTTGACTTGGCTGACTTGAATGACTATGAGCCTACACATTATTGATTAATCATTAATGACTGCACAAAATGTAACCATACAGGGCGGTCCATAATCGCATATACATTATCTATCATAAACCCCCAGATAAACCTATCTATATAAGATTATATTGCCGCAAGTACAAATCGCCCCTGCTTACACATTATGTAACATCGCTTCACTGGCAGAAACAAAACTACGAGGAAAAACAATGAATACGATTCGGGTTATTTGGCAATAACACAACATAAAAATGATCAAAGGCGAGCCATACTTCCATTTCAGTGCGCAAGCACTTGAAATGATAATCCTGTGGCAGTCTAGGCACGCTTGGGGAATACTTCAGCACAGATGACAAGGGCCAATTTGATTTGGGGCCATTTTATGAGGGTTGAGATAAGCACCATCATGGCCACCATATCTTCCGATACGAATAGTATTACAATACATGCATTAGCATGCATGTCCCTCTCCAGTGTCACGAGGTTTATTCATGCACAAACTGATACGACAGCCGTCATTAAAGTAATAGCGCCCGGAGGCCAGGTATTTATTGCACCACAGCATTATTGTCCACCACAATTGTACTATTTGATCTATGGTTCTATGGTATCTGATGTAATGGATAGTCCGATCACCTAAGCTTTCTATGTATTACTTGTATTTTCTGTTTAATAAGATCGTCAATATGCTGCAAGCTGGAATTGCAGCAATATAACAAATCCACATTTTATGATTATGTATCGTTGATGAATGAATCAATCAATACGTAGTATGGAACTGCTACCTTATTTCAATATAAAAGGTGTGACGTCTGCTGCCTCCCAATAGCTGACAACGTTTTTCCTATGGTCATCCCTTTGTTTCCTACAACGACCATCGCATCAATTAAATATATTAGTTAAGTAAATTGCTTCTTCTATTTTCAATGAATTAATGCAATACATCATACTGGCATTAAAGCCACATCTTAGCAAGACACGAGGAAATTTGCCAATCACAAAAGACGAAAATGATCATAGGCGTGCTTACTTCCATATCAGTAAGCAAACACTTGCAAATGACGACCCTGCAGCTATCTAGATACGCATGGTGAATAATTCAGTATAGATCACAAGGGTCGATTTGGGACCATTGTATGAGAGTTGGGATAAGCATCACCACGACCACCATATCTTCCGACACGAATAGTTTTACAATACCTGCACTAGCATGCATGCCTCACTCCAGTGCCACGAGATCTATTCATGAACAAACTGATTCGAGAGATAGTAGCTGTCATTAAAGGAATAGCGCCTGAATGCCAGGTATTCATTGCACAGCTAATTTATTCTCCACCACCGTTGTACAATTTGCTCGATATTGCAATATTATTTGACTTTATGCATTATCCGATCACTTAAGCATTCTACATATTACTTTTATTATCATATTTATACGATCCTGGAGGCAGCATGTAGAAATTGTACTTTTAAGGCTTTTGTTATTCGTTAACCCAAATATGCATATGCGGCATTACAACAAATCGATTAAGTATAATGGATGAATTTATCAATCAATACGTCGGTTATATATCTATTTGAAACATATGTAACCGTATTTAAGCGCCAAAATCTATGGACAATGCGTGGCAGTTAACAATAATTATAGCCTGCATGTCTAAAAGAAAGTACGCACCCATTGTTTATTGCTTAGAGACAGGATGCTTGTTTAAAACTTAGTTATCTACATTTTGGACAGGTCCATCTTAAAATAGCATTTCCTTCGTTATAACTGATCTTTAATACATTTACATTTATTAATAATATGTGAGGCAGGTTATGTCTGAAGAATGATAAAAGTGAATTGGAAAGAGCTGAAGCAGTTAACCAGATATTAGGCCCATCTACAACTCATGGTCAATAGCACCCTTTGCAATACGGAGCAATGAATTCAACTACGTCAATTGAACCCGTGATGTCTAAAGGGGGCTGACAAATGCATTTCCCTTGAACCACGGACAAATACTACAAATTCAGTTACGACAGAATGATTAGACTTAAGGGTCTTCTCTCACGTCAGATAAAATGACTATAGTATCAGTAAGACTCCATTGGCAAAGGTTAGCAGAAAATCGGTGTCCGGTTTCTGATTTCCCCTCAACGATTTGATCGACGTTATGTACGTGAATATACCCAGTAATTGCTCCACATTGAATTACAAGACATAATCTCACATAACAATCGTAAACGCGTTTCTACACGACTCTCTGTGTAAAGGTGACCCACTGCTGGTTAACTACACGAACTGTAGAGGTGGACTCTTCTTTGACGAAAGCCTTCGTAGAATACGCCGCGTCGCTGCAGGCCACAGTTGTAATAAGAATGATCTGATAGCTACTAAGTAGCAATATACGTGCACCACCAATGAGAACGAGAAACCTACCAATATTTGCTTATTACAAGCCATTAAGCAGATAAACGATAAACCCGATCCTGCGAGTTCAAAAATACATGACGTAATTCACCCTAGAGCTCACGTGAAGTTATAAAATATCGCATCTGAAGGATATACAAAGTTAATAACCATCAAGAAGGGATTATATAATAATACTGATTAAAAAGTGGCCTGGCTATAGGGTCATGGGAGAGATTACAGCCTCTTCGTGGTCAAACTTCAAACAAATGTAGTCACCATGAATCACAGCGTCAGCTCTGTAACCTATCCCCGGCGATTAAAGCATACATATGAGCAATAAACCAAACGGTTTTTAATTATCACTCAATATCACGCAACATATATCACAAAATATATGCTGCGAAGTAGTCGCCAAAATACATGTCAAATCGCTATAAATGGATGTTTTATTTCATCTAAACCTCAGGTCCTCATGTACTGGACATGGCAGCGAGCTGATTTTACTTAAGTATATATTAAGCAGTTGTGCGATGTGACAAATGCATACAACATATACACATGAAAGTGCTGAGCGAGACACAATGAAGATATGTTGATAGAAACAGGCCATCCGCTATCACCATCGATTGCATTTACCAATCTTTTGGGTTCCTCCTCTTTAAGAGCCAAAAGGTTTGGCTCAAAACAAGTTTGCAATTGTACCAATTCGATGATTGCATGATAAATTCAAAAAGAGTCGTAATCTACCGCTGGAAGGCTGATATATCTAGAATGTATTTCCACATACAGCCAACTATTTGCATCCTTGTCACTCAAATCTTGAATAAGGTAAACCAACAGTAAATTTGAGTAAGAAATGTAATCAAATATAGCGCTGTACATCCGGGAAACATCATCTATATCATTGAGAATATACACACCAAGGGAAATGCGCGCCTTCATAAACTCATTTAGCACACCATATATCCTGACGGAAGCCACCCTATGTTACATCGTCTAAGATATAGCTACCGTGGTTTTCAAAACAAGACATTGTTAAGATGATCAGTTGCAGGGAATAGTAATTCGCGCTCAATGAGATTATTTGCTATCGATGAATATTGGTGAAAAAAGAACGCAACCACTTGCATAAACGGGTTAACTGTTAATAACACAGTTGATTTGCACAGAAAGTAGGATCTATCAGCTCGCCCCATTATCACTTATTGCCGCGACATTTTCAGCTTGTTTGTTTTCACGCCATTCTATCATGCGCCTCTGTATTTTTTGGCTTCTGTGAACTGAGGTTCTCACAGAAGGAAGCGATGAGCTTAATTCAATGTATATAGCCCAAAGCTACTATGGGTCAGCAATCAATATGTGTACGCAGTTAGCTCGCGCAATAGTGTATCAAACTGATTTGTGAATAAGTTATTGAATCACTCTCTTATCATGTCCGAATAATTGGACCTTGGGGGATTCATATCAGTGGTTGACAAAATTGTCTCCTATTGACACTATCGCAAAAATAGTAGATTTCCTTAAGTGCTTAATTATATACCCAAATGCTTAATAAATGCCCAAAGTCCTAATGTAAATTGAAGATTGAGTAAGCCGCAAGAAGCCGGGGTTGCAAGAAGGTTTCTAGAATACCCACAATAGATAAGATGGGAAAAAATAAATTTTGCTTTTGATTATAATGATGGTATGGGTTTCTAAAGGCCACGCGAAGCTATTGAACTATTATTCAATGACTGATGTCAAAAGTTTTTTGCATGCACTTAAATAATATATTTTCTAGCCAGGGTTATTTCGCGGTCTTCTTTATGAATATTGCAAAATGGGATACATTTCACTCAACAGCGCCACCATTACCGGACGACAATTCTCCGTGTACCTAGCAGAGACGACCATACGCTAGTCATTATCTCATCATGATAATGGATAACAGAGGTCTTGGGGTTTCAATAGGATTACATTCATTAGTTGTACCCCCCCCCCCAACCCCTCTTCCAGATTCCGAGACGTGGTGCCTTTTACTGACATTGTTAATTCCATAATATCCCTATGGCGACCGCATTTATGGTGTATGTCTGATCAATCATCTCCTCCATTCGTTCTTTTATCGAACACAGAATGGATGCACGGCGCGTTAGACCTGATTAATGTATATAATTTGTATGTATTTTGCGTTCTGCATCCAACAGCTGCATAGAATATGTCGTGTCTACATCATAACCTATAGCGTGCTTCACTGAGAGAGCCTCCACATTTTATTATGTCATTTACAACAGATTTGCATATTGAAAAAAATGTAATGCACTGTGAATTACCCGTTATGACTTGAAAGAGCGTGGTGCGAAGAAAATATCGAAGCTTAAAATAATAATTGGAATTTGTAACGATGCACATACATGGCGCAATATGGTCCGTGATATCTTGGTAAAGCTTTCTAATCAATTTCCCCATACGAGAGCATCTGCTACACATCTAGTCACGAGAGAATAATGATAAGAGCGGTCGCACTCTGCTATCATCCTCATACATTTTCGATGTACTAACAAATGATAAATGCACACTCTGTATGGATAAATTGGTTCAATTTGGTTGGAGTGCAATTGCGAAATAAGAGGGGAAATGTTTTCAGTAATCTATCTAAACCTTTATTGATCTAATATATTCGTGCAGATATTGCCAATCTGCTTATTTATCGATATATCAATAATCACATTAAATTGCACTGAGCGCGTTACTCAATGAACACAGCATAACACCCATTATGCATTGTCACAGAGGGATGCATATACGCTGTAAACCTGCTATTATTTTATCTTTTATCTGCCATGGCTATGAAGTGACTGCGTACCTGACTATGAGGAGTTATACCTGTGTTAACATCGATCTCATGTCAACATAACGTGCGCAAGGGTTGAAATAAATTTTAAGGGTGTGCAGTGCTATTTTATTACACTTGTACAGACATACAAACTAATATAAGTTATATAAATGCGAAACATATTATGCGCTCCGCTACGTCAAGCACATATTACGAAATACACCACATTATCTCTATCTATATAGCGTTATCATCAATTGAGCACCATCCATTTCAATTCATTGAAACTTGCAAATTATTATTCAATCCAATAGCTGTGCAAAGATATAACCAAAGGTAGCCAGATTGAATTCCGAAAAAGCATTAATCCTCAAACAAACCGATAAATATTAGCATAAATTAATTATGGAACCAAATTTGCTGTGAATGAATCCATTGCATCACACTTGCAACAAAGCACATTTTGGCAAAACAAAGGCAATTTGTAGGATTTAAATTATTTGCAAATCACAAAACATGAAAATGATGAAAGCCGTGCTTACTTCCATTTCAGTAAGCAAACACTTGACGACCTTGCATAAGTCTAGGCACGAATGGTGAATAATTCAGCGTAGATGACAATGGCCAATTTGATTTGAGGCCATTCTATGTGGGTAGAGATAAGCATCATCATATCCACCATATCTTCCAACAAGAATTGTTTTACAATACATGCATTAGCATGCATGCCTGTCCAGTGCCATGCGATTTATTCACGAACAAATGGTGCGAGCGATAGTAGCCGTCATTAAAGGAATAGCGCCTGGATGACAAGAGTTTATTGCACCACTGCATTTTATTCCAATGTTATTTGATTTTATGCATAATCCGATCATCTAAACATGCTATGTATTACCTACATTATCATATTAATAAAATCATGGAGGTAGCATGTAGAAATTGCACTTTTAAAACTTTCGTTAATCGAAATATGCTTATGCAGCTGTATAACAAATCGATTAAGTATAATGCATCAATCAATCAATACGTCGGTTGAGACCGTCGCATTATTGTAGACCGCAAAGTCTAAAACCAGATACTTGTAAATTAATCCTCACGATCTTTTCTATGAATCAGAGCTGTTATATACACAGTTAACTTCGTTTGGCTTAAAATTGGCTTCAAATTGTGAATTTTATCTTTGCATTTAAGAAAACTTAAGACTCACTAGTCGCTTTCATAAATTGGTCCTTTGCAAAGAACGCAAACAGAGCACTTCAGTTATATAACATTGACAATCAGCGCAAATGCAAAAATTTGTAAGCTACAGATATAAAAGGATAACGACAAAACTGAATGTGATGGATACAAAACACGAACACAAAACAATGCCTAAATATTCTCCCTGTGTAAGCACATACCGGAAATGGAACAGTTATACTTTATTGTTATTGAAAACCCCAAATTATTACATAGCCCATAGTGTTAAAATATTTGTTAATTTCTACAACAAGTATCAAGTCATAGTCTCAATATATTGATAAATGTGTTTCATTTTGTCTGTAATACGTGATTGCAAGGTCATACTATTTCATATGTTACTTATCATTTGACCATAAGATACAGTAAGAAGGTGATAAATATTTATGGCGCCTATTGAGTTCCTGTCGGGTCAAATACATCATCATTACATAGTCTCCTTGTATTATTTGTGTAGCATAATCATCCCAAATGTTATTTGAAAATTCAAACTATCTGCAGCAGATAACGAAATCATTCACATTCTTACAATGGATTCAAACGGTAGAGATACGAACGCTTATTTGTTCATCGATGGAAACTGAACAAAAATAGTGATGAACAATCAAGCTGTTCATTAACCATCTGACCGATTCACAGGTAGTGGTTAACTGGTCCCTGGGATATATTATGCAGCTATATTGTACTTTGCCAGATCCATCTTAAAAAGCTTTCATATTCAGAAACATTCCTTCGTTATAACTTTATTGTCAGTGAGATTTACAAATGATATGTGAGGCAGGCTATGTATGAAGAATGGTCAAAGTGAACTGGAATAGATTCAGTTAACAAGATATACGGTCCATCTACAACTGATGATCAATAGTACCTTTGGCAATACGGTGCAAATAATTCGACGATGTCAGTTGAGCCTATGGTGCCTCAAGATAGCTGGCAAATGCAATCTCCTGATCCCCAGAGCACCTGCTACGCAGTCAATTACGGGAGAATGATTACACGGGCGGGTCCTCATTGTTGTTACCATCACACATCAGATCAAATGCGTATATAATCAGTATCTGAATAAAAGCATACATATGAGAAATCAACCGCTACCGTTACGTTATACATTAGCACTTACAATATCGTACAATATCATGCAACATATATCAGAAGACATGCGGTGACGTTGCCAACAAAATACATGTCAAATCGCTATAAAAGGATGTTGTATTTCATCTAAATCTTTGGTCTTCCAAATTGTATAATGAATGATGAATTAAGTCATTTGCCTGACAACTACTGCACATTGCTAAAGTAATCTTATGTCTATTAAATTCTGTTGTAAGCCATAAAAATGTTGACGTGTATTTCGTGATTTGAGCGATGTCTTTGTCACACTGTGGATAGAGAGCCTTATGGATAAATTTTTCATATATGTTATGATGTTTTTGTAGGTAGCATGGCGATACCAGGTTAATGGCCGTGAGAGCGGTTCAAATGGCGTTAATTGGATTGCCGGATCATGACATTGGGTGTTTTGATGTACAACCTGTTTATTTTCACCCCTTAATCACAAAATAAGCACACGCGGCATCGGAAAATCATTTTATAGCCCAATACACACGTCACTTACATAACACACAGTTATTTCCTCGACCGCATAATTTCGCACGTCGTCTGTGCATCATAAATATCTGGTTATGTCAACCAATAATCAAATCTTGTGTCAGCCTTTCCTCAATATGAGTGAATGATTTATATTTAAGCTGATTTTAAGAAGTAGCAGTTGCAATGAAATGAATAAATCGGCACTTTTTTATAGAACAGTGACAAAGAACGGCAGGGAATAGGGAAGTATGCCTTAACACAAAACATTTATGATATATGCTGGACTACATCGAACATGTCAATAGCAGAGATAAAGATTTGGTGAAAACAACACAGATCACAATGCTATAAAAAGCTATAGCGCAGGGGCAGTTGTACTTGGGTTATATCATGATTAGAAGTACATGGGGTGGAAGCCCCTTCATAATTACGTTATTGATCTATAGAGAAAGCTGCTTGGTCAGATACCAGACGACGACTATGCAGATAACGGGTGCCGACCACTTACTTTTCATTACTCGTAAAGTATAATTGAGTGCATTCCTATGCCAATAGTATTCTGACAAACCAACAGACTGTCTGGAATAAAATATAAACCTCGTCTTTTAATACCACACCGCCTTGATGACTCTCATTGTTGCTTTTAGCATCAAACACTTGCGTCTAAGATCCAAGAATTAAGAATATAACAGTTGATTAAAATGCCTATCATTCGATAGCACCATTAGTGGGTTGCAAGAAGGTTCCTAGAATGAACGTTAACCACACGACGAGGAACAACTAACTGCATCAAGCAATGCATCTCTTATCGCGGTAAATTACTGTCGTTATTTTGTGCAATTCATTGTCAGTGCCTGCAGCGCCGTGCAGCACTTCACGTTTTGGTTCAAATATGCTGGATATGGGGAAATGTAGACGCAAGTAACCCGATCAGTCAAAAGTACAACTGACACAAAGAGGTCGATGTCTGGGGCCATCACAGCAGCTTACTATGTGGTATATATTGTCAGTTTATACTCAAAATGATAAATGACAGGTATGGTTCGATCTGCACATAAATGATAAATATGATCAGTGTTTTTACTGAACAAATTGCCCTTTCATATCCAATATTGCCAAATGGCATAAATAGGACGGCGCAATAATGCTTTACTTTCCGTGAGTTTATCTGTGGTCATCTGATGTTAAGGCTAGACGAATGAAGAACCTTAGCATATTTGTCGAGTCTACAAACGACACTTACTAGATAATATTACTTTCGACAATTGCATTTGCAAGTACATAAATTATTGTTTATCGTAGTGAAAGAGCAACTTTCTAATCCGACCGATGTAAGCTGGTAGCAATTCCTGCGCTTCAATACAGCCGCCAAGAGCAAAGTTCTGTTACTCAATTCACAAACATATTAAGTGAACATGACACAGAAAGCGACTGAAACATATTAATTGAGCCAACATCTTAGTTCCTGTTTTGCAGATAAACAAGAACCGATCAAGTACGGCCCGTTGCACGGTTGGGTGATACATCCAATGTGAATGAGTTTATAATTGATATATAACCTTCTGGGTAAATGCGTACACGCCCCAAAGTCTATGCTGTCCCTTGGTGTTAAGAATATTTTCCTTCAGCAGGGTGTTGTAAATCATCCGAAGTACTAACATGAATATTAAGATCAATCCGCGTTTTCTATTGCAAATGTAATCTTGGCATTGCTTTTTTAAAATGTACAGCAATGCCGATATCAAAATGTTTATGCAAATAGCCACAAATTACCAACGTTGATTCGCGCAATATGTTTACACACTATCTGCTCAGTTAAGCATTTCTGTAAGGCATTCAAAATATCCCGCCACCAGTCCCCCTCTTCACAAGCACAACCACTGTTATTGGACAAGTGTGGTTGAAATTAAGGATCGATGCCGCTGAATCAAGGTCACAAAATATGACGAATGTGCACGGATCCCGGAGATTACAGAAAAACCGAGGTCATACACATTACCATAATGGAGGACCTCTGCAACTGAAAATTAATAAACATTGTGTGCGATCATGTGAACTTCTAAGCAAACGAAGTTCATACAAGTACACAGGTTGGGTCACGTATTCAACACAATCTATTTTTACCAATGGAACATGATATCTTATGCCTAATAAATACCAAGTACAAATTACTTCAAGGGGTCGATTGGGGCAACATGGATTAATATTGACCTATAAATAACACTGTTATGTTAATCAAAGTTACTTAATTTGCTCTAAGACATTGCTGCACATCTACGTTTTGCGTCAACGTGCTTGAGATTGGGGCTTTACCCGGTATTAAGCGTGTGTTATCGCATGTCACTGTATGTGTACTCTTCATATTGCTGTAATTCTATAGATAGTGGTGGCTCATGAGACCAGCCTGTGTGTAATTGAACACTCAACAATATAATCATCATGACATTGTCTTCCTGAATCATTTGCGTAGCCAATTCATCCCACATGTCTGCAAATTCAAACTACCTGCAGCAGAATATACAGTTATAAAAATTAAAGCAATAGATTCGAACATTTCGGTAGGAACAAGAACGCTCGTAAACATTGTCGATAAATGATCTGAGCAGCACCCTCAGAGCTAATTGCATAACACCGCTCCAATTAAGCTGCTCATGAAGCATCTGACTGATTTCAATGTTGTGGTGAATTGCTCACAATCTATATTATGCAGGTAATATTCACTTTGTCAGATCGCAGCATTGTTACCAATGAATAATCACATAAATTGAGATTGCCATTTATTATTTATGTATTGCAATAACACACCGAGCTTAGCCCAGCTTTTTGAAGTGGAATAAGACATTATTTTAACAACAAACAGACGATCCTTTATGGCCTCAAGAGTGCAATGGATCAGAAGAATAATTATTTAAAAATGTCATCGCATAACCGCGCGTGATTGCATTTATATCACAGATAATATTTGCCGGTAGTACACAATAGAATAGTTAATCAAACAGCTTGTTGCCAGCTTAGTTATCTATTATACTAACTCGTAAAGCCATTAGCCTGTTAACTGCTTAGAATCGGTACAGGAAACGACGCATGCTATGATAACATGGATGTAAAGTGCAACATCCCAAAGGGTGGGTTGGGGGCATTCTCAAGTATTGTTATTCTGCCCAACTTAGATTCCAAAAAGGCCATCTGGTTAGGTGTCGTTCAAGGGTGGTGAGTGTATTATGTTCTAGAAGCATTTATCTGGACGATCCGCGGCAAAGATGATAAATTCGTAATTAAAGAGATTATCTGCTATTGAACAAATCGGTTGTTGTGCACACATACACACACGCGTGAGCCGACGGATTTCTAACCAAGCCAATTTGCGTGGATAGTATAATTTTCCTTTTGTTAAAGCTTGTAGGCAGACACATCTGACAAATGTATTTGTTATTTTGTGTTTACATAATTACTATAACCTGCTTATTCATATTCAAATGACAACTCTTAATATGGATCAACCCAAATGCTAATTACTTCGACGACTAATGTGTGAAACAATATCTTGGGTGCTCTCCAAAATGTCAAATTACCATAGACATGCAGTTAGTCCTGTGTATTTGATAATGGCTAGGCTGTAACAGTAAAGACCAGTAATAGTCAGATGCCCATCAAAACTTAACCTGCAACGAGGACCACAACTAACTGTCAAACATTGATGAATTCTAACGGTATTATCTATCTTCATGTTGCATACTTCATTCATGCAACACAAACCAGTACTTTGCCCACCAACCCCTCCCCCACCCCTCCCCCCACCGACCCCCGAATACCCTACGTTAATCAATTATTTATCGCCGGTCATATCATGTGAAGGCAACACGCACAAACAATCCTTGATCAACACTCTTTGTGTAATTGTTCCTTGACCGCATATTTGTTTATCATCTAACGACAAGTAAATATTTCTTGTAGCTGTCGTTAGTTGATATAGCAATTACAAATGCATATCATCTTGATCGTCATAGTTGAAGAGCGCTGTTTTGACAGAAATGAGCTGGACGCACATCAATTGCTTCTCCAAAGGCATCTAGCCGCCGATACACAAAAACACAAAATACACAGGACCGACAAAGTGACTGAGGAGGTTACCATCTTAATTCCTCTCGGTCAATTATACATTGACCGAGGAAGGACGGTCAATTGCATGAATGGGTTGTTAACACCTGCAATATTTATGTGTATATTTCATATACATCTTCTATGTTATCGCCCACTCTCGCCAATAAACTGCAGAATACTTTGTTGTCCCCTTTTGTAAACCCCATTTTTCATGAAAGGCAGAACATAATGTTCTGTTTTTTTACATACACATAGAATAACTGAGGAAATCAACGTACCAACATCGATTCTAGCTTGACTTTTTAACCAAATCAAAGTGTGACAGTCTTTATCATTTAGATTTTATGTAGTAATCCATAATGAGCGTTGTCAACCGCCCCGCAAGAACCAAACCTTGGTATCTCAAGTAAATGTTCCGAACGTGTCAGTTTCCAAATTAAATAGTCCCGGTGTAGCAAGGAGAGTAAACATTCCACACCCATCAATTCCCATAACAATTAACATCAGCCCGTTTGATCTTCAATCAAAGCTTAAGGTAATTGTACCTCCACGCTTGCTGACGACGCCATACTTGAATGAATTCCTCCGTCCCCAGAATTTAAAAAAACAGTATTAGGGCAACGCGGTAGTCACCGTCGTACGGACAAAGTTGAAATGCCAATCCCGTGCGGTACGTCGCAGTTTGGAATTCCAGCTTAGCAGTGACCTCAGGACATCATCAAAGTTACTCTATACCGTAGATTTGGAATTTATATTCGGACTTGCTAGATGCGGAATCCGTTTCCTCACATTTCGAAAAAAGCATCCGTTTTCCAATTACCATTCAACTGACGTCTCGTCTACATCACTACGACCATTAAGAGTGTCGACATTTACGCCGAAAAAAAGGATGAGGAATTCGTTTCCTCACATTTCGAAATAAGCATCCGTTTTCCAATTACCATTCAACTGACGTCTCGTCTACATCACTACGACCATTAAGAGTGTCGACATTCACGCCGAAAAAAGGATTACTTGAAGCGTAATGAAGTCGAAATATCCCATTTCAGACACTTATCTATGTTTTTACTTAATTGCCCTTTACCCTCCCCATGGAACACTTCCACTCTGTATAATTGAACATCTGCGGTACAAGGTCACAAAAATTAGTAATCGCCATGGATCCTGTAGAATACAGAACAACCAAGGTCGCACTAAGTATCATAAAGGAGTCCACCTGCTTTTGCTTATCAATCACAACTTGTCCCCAATTTAAATGCGATATTGCGGTTAACCTAAAACACAAAGGTCAATTCGTTCAAGTACACAATTTGTGTTGTTCGTTTAATACAGTCTATTGTCATCAGTATAATAGGATTAGTTTATCTCCGTTTCCATGTACGCACAGCTACGTCTGTATGATATTTAATGATAACAAATCATAGTTAACCCTGTAATGTTCAAATGATTATAGTGAGAGGGGTTATTTAATCTAATCTGCTTTAAGACACAGTGTTATTATGCGGTGCATAACAATTATATCTGGCGTAAATGTCCTCGATGATGTTCTGACGTTGACTGAAGTTGCGCTCGTTCTCTCGCATATCACTGCGTGTATCGGCCCAATAGACCCAGCGTGTATAAACGAGGGCGCAGCCAATTATGCAATTGATAGGAATGACTAATTGTGGTCCCATGACAGATGAATCCAGGTCGTATATATTAATTATCTTCTAAATATGCCCGTCCAGTGAACATTATGATGGATATAGGTGGCTTATGAAAAGGGACTATGATGAATTGTATTCGGCACACCAGTGTACATTGATGAAAAACTTGAAACGTATTCCATACGGGGGAAATTTCAACTGGCTTACTTGATGTAGACAATCCTTCCTAACAAAATAATCAAATACATACATCATCTACATTATGTTCTATATTTGTAGTAGAATAACAAAACTCTTTCTCGTCGTTTGTCAGAGTACTGTGGAATAACGCTCGTGATTTCTAGTTCCAGGAATATGCCAAGCAATATAAATGTCTGAGTTGACGAATAACATGTCACTGACTGTATTGACTCCAAGGTCTTGTCTTCTGAGGTCTTATTTAGTACAATAATCATTGGCGTCAGGAACCGAACCACTCCCTCCCCTTTCTCACAATAAACAGATAACCCCACTGCGTCCTCAATCAGCGTTATTAGTTGGCCAATGCTATGCGCAAGCAAAAATGAACTCAACCATATAATGACTCATCGCTTTGTCGATCAAACATATGCTATCGTTTGAATAACATCTTCCATAGGATTAGTTCATGATCAGATGAGCCTGTTACTGTATAAACTGTAAATGTAAATACAACTCGTGACGACAAGAACCCTCTACGACCCGCCTGCCTCCGACCAACTCTCATCAGCTATCTTACTGTCATGGGAACTGTGCACTCGGTAAAATATACAATGATGCGTCATCTGCCGATGGCTAATGTCACGGGGAGGCATGAAACTGCAGCCCTCACAACTTGATGGAACCTTTGACGTTGGCGAGTGACCCTTCTTTCATTATTACACTACGGCGGACGCGCAGTGGTTAAATGTGTTCCATGTGTATGCAAATAACAGTAATATTTTATTGTTATTATAAAACCATTACACTGCACATGGTGTTTACAAGATACAATATCTCTACAACATGTATCACACCATAATCGCTGTTCAATTGGAAAATATGGTCGTGTTACGTCTGTAGTCTGAGTTTACGCGCAATCCACAACATTATCGTCATGTGATTTATTCTATTTCATATATTATTCAGCATATTAGCATGAGATACAACAAAGAGGCGATCAATGTTTGAGGCTCAATAAACTTAATCCTTCTAAGCAATGAATTATTTTTATTTTTCATTCATATCCTGTCTCCCTGGATCGTTTTTGCAGCAAACTCATCCCGCATGACTGCAACTTTGACCAACTTGCAGCAGATAACGCAGATATATAAATCTCATCAATGGTATCGATCATTACGGCGGCATCACGAACTCCCGTAAGCCTCATCGATAAATAATACATGCCGCGACCTTGGAGCTGATTATATAACACCGATGTGTACCAACGATTTTACGAATCAATAACATCTCACTTAGTTATTTGCCTGTTGACTACTTAACATTGCTGAATGATATGGGCACATTATATCATCAATAAAACACGCAATGCCGTCAAAACACGCATTACAGCCCATGCAATGATGTATAAACCGAGAAAGGATTGTTCTTGCATAATTTTCCGGACAAATGGTAGATTTAACCCGTATTATGATACCCATAACAAATGATTTGTGGTGTGTTGCGATGCAGGGCTGGCGGCTGTGGGGTTACAAAGCTGTACTGCTGCTGTAGAGGCTGATGCTGGGTGGTCTGGTGCTGCCCGCCAAAGTGCACGGCCACGATGAATGTCTCTCCACAGCTCTGAGGAATGTCCTGGTAATCGCTGGACATCCACTGTGCCCAGGCCGTCTGTAGCATAAATACACAGAACACTGTCTGTGAACATTATGCAACACGGAATATTTTTAAAACGCAAAACTTCTTTCACTAAAATAGCAGCAAAATAAAAACATATTGATAATACCTCCACCACATCAGCTTCAGCTCTTTCATCGAGTCACTCAGCAACTCCGCCAGCACCTTTGTCAGGTCCCTCTTGGGCTCCTACTTGTTGCTTTTCTCAACAACTATGATGGAGGATACCACTTCTTCATCTGCCTCGCCGGAGATGGCCTTTGGCTGCGCGACCTGAAGCAAGGACAAGTTATAACAAACGGAAACGTATCAATGTAAAAAAGTGTGTATATAAGAACACAAATAAAACAAAGAAAAAGAACAAAGAGATCCTTGCAGATGCTTACCAAGCCGACCACTGAGGACGGACGTTGCCCTGCCCCTGTAGTGTGACGCCAATAACTCATTGAGCTTGAGCTTCAATTCCTTGAATGGTTTGTCCCTTGCCAGACTTCTCTTCTGCTGCTTGCCCCTAGATGGAAAGGAAACAAAAGGTGTAAATTTCAAAACACAACAAAATAAGGACTAGCAGAAAAATTATTGATAAGCATGAAATCAAATTTATAAACTCTAAAACATACGTTCCAATCCCATCTTGTCTGCAAATACCTTGAACAGGGCGTTCATATTTACCTTGTTTTTGTAGTCAGTGTTTTTTCATGTCGAAGTAGGAGGCAGTGAGCTCGTCCTGGGCTAGTGAATTTTCTAGGTTTGCTGGCTGGCAGGGAACACATCGTGCCCTTCTTCCGACCGCTTCACTGTCACTCTCCCTCTCCCTCACCCCCTCTTGGGGTTGCATTTTCTTCCTTGGGGAGCTTCTTGTGGGTGCCCTGTTCTTCCCCTTCTGTCTTTCCTTACTTGCCGTGGGCATCTTGTTGTACTTGTACTATGGATCTTGTACTATGACACTATGTAGAGCGCGAGTGGATAATATGATGGATGATGCGATGAGCCACCTTTCACACTCTGCGAGCCCCGACTTCTGAGCGGCGTCCGGCCGATTTATGGATTGTCTGGAATGTCCAAAATTCGGCCAAGCGCCCACCGAATGTGTGCTAGACATCGGCAAGCTATCGGTCTATTTATTGGCGATCAGTTTGCGACGCGAAATGCCACACCAGTTTTGTAGTCCGAGTTCAAAGAAACTTAATGCCTGCCCAATGCCCAAAAATGACCCGGCAGCCAGAAGGAGTCCCGTGGGACCCCGATCGAAATTGCCTAGAAATCCGTCGCAAACTACTCGCAAACCCAGCGCAAGCAAATTATGACTTGAGTATAATTACGGAAGAAGTCCAGGTCAGATAAGCTGTAGAATGATAGACTTTTTATGATAAGAAAAAGGGGAGATTCATGCAATAGTTTGTGAGTGTCTGGCGGTATAGCAGACAGTTTGTTTGTCTGGAGGCTTTGTGGCGATTTAAAAGGGCGTGCATTGTTCATTACGAAATAACAATGATGGTAGAATAGATTCGCTATAGATATGTGCATTAAGTCGTGCGACATAATTCGACTGACATAAATATATTAAATGTAAGAATAAATACGATATTGCAATAAAAATGAGTCTTGTGCATCTAACAGTTAGTCAATGTAAAGTATGCAAAATACAAGATGGCCGCCATCGACATAATTAAATGCTTAAATCAATAGATTTGCATTTCTCCACCACATAGAAGGGTACTCATTTTATGCGCATTGGGATACCGATCATTTAACAAGAAACACCTTGCCATCGTTCAACACATATAAGCACAGAATCAACCCTTAAGCATTGCAGCTTACATCTTTACGGAATGATGCAAGGCTATATGACCGTCTGTTTATCATGAACCAGCAATGAGGACGTGATCGTTGCCCGCAAGAATGAAACTTCTCCCCTAGTTTATCTGACTATACAAAAACCTCGGACAGGTACCAAATCACACATAGGAGTATTCACATTTTTTAAACAATCACAGTGTGCTAGCGTTGACGGAAAGTCTATATCTGTCGAATCATAATGCCACTCCCTCATCATAATGTACAGACGTTGGTGTAAATGCAATATTCGCTACTGTGGTAATAACCTATGCTGGTATGCATGGTCGGTTAAATGGAAAAATATATTGTAATGTACTCAATATAAAAATAATGTCAATGCCAATATGTCCTATGTGTCTATAATATCATCGCATAACCGCGCTTGGTTGCATTCACTTTACTGATAGCCCACATAAAAGAAGGAAGTACTTGATCTTTGATAACTATAGTGAATGTGATGTAAGGTATGTTGCGAAAGTATTATCATAATAAGCTAAATTGATTATCTACCTATACAGATAGACCATTCATCAGGAGTGAGATATCAGTGTTGTGTACGTATAGATGTCAATATGTTTTGATACAGGTCATTATATCCGTAAAAACAAATTATCATACCATAAATTGATCTGCAGTGTTTGAAAAGAGCGTGCATTAAGATATTTTGGACGCGTTTATAAACTATCAACTAATGGCAGCATTACAATATCGATGTGTGCTTTACTCTGACTCCTTGACTTTGTGGAGCTCTATGGAGCTGAAAATCAATGTTGATTGCAAAGGGCTAATGTCAATAGATATATTTCATTGTGCATAAGTGTCACTTCACCACGAACATTTTAAGTCAGCAGGTGAGTGATTGTGTTCCACCTCTCATCGATAATCAATCGCTCTGTGATTTTTCGATTAAGAGGCTTGTGTTTGGTATTGAATTGTCATCATCGTTATCAACGTGTTTTGATCAATACAGTGACACAATTGTCACTTATGTCTAAACCGTGTCATTTAAGGGCTAGCACAGTTCAGGAGGATGTAATGACTCAAGCGTAAGTAATCTTCCAAAGCAACAACGCCTGACACCTAAGGGCGATATAAAGTTGATTCAATGACACAGCGGCTGCATGTTTTAGTATCGATTTTTGTGTGTATAATTCCTTGAAGGATCAAATATAGATGAGGCGACTAGCTCTCCTACAAAGGAGCATGTATATACTACGATCTAACAACATCTGCTTCCGGTGCTTTGTATGAGGAGCCCATGTGCGATGAGCATGACGCCGCTACATAGCATAACTTAACACACTCATGTTCATGAACTTTAAGTTGGTCAACCAGGATAATGACTTAATGCCATCGATCACCACTAGCACAACATCTAACCCTATATAATCCAAACCAAAACGTAATCTGTCTTCCAATGGTTTGTTTAAGAAATTTGTTTGTTTTTCATCTCAGGCAGGGATGATGCGTAGTAATTAACCATGATAATAGTGGACATATTTGAATGAGGATAAGTAAGTTTTGTTAACTGCTTAATGGTAGATAAATAATCGAACGTCTGTAATCACCCGATACAACTGGGGTCAGCGTATACTATAGGATACTGGAAGTCGCCGGTCATGCGTATGCCATAGGATGACAGAAGCGCCATCTGGCTACTGGAAGTCACCCCCGTCAGCCTATTGATACGATGACAGCTCCCGAACCAAGTGGTGCACATCATCCGCATTTACCTTTCGAGACGGGGAATTTTTGGTTTTATGAATTGTTCTTATATATCGCTCAGTTTGTTTATTAAAGTACAAGACCACCTATTGAGAGTTGACTCATTCAAAGACAAAATTAGCTACCAGGAGTGGGGATGCGAGTAGGCGAGGCAAACCAACCTGCGACGTATTGGAAATGTCGGGTGAAAAACCCATTCTTAAGACAGACATAATGAACCAATGAAGAAAGAAATAGGTGTCATGTGGCAAAATATTATAGAATCGCCTACTGGTTGCTTGGAGATTAAGCGAAAACGCCACCTTGTCTATGGAAATTGGACTAGCGTATGAATTAAAACTCATTTTGAAGTAGAAAATGGCGGACTCTATTCACTCACAGTGTATGAAGTAATATTGTGTCATTAACGTCAGAAGGTGAAACTCGCTCGTTCGGATGACAGAAACGCCTACTGCTGGCTAATGAGAGACCCTTCTGTCAGCGTATCGAAACAATCACGTGTTCTTACTGTTATCATTAGTCCATCACTTTCCTATAACGAATAAACGTCCATACATATGACAATTGGAAGAAGAAAATGGCAGACTCTATTCACTTAAAATATGAAGTAATATTGTGTCAATAACGTTAAGAAAGAGAAACTCGCTGGTTCGGATGACAGAAACGCCTACTGCTGGCTACTGGGAGACGCTTCTGTCAGCGTATCGATACCATGACGGGGTCTTACTGCTATCATTAGTCCATCACTTTCCTATAACGAATAAACGTCCATACATATGACAATCGGAAGAAGAAAATAGCAGACTCTATTCACTTAAAGTATATGAAACAATATTGTGTCAATTACATCAGAAAGAGAAACTCGCTGGTTCGGATGACAGAAACGCCTACTGCTGGCTACTGGGAGACGCTTCTGTCAGCGTATCGATACGATGACGGGGTCTTACTGCTATCATTAGTCCATCACTTTCCTATAACGAACAAACGTCCATACATATGCCAATTGGAAGAAGAAAATGGCAGACTCTATTCACTTAAAATATGAAGTAATATTGTGTCAATAACGTCGGAAAGTGAAACTCGCTGTTCGGATGACAGAAACGCCTACTGCTGGCTACTGGGAGACGCTTCTGTCAGCGTATCGATACCATGACGGGGTCTTACTGCTATCATTAGTCCATCACTTTCCTATAACGAATAAACGTCCATACATATGACAATCGGAAGAAGAAAATAGCAGACTCTATTCACTTAAAGCATATGAAACAATATTGTGTCAATAACATCAGAAAGAGAAACTCGCTGGTTCGGATGACAGAAACGCCTACTGCTGGCTACTGGGAGGCGCTTCTGTCAGCGTATCGATACGATGACGGGGTCTTACTGTTATCATTAGTCCATCACTTTCCTATAACGAATAAACGTCCATACATATGCCAATTGGAAGAAGAAAATGGCATACTCTATTCACTTAAAGTATATGAAATAATATTGTGTCAATAACATCAGAAAGAGAAACTCGCTGGTTCGGATGACAGAAACGCCTACTGCTGGCTACTGGGAGACGCTTCTGTCAGCGTATCGATATGATGACGGGGTCTTACTGTTATCATTAGTCCATCACTTTCCTATAACGAATAAACGTCCATACATATGACAATTGGAAGAAGAAAATGACAGACTCTATTCACTTAAAGTATATGAAATAATATTGTGTCAATAACGTCAGAAAGAGAAACTCGCTGTTCGGATGACAGAAACGCCTACTGCTGGCTACTGGGAGACGCTTCTGTCAGCGTATCGATACGATGACGGGTCTTACTGTTATCATTAGTCCATCACTTTCCTATAACGAATAAACGTCCATACATATGACAATTGGAAGAAGAAAATGGCATACTCTATTCACTTAAAGTATATGAAATAATATTGTGTCAATAACGTCAGAAAGAGAAACTCGCTGGTTCGGATGACAGAAACGCCTACTGCTGGCTACTGGGAGACGCTTCTGTCAGCGTATCGAAACGACGACGTATTCTCACTGTAATCATAAGCCCATCACTTTACTATAATGAATAAACATCAAAATATATGAGAATTCGAAGGGTAGAAAATGGCGGACTCTATTCATTTACAAAGTGTGATCATCAGCAATAAGTCGTTAAACTCGCATAGCTACATTTTACCAAAAAAATTCTTCACAATTCCCTCCACTTCATCGCCCGGCCCTTCCGAGGCGATAAACCGTAACCGTTGTTACATCGTATGTTGTTAAAACACGGAGTCATCTCATTTTGCAAATGCGCGGGAATATAGTCAGGTTGATTGTGATTTACCGGTAACGCTATGCTCCCCGGAATTTCGCAGCTACGTCAAAGCCGCTCTTCGTCCCGAGCGCGTTTATGCACTTGACATCCTCGGTTACTCTTTACATCTTTGGCAACTTTCCACGTACCTTTGCAGTGTAAAAAGTCAGTCTGGACGATGGAAGCTGTGAGTGTTGGTAGAACGGTGTATACAATTGATTCTAAGATTTCCCCATAGATGTTTAAAATCTGCTATTATTTTTGTGAGTAATTTAAATCTTACATAACGAAAAACCACACCAGTCCAGTCCAATGATTGCCCCGGTCATAACGGTAACATGAATCTACTGACGTCTTGTAGGGCTAGTCCAATGATAAACAATGGTAGTTGAACATAATTATAAAAGGTTATCAAAACCCGAGCCCAAGTGGATGTGCTCCTCAGTTTGTATAAAAATAAATTGTGTGTGCTGGTGAGGATCATTGCATTTCAGATAAGTGTTTATTATATATTTCAACTAAATTGCCCAAGAACAGTTCCTCCTCCCTGTAACACTTTTCTTATTCTTTGCATTATAATTATATGGTTGTTGGCATATGTTATGCAGGTAAATTTTTGTGTATGTGTGTAGGTCAGTGAATGACAATCTCTGTCAGGCAGAGAAAATTCAAGTGACTTAAGACGAAATGATGGCAACTGCACATTGCTAAAAGTTAATTTGCATGTCAGGCACCGCATCCAATTATACCTGTAAAAGTGTCATATGGTGCAGACTATTTAAGGCTTTAAGATATTGCACTATGCTTGCATAGGAAATAAACAATTCATTCTTTGTTTTTTAGACACGAACAGATACCATACCACACAAGGTGTCCACTGAGTCAGCTGTTGACATCTTACACAGACTGTCCTCTGGTCAAACATTGGTATTTGATATTTACTCATATATAAATGCTGTCTGGTAGAGCTTTTTGTAAAACTTTGCTCTGAAGTCAGTTTATTCATCCATCCATTTGTAAATTGTGGTTGCACATTATTCATAATCTCTGACTTTCATTTTCACATTTGATTGCATGCATTCTTAAAATGCTTGAGAAAAGCCCTGCACATGAACACACCTCTTAGCACCCAACATGTGTGATTCAATCTCACTGAACGCTGCAGGTGGAGAACACTGCTGTCCCTGAACCACACGAGGCTCTTGACGTAATGCAGCTAGGGGTAAGCATACACAAGTGGTTGAGATTATGAAATAGGTTGTTAAATGCATTAAAGTATAAACATTGTGTATATGTAAACTTGTATGCATCCATTTGAAGATATGTTCATATATTTATGTGTCTGCTAGCAAGCTGATATGCCCTTTTAGCTAAGTTGTATACCAGGAGTCATCTTTCGCATAATCCACTGGTCTATTCCTATTCTTTGAAGTAATATTTGTCAAACTAGCCGGCCCATATATTAAGGGTGACTCCTTGGACAATAAACATTGCCTATATAAAAACAGCAGCCTTACATCTGACTTGTTGATTAGTTTGAAATTCTTTTTATTCTGCTCAAGTGGTAATGTAATGATAATGATATCTGTCAGTAACAATCTTATCTAACTCACTAAGGGCAAAATATTTAAATGCCCTTCACCTTATTTCTAATGTGATTGGTCACAGTACATAATACTTTTGGCAGCTGATCTTTATTAATACAAATGTTGCTTTGTGCAGGTAGAGAGCACGCTGTCCCTGAACCCCACGAGGCCCTTGACATGAAGCAGCTAGAGGTATGCATACACAACGGATAGTTATATGGGTTGATGTATGTACTGGGGTATGCATGTGCATTCCTGCATGGATAAATGGTATGTAAATTGAACTCTTTTAATTTATCTGTCCATCTGTCTGTTGCCTAAAACATGTCTATGTCATTTAATTTGTGGATACCATGAGCCCTGAGCTTTGAAAACATAGAAGGAGGGTAAATTTAAATTCTTCAAAAATTTACACATAACACATAGCTTCGTATATATTGGTATTGATCCAATTAAAACTTTGACCTAATTAGCTGATCTTGGCCTGGTCTCCTAGATCAGTCTTATTATTCCAGTTGCATGGTGCACATGGTTTCCAAGCCTAGCATATTTTCAGAGCTCTCAGTTATGTTATGCAACCTTCCTTGTATGTAACTCTTAAGGATTGAAAGGCAATTTGATGAATCTGACGAATTAAGATGGCGCCGAGGTACATATACAAATTTGTAACATTGTTGTGTTTTTTGTTGTTTTGACTTCAAATGTATGATGCACATTGTATCCAACTTGGTAGCATCTTTTTGAAGTCATGAACACTTGTATGGGTACTATGAGTGATATATTTTCAGCTGTTAAACTTGTAATGGCATAATTTTTCTGAAGATTATTAAGTGTTTCCCTCATATATATTATCAGGTATTGTGAAGAAAGTGCAAAGGAGATCTATTGCAGTTGAGTTCAAGATCAATATATACCTTTCATCACGCAAAGACTACATGAAGTTTCGAAGGAATGGAACTATCAAGGTAAATACCTGATGCAGAGTATTCTAAATTATAATGGTGAAGTTCCTTTTTAAAGCAAGCAGTTAATCATTGTAATTGACCTTATCTAATTTGCTTCCTGTATATATCCTTTTCAATTTCAGCTGCGCTTCTAGCAATACAGCCGGAACTGAACGCCAAGCTGCAAAACCCGTTGTGTAGCTGTATTTTTGGCAATGTGACATTTATATAATTGGAATGACATGGTTTAAACCTTGGTCATGCTGGCTGTTTTTAACTGATTACAATAAAGAGTATTTTTTATGTCTACACATATTGTTTTTCTCTCTCTGAAACAGCATATCAATAAATTAAAATACTTAATGTAAGAGTTGGTGGTTATTATAGTCAAGTCCCATCAGCCGTACTAAGGTCAAGATGTCCCCATTATTTGCCCCCTTTATGGTTGCTAAATGTTATGCTAGTAAGCCAATATGGTATTTGTAAGGTTCTTTAGAACAATTGGTGGCACTCAACAATTGCGAGCAAGCTAATATCCCTAGATTATCCTTTACTGACTTAAATAGAGTCCTAACAAAATGGTGTTAATGACAACAAAGTGTATAGACTAGTTTACAAAGAAAACTTTGTAAATTCAATATCTCGGCTGTTGAAGGTGCTGCAGACATTGAGGATGTGCTAATGCTACTCCGATGGGTGATGTTGGTGTGCTGACGGTTGCTATCAATCCCGGGGGGTGGGTTGGTTCTCTCCTTAGAAAAGGGTAGGGGTGAGCCGCCATGGGAAACAAAAAACCGGACCATATCTAAACCAAGCCAAAGTGAGAAAAGGGAACCATTTACATACCAAATCCTCTGAAAAAAGACCCATTCATATACACATTTTTTAAAAGGGTCACCAATACATATCTAGACCCTCTTGACCATCCATATACCAACCTAACGATTCAGAATGAAAAAGTACGTTTATTAAGCTTCGCAACTCCAAAAATAATTTGCTGATACCGTCGTTAGTCCCAACGATGCTCTGGTTCGTAACGGCAAGGCAGTTAATTAGATAGCGGCCACTAAATAAACAATTGTGACTCGGGCCCGCAAGCTATCAACGAGCACCCCAGGGCGTCCGGCCCATGAGGTAGACGATATTGCAGGAAACAACAATGGAAGGAGAACGTTCAGTCTTGACATTTCTGTTTGCTTATCATGCCATAAAACTTGTCTTTAAAACAACGCAACCAGGATAGGGCTGGCCACCATTGACCCAGTGGACTTGAGCACAAACACCCAATATTGAGCATCATATTGGATACCCATCACAAAACAAATATCCATGGCTATACTCGCTGTCAAAAATACGTACATAATAGTATACCAGGTCATTGCCAAAAGAACAGACCCATTACGATACCTGTCTTCAAGAAATAACGACCCATTTGTATACCAAAACGCCCCATTACCGACCCAAATTGTCGGCACATCCCCACTAACCTCCACATAGTGAGAACACCCACGCTCCCACCCCACCGAGCTATCAATACATTGCCCTTGGTGATTCGTTTCTGCCAGATTTACATAGAGCAATAAGTTTTTATGTACTTTTAGACATATACTGTCACTTCACATGTTTGACGTACATACATACATACATACATACATACATACATACATACATACATACATACATACATACATACATACATACATACATACATACATACATACATACATACATACATACATACATACATACATACATACATACATACATACATACATACATACATACATACATACATACATACATACATACATACATACATACATATACATACATACATACATACATACATACATACATACATACATACATACAAGTGCAAGTTTATTATACGTACATGCGTACGTTTTTTGAAATGTTAATGATGCTTGTTTGATTTGCCAATGTGATTCAAAAACTGCTGGATCTGTCTTTTAAATTCACCATCGCCCAATACGACCCGATCATATTGGGTGGTTCATAAAACTGTCCTCTCACCAAAAACAAAATACTTTACCCCTGGGTAAAAGTGAATGGTAATTGGATACGCCATACAGATTAGTGGTTTTAATTCATGCGTACGACGTTAATACGTAACATATGATGCGGTGCACGCGGACGACGTTAATATGTGGCATATAATGCGGAGCACGCGGACGACGTTAATATGTGACATATGATGCGGTGCACGCGGACGACGTTAAGATGTGGCATATGATGCGGAGCACGCGGACGACGTTAATATGTGACATATGATGCGATGCTATCTGGACGCATTAGCGCTCTATTTCATGTACATGATACATGAACTCTGTGCCTGGTACCCGGCACATTATGTGCGGGACTGATTTAGTGCACACAGATATTTTATGCCAGAACAAATGTAAAGAAGGACAAATTACGTATATTATGTGGGGTTCATCTGCATAGGATGGGGAGGTGTGGCAGGGGGGGGGGGGGTGTGGGGGGGGGGGGTTGGTTGCGGGTTGTGTGGGGGGGAGGGTATTGGGTTGAGGGGGAGGGGGTTATCAATGTTAAATTTACTATCATATGGTTTTGATTTACTGTGTTTTTGTAACGGTCTTATGAGCCGATGGTGACAAATGAAAGATATTGTTAACTAGCCTATCACTTGGCATGGCCTGAGCTGATCAGCCCGCCTTGTCCCTAATCTCAGCCGTGACCCTACATTAGTCGCCGCCCTTAGTCTTACATTATTCCCAATCTAGCCGTTAGTGAGAATAGCATTGAAGGCATTTTTACCTTGAAGGCATATCATGCCTCAGAGAAGACTTATTTCATGGAAAAATTGCACATCTGTACATACTTGCAATTGGCTAGGTGCACATTTTGGAGAAGATTGACAAGCATACTCAAAGACTGACAATTTTCTTTAATAAATATTACATAACACAGGCACTCGAGTTCGACATCATGGAGATAACAAATCATGATGTCCGAACTCAAGTGCCTGTGATACATAACCAATCAAAATTAATTGCCCTTATCTGATGTTGAATGCGGGTGTAAATGGGTTGTCTGCTTGTTTTAAGAAGTGGATACAAACAAATTGGTTCAATACAGGCATAATTTTATTTACATAACAGACCACAAGCTAAATATCTGCACAAATAAACTTATTAAATTTCATCGTTGACAACAATCTCGGAAAGTCCATCCATTCCTGTATCGTTAACACTGAAAAGATAATGAGCACAATGCTCTAAATTTGAGCACCCTCTGTCTGTGCATGTTTTGATAATTGTTTCTACAGCATGAAAACGGTTCCTGGTAACCTTAAGATTTCTTGAAACCACTGACAAAGTTCCTTTATCAATGCTAGTTTGGTCAGTATGCTGTTTTATGGCATCAATGGTGTTTGACAGCTGTTTCACCCTTGTCACTGTTGCCCTGTGCAGGCATGCCATGTCTCAGTTCACTCAATACCCCTTTTATGTAGTCTGAGATTGTCAATAAGCTTGCGCTTCATGGGGAGTGGCACATTAGAGGAAACAGAATTGAGTGGTGAAAGGTGCTGCCACACATCTGCATCAAGTGCTGTAACATCAGAGCGTTGTGAAAGGTGCTGCCACACATCTGCATCAAGCGCTGTAACATCAGAGCATTGTAGATGGTGCGGTTCGGGGCCAGAACCATATGTCGGGATACTATTGTAGCAGTTGATAATCTTGTTCAGTTTCTTGCTTGTGAGCAGACTTTGGCGTGTAATACACTTTGCCAAGGACTGGCCCCCTGTTGACACAACAATGTAATTACTCATCAGCATTTCATGATAATCCCATTTTGACCTAGGCTGAAGGACATAAAGATTTAGTTTATTGGAAAAACGACATAAAAATAAGGTGACTTCAAAACTCACTTGCATACTTTGACTTCATGGTCACAAAATACTTGTACAGTACCGCTGCATCTCTCAACTCTTCCAGTTTCCTCTGACGCCTCTGGGTGCATCCGACAGCTTACAAAGTCTTATATATGCTTGAGGTTAGGGGCCTTTTTTTCTTCTTCTGCCTCTCTATTTGTTTCAGGGAGGCATCTAGCCTGCACACAAAGTGATGAATGACAAAATTTAGTTTCAATGGCTTGTAGCAAAAAAGTTCTCTCCATATCTAGTCATATCCATTGTTTAATTTGAATAAAGAAAGAAACAAAGGGCCTTGAAGATCTGCTACTGTTGACACAATTTTCAATAACAAGTTATGTCAAGATTAAATTTTGAAAAAGTTAATGGTATAACATTGTATTCAATGAGACACCAGGTAAAAACACTAACCACAAAAACCATTTGCCGGGTCAGGCAAGTGTCCTTGCTTGCTGTATTACAAAAGGTGACATCAAACTTGCAATAACCTATTGGGTTTACTTGGCATTGGATAATCTTATAAGCTTTTCAAAGGTCATGAAGGGCTAATCTTAAGTTTAGGAGTGACAATTCATTTTCCACAGCAAAGATATATGTTATGGTACACTGTATGACTGAGCTAACAAATATAACAATATCTTAGCATCTATTATAATTATGTATGTAACTATCAAATTACCTGGCTAGCTGCTCTTCAGTATCCTCTGTGTTTAATGCATCATCAATTTCACAAACACTGCAGCCAGAATAAGTAGATAAAAACATTAATATCACTCCAATAACAGGATAAGTCTTCCTTCTCCTGGCAGAAAATTTGTGTATTTGATAAAAATCTACATTATCCAAAGACCCAACACATTGTGAGAAGAGAGTTTACCTCATTGAATGGTACAGGTACAACATCAATGCATATGTGCATTCCCAAGCATCTATAGAGTACATACAAAAAAAGATTTAAATAAATTGCGAGGTTCCACATTTGGCAGATATCTAAGACAATTAATTAAATCACACTGCATATTTTTGTCAGAACAGGCTATTACCATTATGGCTCTGCTTGTAAGTCAAGACCACCTTGTTCTCTTCTGAACACCAGTCATGTACTTGACCTATGGTTGCTCCTGTTTGAAGCCATTTTGATAACATTGTGTGGGCTTACCATATAACTTCAACTTTCACAATATTCACAACTGCAATTACATGATTCAATAAAATTTGTAGATAACATTGGTTAGATGAAGCAATGCTTATTAACTATATTCACAGCATGTATGGCACACCAAAAATAAGGATACATTACAAGTTAATAAACTAATTATAGCCTAGGAATACCAATGACAATGCCTTGTAATAAAGCACGATACTCCTCCATTTTCTTTGATGTACTATCTTTGATAAGCAATGACAATCTGTCATTCAAGGTATGGCCTTCAAAACCATTTAAGTAATCAATTTATTCAAAATAATATAATTTGAGTAGTAGAAAGACAATAAGTAAGGTACAGGTGGTTATACTTGCATATTTTGGAAGTGGGTTTTCTGTCCATAGTTCCGGAGTGATTCCACAATAGAGTCTGACCTAATTTCTTTTGTGATCTTGCTGAATTTGCCCAAATAGATCCAGCATCTCTCAGTTCCTTCACCATCAAAAAAGCCCAGGGCCTTTTGTGCACCTTGGGCTATACTGGATTTACGATTAAATACTATCTGATGTTTCAGCATGACCTTTGTTGGTAGCAATGGAATTATTGATGAGGATATTTTTAATATATAATATCATACATTATTACACAAGTATATTAGTCAATATAATATTCCTGTAACTTTAATTTACATTCTTACCTGACATGACATCTTGTGACCATACACATTGAATATTGGTACGGCAAATGTCACTCCAGCACTTATGTCTTTTTTCTGCATATGCACGCCAACAATACTGTTTAACTAAAATTGGCAACAACTCTCAGAATAAGGTTGCATAGTATAAAAAATTGTGTTTAGTTACCTTGACAACAGTGCTTAGTAAACTACCTAAATCATACGTTAGGATGTCCACATTCTCCAAGTTTTTCATCATGAAAATACGGTATGCCATGCTGCTAAGAACAGAAACAGGGTTATCAGTATGTTAAAGATGTCCATCCAGATGAATCACAATTGTGGGTAAAATCTAAAATATCAAACTAACAACAACCAAAGCCACAACAACAATACTGTTCACATGCTTCTTCATTAACTATAGCATAACAGAAAGCCCATTCTCCAAAGTCATTCACAATGGTGTGATGTTTCTCCTATGATACCAAATTATATATCATAATGGGGAAATCATCATGTATGGTCTCAAATGCCAGTTATATGTGCCAGTTGAAATTCAACTGACAATTGTTAGATCTGCATTTTTAGAAACTTCTCCACAAGCTCAGTTGTAAATCATAAAGGTCTAGTCCTGTTACATGCCACCGTATATGGTCATATAATGAAAGTTTGGCATCAAAAACCCATGTATATGTGATTGCTGTTTTTGTTCCTGCATGAAACAAGAAATTGACACATGACATGACTAAATCATGATGTAGATGGACAAATTGTAGCTTAGTTTGATTACACCAAAATATTCACATTATGACACATATGTCTACCTGTGGCAAATGAGTTACTTGCTTAAGGGTGTCTGGATGTGCAATTATTACATTCTACAAACCATATTAAAACTATACAAAAAGAGTTGACCTTACCGCTCCCCAGATTCCATGTAAAAAATCTTGCAAGGGAAGTTACAGTAACAAACAGATGCAAATGCATCAGTAATGTCCAGCTTAGCCGTCTTGTTCTTGGCACGGAGAACAGACCCAGCTTGAAAATTGCTGCAGTTCTACAATAGCAATATGAGGATAAGGTAATTATAAAGATGGTCAATGCAGATCTCAAAAAATATTACATCACTAAAGTAACCAATTAATTCAGCTGACTTATCTATACATACATCAGTTAGTGCAGGTTAATGACACAACAAATGTCAATATTCACCATATTTGACAGTATTTGAAATATATATTCCACACCCACCTGGTCCACAGGGTTGGCTGTGTAACTATAGTGTCCGACAAACTGGTCTATCTCATTCTGAGACAAGAAGAAACAGCTTTCATGTATAGGGGCTCTGACACTATGTCCTGTTTTTGCCCCACAAACTAAATTCATGTTGCCATCCATGGCTATTTGACGGCCAACTCAATCAGATTTCGTTAAAAGAAGTAGATTATTTTATGTGCATAGTGGTTATTATCATTGCTTATCATGGCAATGGTATTAATTGGCAATCTCTTTGCATTCAAGAGTCTACCTGTGGGCAAACAGGGCACTGAGATCCATCTGGGAATTCTAGCCCAGTGAACGGCAAGGTGCCAAAATTATGCTCAACCCAACAAAAGTTCAAGATTGATTCTGAGCCGATGCTTCTGTACATTTGGTTTGCATTATCAATCGGATCACAGTTATTGAAAGAAGCAAACCCAAGCATTATTCAAAGAATCAGTTCAAACATGTCACACCCCCCTATGAGCATGTCTACCAATTCCTGATCTGCACTCTTGCATGCTAGTGAAGAAGTCATAGATGCTTATCTGTCCTTCCAACACCATGGCTCTCAGTGTACGCATGAAATCAAGAGTAAATGCCACTCTTGGACTAGAAGGCGTTGACGCCCAATGTCCATATGTCTCACAGTGGCTCACATTCAATCTGTGTCTTTTTGCTGTGGCCAGCCATTGCCATAAGTTCGTGGGTTGCCATTTCATAAATTGAGATGCTACAATATTCAATCACAAAATACAAGCTAATTAACACAGCCTAGTTGAGTACAATTTAACAATATTTATGTTAGGGTTTCAAGACTGTGAGTCTCACACAACACTGAGTTTTGTAGGCTGAATGAGCAGGTTAATACGCATTACAAAACAATATCTTGGCCATCTCTACCTATTTCATTTGGGGGCCAATTGTAATAGGCTACAAAGTGCAAGGTAAACACTCCTGTGATATTCAATGTTTACAAGAACAAACCTCAGGATTCCATTTTTACAGCTTAAGCATGAGTGTTGTTTTGTGGTAACTCACCGGTTACTCATGCAATTGGCTTCATCTGGGTCCAGGGCTGTGTCAGATATGGCATGGGCCATACCTATACAGAAGCAAAATAAATTCTCAAGAACTTGGTAGACATGGAATGACAATAGATTATATCAGATACATACCAAACCATGCTAATCAGTTTTTTGCAGTGACTATTTGTTACACACAATTTTTAGGTAAGTGTCATAGGCCAGTGCCAGACCTACTGCACACCATGGAAGGGTGGCCAATTGCAAACCTGTCTCGTTGTGACAGGGCCGTTCTGGACTGTTTGGTAGTCTCATATAAATGACCATTGGCATAAAATGCAATGAAACATTTAGTTCCTCTAATATACTACAAATGAAGAATAGTGTTTTCGCTCAATACCATTTTGTTATCCTTGGGGATTTTATAGTAACAATTATAGTTCGAGGCCATGAAAGTGGTGTCATGATTTATGTACCTAAGAAAGAATTGTCACACTGCTTTATTCTTCATTCAATTGCCATCTTAGTTACACCAATATGTGGAAGAATGAAAGTGATAAGCAGATCCAAATGATAATTGATCAAAACTGGATAACCCTCTGAAACATGCATCTTTTCAATTATCACTAGCATCTATATATAGGAGACTCTACTTCACACATTGGTATGATAATCTCTAATGTTACAGTCAATTTAAAGACACCATGTACCCAGCACTTTACTTTCCCAGTGAAATCTTTTAACGCCAAAGCTACGGCTCCATGGTAACGGTCCTAGTCCTAGGGCGATTTCATGTTGCAACTATGTCAAAGGGAAGCGAAACTGAGTATTTGTGTATTAGGAAGTTTGGCAATATGGAATTAAACTGATACACAAGTCAATTGAACTGTTGTAGTCAATTGCATGATTCACAGATATTTGGTGTGTGAGTGAATCTGTTAACCAGTCATCCCATTGAACCTTTCAACCCTGAAGTGATTATTGGAACAGCCCAATGAACTTGGTGACCTGCATCGTTTGGAAACTCTTATCTTCTCTCCATCCCGTATCGCTTGAGAAATACGGCAGACTCAAATTGTCATGAAACTCAAAATGCGACAAAGCGGGTATTATTCGAGGAGATACTCTCACTTGGGTAAACGTAAGGAAACTATCTGGGGAATAAGCAAAGCGTTTGCCCCTGGTGTTTTGATTATATGATGCCACCTACAGGCTACAGCGCGGATGTGAGAGATCGAAAGTAGTAAACAGGGTAAATAGCGCGGAAGCTGTCAGCTGGTCAGAGGCGAAGCGTCTTTGTCTATCTGGGGAATAGAACGTTTATCTTTCTATATGGCACAGTCCGTTGAAAACGAATCTCTGAAGAAAACAATAATATATGTTTGAATTTCTATACCGTCATTGGGTCCTGGGGCTGTGTGAGACTTGTCACTGCTGACACTTGACTTTTCGTTATCATGATCGTGGCTGGGTCTGGCCCTGGAGCTCCCGTGTCGCGGTTAAGCACTGGTGTTTCAACTGGATACCACACACATCTTCCGCTCTCATTAATGTACACGCCGTCTGGCTCGGGGTTAAAGGCCCGGTCACACAGCCCTCCACGGGCGTATCGCGGCCGAATCACGGCCAAAAATTTCTGCCCGTGAAGCAGACGCTGTTGGACGCTTTGAGGTCGCGATAAAGACGCGATACAGCCGTACTTTACCCGTCGTTACACGCGGTAAGAAATTCACACGCGGTTGACCGCGCGAAAAAGTTTTGGGCTGCCCAAAAATTTAGACGGCGGGTAATCGCGGGCGGTACACGTGGTACACACGCGGTAAAGACGCGGTACAGACGCGGAACGAACGTGCTAGGACGTGCTACAGCCGCGGTTAAGACGTGGTTACACGCGGTAGGACGCGAAATTTTAGCGGGTAATCGCGGGTGGAGCACGGTCATAGCACGTTTGTTCCGCGTCTGTACCGCGTTGTTATCACGTGCATTAGCATGTGTACCGCGTGTAAGCACGGACAAACGCCTTTCTCCGCGTAAACAGCGCGCCCCAATACCGGCCTAATCACGTTCAATTGCGTCTTGTACACGTCCCAAATACGATTGTCCACGGCCTAATCGCGTCCGTACAACGTCTGATTTTAGGTATATAAAAAGCGCGATTTGCCGAGCATTCGTCAGTTGTGCTCCAGACGTCAAGGGGTGAACATGGATCCCCGTCATCGTAATGACCTCGTCTTGCTGCTCCAGCAGCATCAGAACCAAGTGGTACAGGTCCATCAGCTCCTCATTGACAGAAGAAGACGAAGGAGGAGGAGGAGGGTGGTCCGGAACATCTGGGTGCGTGACTGGATTGGCAGGAGACCTGAGCTGGGGCTGTAAGATCGTCTCATGGTGGAGCTCCGTAATGAAGATCCAAGGGCCTTCCAGAACTTCATGAGAATGCCACCTGCCATGTTCGATGAAATTTGTGCAGAGACTGACACCAGCCCTTACCAAGGAGACCACCAACTGGCGAGCACCCCTTGATCCAGGCCTGAAGGTTGCCCTCACCCTGAGGCACCTTGCTTCTGGCGCCAAGTACCGTGAGATGCAGTATGGCTGGAGGGTCCCTCACAACACCATCAGTCTGGTGTTGCGCGAAGTGTGTGCGGCCATCTTCGAGGAGTTCCGTGATGAGCTGCTCGCGCCACCACAGACTGCTGCAGAGTGGCGTCAGATTAGTGACAATTGGATGAACAGTTGGAACTTTCCGCATGTCATTGGTGCCATAGCTTGATCTTCACGGGACTGTGTCTTGAGCGGTTATGATTTCTACAGCCCGGTTCGGCTGCTTTATTATACCCGTGGTAGGCCGCGGTACCGCCGCGCTTCACCCGCGATAAGGACGCGGAACAGTCGCCGGCGTCTGTTCCGCGGGCATACCACGGGTAAACCGCGGGTAAGCCAATTTTGCACATTTTCCACCACGGGCAACCGCGGGCAAAAAAAAAATCGCGAAATTTTACCAGCGATACAGACGCGAAAGGCTGTGTGACCGGGCCTTAAGGTTGACTTGCCGCTTATGTCTCTTAGATGCAATGATCTACTACCTGAATTAAAAAGGCTAATCCGAGCCGAAAAGGCCAAAGAAAAGTTGTTGTGAACATGTTCCTTTCATAGCGCATGCGCAGCGCGGTACAATTGTGAGCATGCATTAATTTTTTATTTTTTGTTATCGCGCCCATAAGCAAATAAAAGGGTGACAATTTTGTTCATAGTTTGTTGAATAATAGTTCTTCTGAGGGTTCTATGGGTGGTGGCCTCGTTTAGGTTCTTAGGAAGTGTTAACATTTTCCAAGGATCACCGACGGATGTCATCAGAAGACAACATGTCAAGAGCCGAGTCTTCAATCTTCGTAAAATTTCAAAATCATGAGAAATGTAAAATTATAAATTACTTCTTGAATAATATTCTATATCCTTATTTTGTTTCATATCTTAAGCATTTGTTATCCGCATATATGCGGGAAATAGAAATCGCATTGATGTACATGATTTTACGCCTACATTTATAAGAAATTTGTATACATGATGAAAAAAAAGTACTGGATTGTTTGTCCATACCAGAGAGGTTTATCGTTTCCGTTCATGTCATCAGATAAGTGATTCCTTGTGCGCGACCGCTGTTTTGCAGGAAACAATGGAAGGAGAACGTTCAGTCTTGACATTTCTGTTTGCTTATCATGCCATAAAACTTGTCTTTAAAACAACGCAACCAGGATAGGGCTGGCCACCATTGACCCAGTGGACTTGAGCACAAACACCCAATATTGAGCATCATATTGGATACCCATCACAAAACAAATATCCATGGCTATACTCGCTGTCAAAAATACGTACATAATAGTATACCAGGTCATTGCCAAAAGAACAGACCCATTACGATACCTGTCTTCAAGAAATAACGACCCATTTGTATACCAAAACGCCCCATTACCGACCCAAATTGTCGGCACATCCCCACTAACCTCCACATAGTGAGAACACCCACGCTCCCACCCCACCGAGCTATCAATACATTGCCCTTGGTGATTCGTTTCTGCCAGATTTACATACTGTCACTTCACATGTTTGACGTACATACATACATACATACATACATACATACATACATACATACATACATACATACATACATACATACATACATACATACATACATACATACATACATACATACATACATACATACATACATACATACATACATACATACATACATACATACATACATACATACATACATACATACATACATACATACATACATACATACATACATACATACATACATACATACAAGTGCAAGTTTATTATACGTACATGCGTACGTTTTTTGAAATGTTAATGATGCTTGTTTGATTTGCCAATGTGATTCAAAAACTGCTGGATCTGTCTTTTAAATTCACCATCGCCCAATACGACCCGATCATATTGGGTGGTTCATAAAACTGTCCTCTCACCAAAAACAAAATACTTTACCCCTGGGTAAAAGTGAATGGTAATTGGATACGCCATACAGATTAGTGGTTTTAATTCATGCGTACGACGTTAATACGTAACATATGATGCGGTGCACGCGGACGACGTTAATATGTGGCATATAATGCGGAGCACGCGGACGACGTTAATATGTGACATATGATGCGGTGCACGCGGACGACGTTAAGATGTGGCATATGATGCGGAGCACGCGGACGACGTTAATATGTGACATATGATGCGATGCTATCTGGACGCATTAGCGCTCTATTTCATGTACATGATACATGAACTCTGTGCCTGGTACCCGGCACATTATGTGCGGGACTGATTTAGTGCACACAGATATTTTATGCCAGAACAAATGTAAAGAAGGACAAATTACGTATTTATGTGGGGTTCATCTGCATAGGATGGGGAGGTGTGGCAGGGGGGGGGGGGGGTGGGTGTGGGGGGGGGGGGGTTGGTTGCGGGTTGTGTGGGGGGGAGGGTATTGGGTTGAGGGGGAGGGGGTTATCAATGTTAAATTTACTATCATATGGTTTTGATTTACTGTGTTTTTTGTAACGGTCTTATGAGCCGATGGTGACAAATGAAAGATATTGTTAACTAGCCTATCACTTGGCATGGCCTGAGCTGATCAGCCCGCCTTGTCCCTAATCTCAGCCGTGACCCTACATTAGTCGCCGCCCTTAGTCTTACATTATTCCCAATCTAGCCGTTAGTGAGAATAGCATTGAAGGCATTTTTACCTTGAAGGCATATCATGCCTCAGAGAAGACTTATTTCATGGAAAAATTGCACATCTGTACATACTTGCAATTGGCTAGGTGCACATTTTGGAGAAGATTGACAAGCATACTCAAAGACTGACAATTTTCTTTAATAAATATTACATAACACAGGCACTCGAGTTCGACATCATGGAGATAACAAATCATGATGTCCGAACTCAAGTGCCTGTGATACATAACCAATCAAAATTAATTGCCCTTATCTGATGTTGAATGCGGGTGTAAATGGGTTGTCTGCTTGTTTTTAAGAAGTGGATACAAACAAATTGGTTCAATACAGGCATAATTTTATTTACATAACAGACCACAAGCTAAATATCTGCACAAATAAACTTATTAAATTTCATCGTTGACAACAATCTCGGAAAGTCCATCCATTCCTGTATCTTAACACTGAAAAGATAATGAGCACAATGCTCTAAATTTGAGCACCCTCTGTCTGTGCATGTTTTGATAATTGTTTCTACAGCATGAAAACGGTTCCTGGTAACCTTAAGATTTCTTGAAACCACTGACAAAGTTCCTTTATCAATGCTAGTTTGGTCAGTATGCTGTTTTATGGCATCAATGGTGTTTGACAGCTGTTTCACCCTTGTCACTGTTGCCCTGTGCAGGCATGCCATGTCTCAGTTCACTCAATACCCCTTTTATGTAGTCTGAGATTGTCAATAAGCTTGCGCTTCATGGGGAGTGGCACATTAGAGGAAACAGAATTGAGTGGTGAAAGGTGCTGCCACACATCTGCATCAAGTGCTGTAACATCAGAGCGTTGTGAAAGGTGCTGCCACACATCTGCATCAAGCGCTGTAACATCAGAGCATTGTAGATGGTGCGGTTCGGGGCCAGAACCATATGTCGGGATACTATTGTAGCAGTTGATAATCTTGTTCAGTTTCTTGCTTGTGAGCAGACTTTGGCGTGTAATACACTTTGCCAAGGACTGGCCCCCTGTTGACACAACAATGTAATTACTCATCAGCATTTCATGATAATCCCATTTTGACCTAGGCTGAAGGACATAAAGATTTAGTTTATTGGAAAAACGACATAAAAATAAGGTGACTTCAAAACTCACTTGCATACTTTGACTTCATGGTCACAAAATACTTGTACAGTACCGCTGCATCTCTCAACTCTTCCAGTTTCCTCTGACGCCTCTGGGTGCATCCGACAGCTTACAAAGTCTTATATATGCTTGAGGTTAGGGGCCTTTTTTTTTTTTCTTCTTCTGCCTCTCTATTTGTTTCAGGGAGGCATCTAGCCTGCACACAAAGTGATGAATGACAAAATTTAGTTTCAATGGCTTGTAGCAAAAAAGTTCTCTCCATATCTAGTCATATCCATTGTTTAATTTGAATAAAGAAAGAAACAAAGGGCCTTGAAGATCTGCTACTGTTGACACAATTTTCAATAACAAGTTATGTCAAGATTAAATTTTGAAAAAGTTAATGGTATAACATTGTATTCAATGAGACACCAGGAAAAAAAACACTAACCACAAAAACCATTTGCCGGGTCAGGCAAGTGTCCTTGCTTGCTGTATTACAAAAGGTGACATCAAACTTGCAATAACCTATTGGGTTTACTTGGCATTGGATAATCTTATAAGCTTTTCAAAGGTCATGAAGGGCTAATCTTAAGTTTAGGAGTGACAATTCATTTTCCACAGCAAAGATATATGTTATGGTACACTGTATGACTGAGCTAACAAATATAACAATATCTTAGCATCTATTATAATTATGTATGTAACTATCAAATTACCTGGCTAGCTGCTCTTCAGTATCCTCTGTGTTTAATGCATCATCAATTTCACAAACACTGCAGCCAGAATAAGTAGATAAAAACATTAATATCACTCCAATAACAGGATAAGTCTTCCTTCTCCTGGCAGAAAATTTGTGTGTATTTGATAAAAATCTACATTATCCAAAGACCCAACACATTGTGAGAAGAGAGTTTACCTCATTGAATGGTACAGGTACAACATCAATGCATATGTGCATTCCCAAGCATCTATAGAGTACATACAAAAAAAGATTTAAATAAATTGCGAGGTTCCACATTTGGCAGATATCTAAGACAATTAATTAAATCACACTGCATATTTTTGTCAGAACAGGCTATTACCATTATGGCTCTGCTTGTAAGTCAAGACCACCTTGTTCTCTTCTGAACACCAGTCATGTACTTGACCTATGGTTGCTCCTGTTTGAAGCCATTTTGATAACATTGTGTGGGCTTACCATATAACTTCAACTTTCACAATATTCACAACTGCAATTACATGATTCAATAAAATTTGTAGATAACATTGGTTAGATGAAGCAATGCTTATTAACTATATTCACAGCATGTATGGCACACCAAAAATAAGGATACATTACAAGTTAATAAACTAAATTATAGCCTAGGAATACCAATGACAATGCCTTGTAATAAAGCACGATACTCCTCCATTTTCTTTGATGTACTATCTTTGATAAGCAATGACAATCTGTCATTCAAGGTATGGCCTTCAAAACCATTTAAGTAATCAATTTATTCAAAAATAATATAATTTGAGTAGTAGAAAGACAATAAGTAAGGTACAGGTGGTTATACTTGCATATTTTGGAAGTGGTTTTCTGTCCATAGTTCCGGAGTGATTCCACAATAGAGTCTGACCTAATTTCTTTTGTGATCTTGCTGAATTTGCCCAAATAGATCCAGCATCTCTCAGTTCCTTCACCATCAAAAAGCCCAGGGCCTTTTGTGCACCTTGGGCTATACTGGATTTACGATTAAATACTATCTGATGTTTCAGCATGACCTTTGTTGGTAGCAATGGAATTATTGATGAGGATATTTTTAATATATAATATCATACATTATTACACAAGTATATTAGTCAATATATATTCCTGTAACTTTAATTTACATTCTTACCTGACATGACATCTTGTGACCATACACATTGAATATTGGTACGGCAAATGTCACTCCAGCACTTATGTCTTTTTTCTGCATATGCACGCCAACAATACTGTTTAACTAAAATTGGCAACAACTCTCAGAATAAGGTTGCATAGTATAAAAAAATTGTGTTTAGTTACCTTGACAACAGTGCTTAGTAAACTACCTAAATCATACGTTAGGATGTCCACATTCTCCAAGTTTTTCATCATGAAAATACGGTATGCCATGCTGCTAAGAACAGAAACAGGGTTATCAGTATGTTAAAGATGTCCATCCAGATGAATCACAATTGTGGGTAAAATCTAAAATATCAAACTAACAACAACCAAAGCCACAACAACAATACTGTTCACATGCTTCTTCATTAACTATAGCATAACAGAAAGCCCATTCTCCAAAGTCATTCACAATGGTGTGATGTTTCTCCTATGATACCAAATTATATATCATAATGGGGAAATCATCATGTATGGTCTCAAATGCCAGTTATATGTGCCAGTTGAAATTCAACTGACAATTGTTAGATCTGCATTTTTAGAAACTTCTCCACAAGCTCAGTTGTAAATCATAAAGGTCTAGTCCTGTTACATGCCACCGTATATGGTCATATAATGAAAGTTTGGCATCAAAAACCCATGTATATGTGATTGCTGTTTTTGTTCCTGCATGAAACAAGAAATTGACACATGACATGACTAAATCATGATGTAGATGGACAAATTGTAGCTTAGTTTGATTACACCAAAATATTCACATTATGACACATATGTCTACCTGTGGCAAATGAGTTACTTGCTTAAGGGTGTCTGGATGTGCAATTATTACATTCTACAAACCATATTAAAACTATACAAAAAGAGTTGACCTTACCGCTCCCCAGATTCCATGTAAAAAATCTTGCAAGGGAAGTTACAGTAACAAACAGATGCAAATGCATCAGTAATGTCCAGCTTAGCCGTCTTGTTCTTGGCACGGAGAACAGACCCAGCTTGAAAATTGCTGCAGTTCTACAATAGCAATATGAGGATAAGGTAATTATAAAGATGGTCAATGCAGATCTCAAAAAATATTACATCACTAAAGTAACCAATTAATTCAGCTGACTTATCTATACATACATCAGTTAGTGCAGGTTAATGACACAACAAATGTCAATATTCACCATATTTGACAGTATTTGAAATATATATTCCACACCCACCTGGTCCACAGGGTTGGCTGTGTAACTATAGTGTCCGACAAACTGGTCTATCTCATTCTGAGACAAGAAGAAACAGCTTTCATGTATAGGGGCTCTGACACTATGTCCTGTTTTTGCCCCACAAACTAAATTCATGTTGCCATCCATGGCTATTTGACGGCCAACTCAATCAGATTTCGTTAAAAGAAGTAGATTATTTTATGTGCATAGTGGTTATTATCATTGCTTATCATGGCAATGGTATTAATTGGCAATCTCTTTGCATTCAAGAGTCTACCTGTGGGCAAACAGGGCACTGAGATCCATCTGGGAATTCTAGCCCAGTGAACGGCAAGGTGCCAAAATTATGCTCAACCCAACAAAAGTTCAAGATTGATTCTGAGCCGATGCTTCTGTACATTTGGTTTGCATTATCAATCGGATCACAGTTATTGAAAGAAGCAAACCCAAGCATTATTCAAAGAATCAGTTCAAACATGTCACACCCCCCTATGAGCATGTCTACCAATTCCTGATCTGCACTCTTGCATGCTAGTGAAGAAGTCATAGATGCTTATCTGTCCTTCCAACACCATGGCTCTCAGTGTACGCATGAAATCAAGAGTAAATGCCACTCTTGGACTAGAAGGCGTTGACGCCCAATGTCCATATGTCTCACAGTGGCTCACATTCAATCTGTGTCTTTTTGCTGTGGCCAGCCATTGCCATAAGTTCGTGGGTTGCCATTTCATAAATTGAGATGCTACAATATTCAATCACAAAATACAAGCTAATTAACACAGCCTAGTTGAGTACAATTTAACAATATTTATGTTAGGGTTTCAAGACTGTGAGTCTCACACAACACTGAGTTTTGTAGGCTGAATGAGCAGGTTAATGCGCATTACAAAACAATACCTTGACCATCTCTACTTATTTCAATTGGGAGCCAATTGTAATAGGCTACAAAGTGCAAGGTAAACACTCCTGTGCTATTCAATGTTTAAAAGAACAAACCTCAGGATTCTAATTTTCCAACTTAAGCATGAGTATTGTTCTGTGGTAACTCATCGGTTACTCATGCAATTGGCTTCATCTGGGTCCAGGGCTGTGTCAGATATGGCATGGGCCATACCTATACAGAAGCAAAATAAATTCTCAAGAACTTGGTAGACATGGAATGACAATAGATTATATCAGATACATACCAAACCATGCTAATCAGTTTTTTTGCAGTGACTATTTGTTACACACAATTTTAGGTAGGTAAGTGTCATAGGCCAGTGCCAGACCTACTGCACACCATGGAAGGGTGGCCAATTGCAAACCTGTCTCGTTGTGACAGGGCCGTTCTGGACTGTTTGGTAGTCTCATATAAATGACCATTGGCATAAAATGCAATGAAACATTTAGTTCCTCTAATATACTACAAATGAAGAATAGTGTTTTCGCTCAATACCATTTTGTTATCCTTGGGGATTTTATAGTAACAATTATAGTTCGAGGCCATGAAAGTGGTGTCATGATTTATGTACCTAAGAAAGAATTGTCACACTGCTTTATTCTTCATTCAATTGCCATCTTAGTTACACCAATATGTGGAAGAATGAAAGTGATAAGCAGATCCAAATGATAATTGATCAAAAAACTGGATAACCCTCTGAAACATGCATCTTTTCAATTATCACTAGCATCTATATATAGGAGACTCTACTTCACACATTGGTATGATAATCTCTAATGTTACAGTCAATTTAAAGACACCATGTACCCAGCTTACTTTCCCAGTGAAATCTTTTAACGCCAAAGCTACGGCTCCATGGTAACGGTCCTAGTCCTAGGGCGATTTCATGTTGCAACTATGTCAAAGGGAAGCGAAAACTGAGTATTTGTGTATTAGGAAGTTTGGCAATATGGAATTAAACTGATACACAAGTCAATTGAACTGTTGTAGTCAATTGCATGATTCACAGATATTTGGGTGTGTGAGTGAATCTGTTAACCAGTCATCCCATTGAACCTTTCAACCCTGAAGTGATTATTGGAACAGCCCAATGAACTTGGTGACCTGCATCGTTTGGAAACTCTTATCTTCTCTCCATCCCGTATCGCTTGAGAAATACGGCAGACTCAAATTGTCATGAAACTCAAAATGCGACAAAGCGGGTATTATTCGAGGAGATACTCTCACTTGGGTAAACGTAAGGAAACTATCTGGGGAATAAGCAAAGCGTTTGCCCCTGGTGTTTTGATTATATGATGCCACCTACAGGCTACAGCGCGGATGTGAGAGATCGAAAGTAGTAAACAGGGTAAATAGCGCGGAAGCTGTCAGCTGGTCAGAGGCGAAGCGTCTTTGTCTATCTGGGGAATAGAACGTTTATCTTTCTATATGGCACAGTCCGTTGAAAACGAATCTCTGAAGAAAACAATAATATATGTTTGAATTTCTATACCGTCATTGGGTCCTGGGGCTGTGTGAGACTTGTCACTGCTGACACTTGACTTTTCGTTATCATGATCGTGGCTGGGTCTGGCCCTGGAGCTCCCGTGTCGCGGTTAAGCACTGGTGTTTCAACTGGATACCACACACATCTTCCGCTCTCATTAATGTACACGCCGTCTGGCTCGGGGTTAAAGGCCCGGTCACACACCCTCCACGGGCGTATCGCGGCCGAATCACGGCCAAAAATTTCTGCCCGTGAAGCAGACGCTGTTGGACGCTTTTGAGGTCGCGATAAAGACGCGATACAGCCGTACTTTACCCGTCGTTACACGCGGTAAGAAATTCACACGCGGTTGACCGCGCGAAAAAGTTTTGGGCTGCCCAAAAATTTAGACGACGCGGGTAATCGCGGGCGGTACACGTGGTACACACGCGGTAAAGACGCGGTACAGACGCGGAACGAACGTGCTAGGACGTGCTACAGCCGCGGTTAAGACGTGGTTACACGCGGTAGGACGCGAAATTTTAGCGGGTAATCGCGGGTGGAGCACGGTCATAGCACGTTTGTTCCGCGTCTGTACCGCGTTGTTATCACGTGCATTAGCATGTGTACCGCGTGTAAGCACGGACAAACGCCTTTCTCCGCGTAAACAGCGCGCCCCAATACCGGCCTAATCACGTTCAATTGCGTCTTTGTACACGTCCCAATACGATTGTCCACGGCCTAATCGCGTCCGTACAACGTCTGATTTTAGGTATATAAAAAGCGCGATTTGCCGAGCATTCGTCAGTTGTGCTCCAGACGTCAAGGGGTGAACATGGATCCCCGTCATCGTAATGACCTCGTCTTGCTGCTCCAGCAGCATCAGAACCAAGTGGTACAGGTCCATCAGCTCCTCATTGACAGAAGAAGACGAAGGAGGAGGAGGAGGGTGGTCCGGAACATCTGGGTGCGTGACTGGATTGGCAGGAGACCTGAGCTGGGGCTGTAAGATCGTCTCATGGTGGAGCTCCGTAATGAAGATCCAAGGGCCTTCCAGAACTTCATGAGAATGCCACCTGCCATGTTCGATGAAATTGTGCAGAGACTGACACCAGCCCTTACCAAGGAGACCACCAACTGGCGAGCACCCCTTGATCCAGGCCTGAAGGTTGCCCTCACCCTGAGGCACCTTGCTTCTGGCGCCAAGTACCGTGAGATGCAGTATGGCTGGAGGGGGGTCCTCACAACACCATCAGTCTGGTGTTGCGCGAAGTGTGTGCGGCCATCTTCGAGGAGTTCCGTGATGAGCTGCTCGCGCCACCACAGACTGCTGCAGAGTGGCGTCAGATTAGTGACAATTGGATGAACAGTTGGAACTTTCCGCATGTCATTGGTGCCATAGCTTGATCTTCACGGGACTGTGTCTTGAGCGGTTATGATTTCTACAGCCCGGTTCGGCTGCTTTATTATACCCGTGGTAGGCCGCGGTACCGCCGCGCTTCACCCGCGATAAGGACGCGGAACAGTCGCCGGCGTCTGTTCCGCGGGCATACCACGGGTAAACCGCGGGTAAGCCAATTTTGCACATTTTCCACCACGGGCAACCGCGGGCAAAAAAAAATCGCGAAATTTTACCAGCGATACAGACGCGAAAGGCTGTGTGACCGGGCCTTAAGGTTGACTTGCCGCTTATGTCTCTTAGATGCAATGATCTACTACCTGAATTAAAAAGGCTAATCCGAGCCGAAAAGGCCAAAGAAAAGTTGTTGTGAACATGTTCCTTTCATAGCGCATGCGCAGCGCGGTACAATTGTGAGCATGCATTAATTTTTTATTTTTTGTTATCGCGCCCATAAGCAAATAAAAGGGTGACAATTTTGTTCATAGTTTGTTGAATAATAGTTCTTCTGAGGGTTCTATGGGTGGTGGCCTCGTTTAGGTTCTTAGGAAGTGTTAACATTTTCCAAGGATCACCGACGGATGTCATCAGAAGACAACATGTCAAGAGCCGAGTCTTCAATCTTCGTAAAATTTCAAAATCATGAGAAATGTAAAATTATAAATTACTTCTTGAATAATATTCTATATCCTTATTTTGTTTCATATCTTAAGCATTTGTTATCCGCATATATGCGGGAAATAGAAATCGCATTGATGTACATGATTTTACGCCTACATTTATAAGAAATTTGTATACATGATGAAAAAAAAGTACTGGATTGTTTGTCCATACCAGAGAGGTTTATCGTTTCCGTTCATGTCATCAGATAAGTGATTCCTTGTGCGCGACCGCTGTTTTTCTGTTGACGTTCTTATACTTAACGATGACATCCATTATTTCGTAAAACAAATGGACAATAATCAAATTGACATCTGGTACGCCCGGGCCATTTACTCACTGAATCTGTCATCGTATCAATAGGCTGACGGGGGTGTCTTCCAGTAGCCAGAGGTCGCTACTGTCATCCTATGGCATACGCATGACCGGCGACTCCCAGTATCCTATTGTATACGCTGACCCCAGTTGTATCGGGTGCTGTAATCTATGTTTCTTTATTCCTCAGCCTGTTCACCTATCTCTTGGATAGGCCCCTTTGAAAAGCATACATGTTGAGAAATACCCCTTTGTTACAAATAAAGTTAAATGCTAATTCTACTTAACTTATAGGAATGTTGTGCGAGGCATACTACGTCTAAAGAAAGAAAGTGCACTGAAATAGATTGAAGCAATGAATTAGACGTCTACTCCATCTAAAACTCATGCTCGTTAGCACCTATAGCAATACGGTGCAATTAATTCGACGATATCAATGAAGTCCAGGATATCGCACCTATCGTTGCTGATTACAAAGCCATCTTAACCCCATTTAGCACCTAGACGAACCCAATTGACACTATCGCAAAAGGTAGTATATTTTCATTTTGTCGACTATTCAAGCTGCCAACTTTATTACAAAAATAATGGATTTAAATACCCACCCTACGATAAAAGCATTAAAAAAGTTTAACAGAGTGAACATAATAGCGAGAATGAGGAACAAATCACTGCATCAACTGATCATTGCTAAGCTTTTGAACTGCTGGTTATTTGCATGCACTCATATAATATATCTTATACTTGAGAATCTTACCTAACAACACCTCGTCCAACGATAGTGCGAGTGTGAATCATTATAAATACGATACATTTCTCTCAACGGCTCTATTATTATCAAGCGGCATGTTAACGTTTAAACGCATTTTGTATCATATTTAATGTAATCAACACACAACAGCAACTTGTTAGCAAAACCAGGATCTTACCCATGACATCATTTGTACGTGACGAGATTGATAACAGATGTTCTGACACCTAAGGGACATTAGAAGGTCGCATCCATGACACAACGGCTGCATATTTGCTCTTCATAGTATATATTATAGTGTGTATGATTCCTTATCAGCGAATATCAATGAAGCGTTAACGTTTAAACGCATTTTACATCATATTGAGTGTAATGAGCACACAACATCAACTTGTCAGCAAAACCAGGATCTTACCATGACAGCATTTGTACGTGACGAGATTCATAACAGGTTTCGGTGGCTCACGTTAGCTGCCACTCCCTTCCCCCATACATCAAGACATCGTGCCTTCAATTCACTTCGTCGGATTAATTCCACCATATACCTTTCTACAGTTATTGTGCTAATCTAATCGTCAGTCATGTCATTTACAACAGTTGTTCATATTTAAATAATATCACGCACTTTGAATTACCCCCAATGCCAATAACTATTTTTGCTTAAAATCCCAATAATTGGAATTTGTGACGATGCACCTATGTGGCACAATATGACCCATGATGACTCATGGTAGAGCTTGCAAATTAATTCCCCGTCCGATAGCATCTGCTCCACGTCCAGTCACGTGAGGACTGCGGTCACTCTCTGCTATTGTTTTCGTGCTTTCTCGACACACTAACAGACGATCAACGTAAACTATGATCAAAGCGCGTTCCTTAATGACCGTAAAATAACACCTGACAAGCATTGGCACGGAAGGACGCAAACAAGCTATAAACCTGCTAATATTTATTTTGTTTTGGTTATTAATGTGATTAACTATGAAGAGGTAAAAGTGTGTTAAAATCGTTCGCAGTTAAATTCAATAGGTTGCAATGCTCAGGAAGTCACTGAAATTAAACTTCTTTTTCTTGTGCAAGTCACACAATGCATGCACATGCAAGATAAGGCCAATTTTCAACATGTTATTCGTTATACATAACATGACACTATCATATAAATGCGTCAGAATGAGTGGAACGTATAATATGGTACGCTACATCAAGTAAGCATTACGAATTACTACACACTGTCTCTGCCAGTGATGAAGCGTTTGCCACAATTGAGCAATATTCACTTTAATCTATTGAAATATGGGAAATTGAGAATTATTATTTAGGATACAGCAAGAAAAAAGCTTCGTGTATTCAGATTACTTGTTGCTGCGATCAAAGCTCATGATTACCAAAAGCAATAAATGAATGAATTGTAATGACACATCAGACATTAGCGTTAATCGGTTGATCGAGCACAATAAGCATAAGGCATTCATGAGTAAGGCTGAGCAATCGTTGGTCTAAAACACTAAGTGAAAAGGCTAACAGTGTATATTTACAATGATAAATACCAGGCAATTACTGAGCAATTTGCTTGATCAGAGTCTTTATTGTCAACTGGCATAAATAGGGCGTCGCTAGAAGGCTTTTTACATCCCTTACGTTTATCAATTATTTATCTGTAGTTGATATTCATCGACGCACATTTTGTAATGGTTGCTTCACAGCTTTTGTCGGATCGTCTAAGTACACCTACTACCCCATTTTACTATCGCGATCACGTAAATTGCCTTCACAAGTACAATTTTTAGCATAGTGGACGAACGACTTTCAATTCGGACAGAATGGGTGGTTGATGTATGCAATTTATATGCTTATATATCATCATACAAATAATTGCGTACCCCAAAGAACAACTGCCAACTTAGTTGTCTCCTCATGTGAAAAAATTTCTTCCAGCAGCAGGAAGCTGTAATCGGCAAAGTGACGTTATTTCTCAAGAACTTTTATGTATATCAAAAATTAAACCGCGTTGTCTAATAAAACGCACAGGACAGTTTGTATTATTTCCTAAATATACAGCAAAGTCGATACTAAAATGTTTATGCGCATGGCTAAAATAATAACAAAACAAAACCAACATTAACTTGGAACATTATCTGTTTAGCAAAACATTCCGTCTCAGGCACGTACCGTTGTGTTAATATAATCGCCCGTTTCCCTCTGCACTGAGTACTACCACTCTGTGTAATTGGACAAGTATGTTAGAAATTAGGGATCGACGTTGCTGAGTCAAGGTCATGGTAAATAACGAATGAGCCTGGACCCTGGAGACTACAGAAAGCCAAGGTCATACATAATATCATAATGGAGGACCTCTGCTATTGAATGTTAATCTTGGTCCCCTGATTAAGTTCGATCTTATGGATTTCTAACTACACCAAAATCAATTCATGCAACTACTTCATAAATGTGAGATCCGTATTCCTTCTGTTGAGTTGGCCCGGGATACCGGAATCTATTAGATACACACAGATGTAAACACACAGGCCTACGTATATAATTCCCAATACTGCATCTGCCATTGATCCTCGAATGAAGCTATTTGTATACGCTGTACGGCTTAAGTAACATTTGCGTCAGCTTACTCTTTAGAGAGTCAAAATATGTTAGTTTTTATCAATTGTTTGTTGCAATATGCTGTGAATGAATGCCTTACATCACACAGGCATTAAAGCCTCATCTTAGCAGGACACGAGGTAATGTATATGATTCTAATTATTTGCGCGCTTACTTATATTTACTTATATTTTGAACATTATGATACTGTGGTAGTCTACGCACGCTTTGGGATGCAACATAGATGACAAGGGTAATTTGATTCATGGCCAGTTTATGAGGTTTGAGATAAGCACAATCATGGCCAACATATCTTCCGATGTGAATAGTTTTATAAGACAAACATTAGCATGCATGTCTCTCTCCAGTTTCACGAGGTTTATTCATTCACAAACCGATGCGAGAGATAGCAGCTAGCACTGTTGGAATAACCGTTGTCAGGTATTTAATGAATGACTGCATTATTGCCCACCACCGTGGTACTATTTGATTGATGTGTCTATGGCCTTTGATATAATGCTATGTCCGATGTCCGTTTGGTATCGTTACTTGTTCCAGGATTATGACAAATAGTATAAATGTCTGAGATAATGTAGTACGCGTCGCGGACTGCATATGTGCAGCACTATATATAAATTGATCTACATGATCGACTTAATATATCTGAGCTATTTATCTTAATATTCGTGTGAATTATGCATTTTGTCTTAGCATTACACGGAACATATGGCTTACACAATTGTGTTTGATAGACACTACGTGAGATTAATAGCATGGAAATGGTGTAAGTAATCAGCAGCTATTCTACCTCGTTGATGATTGTTGGACGCAACATAGATGACAAGGGTAATTTGATTCATGTCCATTTTATGAGGTTTGAGATCCAGTTGTGTTATAGTTACATCTGGATTACATTGGAGACAACTGAGTATGTGTTTAATAAACTGCACATGTACGCATTGGTTTCTATTTATTGTTCCATTGAGATGCTGTCGGGTCTAACAATCATCATCGCCCTGGATCTGACAATTAAAATAACCTGCAGCTGATTACACAAATATAAAACTTCTAACCATGGATTCAAACTTCGATAGAGACAGAACTCTCATATGCTTCGCCGATAAATAATTTATGCTGCGACCTCGGAGTTAAGTACATAACACCGATTGGTACTGAGTAAATAACGCTGATAGACAATAAAGCTGCTCATTAGGCATCTGGCTCCCTAGGATAGATAACGTAGTTATATTTGACTTTACCAGATCGCTGGATTGTTAATAATGAATAACACAACTTGATAAGGCCATCAATTATTTATGGTTCAGGTCAACTCTTTTAGACACCAATTTACTCAAATCCATGATCGTTTGAGGCCGAATGAGTTCAAATGATTTGTGAATGACCATACAAAATGACGCCACAACACTGCGCGTGATTTATTTACATTTGCAATGACAGCTATATAATATAATTTATTCAAAGAAAAACTTGATCTTGATGTCCAATCGTTATAATACACATTATTACATCCTGTGAATACAAATGATCATTCAACTCGTTGATTACCAATTCGTGTAAATAAATGTGACGTATTTATAAATTATTTACCCATGAAAAGATAAATCAATGGAAATAGCAAGCAGCCAATGTTAATACTTCATTATGCATTAGTGGCACCTCACAAATGAACATTTACGTGAGTATGTGAATTGGTCTTTTTCAATCATTCAGTGTTAGTCAGCAGTTCCTTATTTATAGATTTAGGGAAATGTGTGCAATTTTGGCATCCAATCATCTCAATGGACGTGTTTTGATAAGTAGAACCAATTGTCAGCCATTTGCAAATTGTGTATTTAAAGGCTAATACATTTCAGGATAATGAAATGAATCTTCCAGATAGATTTCAAACGGATATTAAACCACAACGTCTGACACCTTAAGGACACCTAACTTTGAATCAATGACACAATGGATGCTATGCATATGGGCTCATCTTCCATCGAACAAGAGAATAGCTGTTTCACAAAGGAGCAAGGACATACCACGATCGAACAACACCTGCTTCCAGTGCTCTGTAACGTGAAGCCTACGTGATTCTAGCATCACGCCACTAAGTAGCACCAGAAGACGCACTCGATTTTATTACCTTCTAGTGGGTTAAGCAAGATAATGCCTTAAATGCGATCGATCACCACGAACTATATCAAACCGTAATTTGTCGATGCGTCTGTCAGTTGCCGTCGTTTCGATATCATTTACGCAAAATCGCGACAAAGGTTCGTTGACAGAGCTATGGAAAATGCAATATAAATCATTATTATGCGTATGTCTGAATGTACTTTTGGTTTATTACTTGAAGCAATATACAAGAACGGACGTTTCTCAACCATGTACGTTCGTTTATTACTTAACCTAATAACCTGTGACTTTTCAAAAGGCAGTCATATTCAGTGGACTTTCTTTGCTGTAAATGCGAATTACGTGAGGCTAAATTCCACTAACGAGATAAAAGACAAACACCTCCCCATATACCCGAATAACACGTGTGACAACGTTACAGCATTTGAAAAGCCATACTCTACACAGTAATTGCACAACATGCAAAAATCTATTCATTATTCCGCCCGTCGCATGTTATTTCTAAATATCTACAACATCATGGACATACCATCGTACCTTCCTGTTTATGACTTTGATACGCTGCTTTTACAATATATAAATATAACAATTTTTATCAGTCCTGCAGGGTCAAATGTAAGATGGCGATTGTGCTGATATTCTGAGCTGACCACTGTAATTATGAAACAATGACCCTTTTATTTGTCGCTGTGAGGTGTTTGTCTAAATACTAAATGGAAACTGGTGGGGTTTATTTTGCTATAAACTATACGTTTATTTGACACCATACATTGTCTCTTAAGATTCATGGATACTTAATAAGATCATGTGTACCGATTCTACAACGCATAAGCAATATACAGCGCACTGCCAATTGAATATAAGTATTTTATGTAACAAAAATGGATTCGTTAAAGCAAACGAAAAACTTGCTATTAGCGTTCTATTAATTATGGCTTTACTTGTAATACGTTTTATCACTTTACTAATTATTTTATTGCATAATAGAGCTTGCTGATAGCGAATAACTACGGGGAACAATACCCCATATTAAGCTGTAAGCACAAAAGCCATTAACGTACTGATCAGCACATAAATATAGATGTTTCGCGGATTACCAGATTACAGACTTACCGGAATAAATAGAATGAAAGTACAGCTGAAACATACTGAAAGATATATACAGCGCCTAGAAATTCAATGTGTTGCGTTTTATAAATGAGCAGTATTATTATTAAATTTTTACAAGCCAACCGCTGTCACCATTGATTACACTATCTGTGTTTTTTGGGTTCCGCCACTTTTAGCGACAAAAGATTGAGCTCCTAACAAGTTGCAAATTTATATGATTGCATATTGAAATCATGTCAACCAATGTTAACTATTATTTGACATGCTATCATGCACATTAAAATATTACTGCAAACGGGTGAGTATTAACTGCACGCCAGTGACCAAAATGAATCGTCATTTAGCATCGGATGTCCGATATATCTAAATTGTAATATCACATTTAGCCAAATATCTACTTTTTTGTCCCTCCGACAATCACTTCACGCAATGGCACTATCTCGAATAAGGTATAACAACTGTGAATTTGAGTAAGAAAGATAATCAAAGATAGTGCTGTGCATTCGGCAAACATCATTCATACAACTGAGAGTACACAAATCATATTCTCACAGACGCCATCCGATTTTATATCGTGTAAGAAATACCAAGATACCAAGGTTTTCAAAAACGAGTGGGGTGAGTGGATAATTTAAAAGAAACATGTATTAAGACGATCAGCTGAAAGGATAAGTAATTTGCGCCTAATGAAATTATTTGATATTGGGGAATATTTGTGATGAAAGGACGCAAGCATAAAAAATTATCACTCATTGCCGATCCATCTTCTGCGTGTCTATTTTCGCGCCATTGTGACATGCGCCTCAGTATTTTTTGGCTTCCGTCAAATGAAGCTTCGACAGAAGGAAACGACAAGCTCAGTTTAATATATGTAGTCCAAGTTACTATGAAATAGCTAGAAATCCCGGAATAGATAAGAGGCAAAGCCAACTTGATCAACCAATGTAGCATAGTCTGCGTCCCAGACTCCAGGGGTTCCGCTACGCTTCTCGCCCTAGAGTCTACGACAAGATAAGGGCTTAAACTGGCGCGTCCGAATATTCATTAGACACGTTCGTTAATCTTCGTGACCAATCGACGCAAAGGTTGTGACCCGGATTGACCTTAATTGCGCGTGTCTGGCTTTGGATACGCACCCTCGGTTTTATGTGACGCCATGTGCATTGTTGTGGTCTGCGTCCAATGAGAACACATTGAATGTCATCTGGAATTATGGGGCGTCCCAAAAGTTCAAATTGGCACCACAACAAGCGCTTAAATCGCTTAGCTGTATGTTTACGTAATAGTCAGTTAAAAAGAACCAGTTGTGTATCTGCTTCTCTCGCCGACTGTGTGATTAACGGTGCCACTCAGCGTGAAACAACAAATCGGGGCTAGTAGAATGTGTGCCTGGCTCGGAAATGGTAGAACTGACCAATGAGAGACAACGACTCAAAAGTACCCGAGAGCGACCGAGAGACACGGCTTGTGATTGGAGCATCCCAAATCTGGGATGACTGGCCAGTTCAAGACGCTAACGTCCCCTAAACCTGAAGGCGAGACTATTGAATATCAGTAACATGTAAACACCGCCCGCAGCCATCAGGCTAGGGGACCTTGACTAAATGTAGTACTTATAGGGATAAATATTACTGTCAAATCGAATATAACTTCTATTTGCAATGATGCTATGTTTTTTATAGGTATCGCAAAGAGTTTGAACTATTATTCAATGTCTGATGTCAAAATGTTTTTTGCATGCACTATAGAGACTATTATATAGCCTTTCCTAAACACCCCTCGTCCGAAGGTACATCGTTCCTTTAATTGACATCAGTAAATCAATCATATCTTTATCGGGACCGCGTCTATGGTGCAGTTCTTAATAGCTGCCTCCTCCGTTTGTTCCGCTATGGTTAACAGAATGGATGGATGTTGCGTTACGCCAAATATGTTTATATAATCGAAAACTCAAACGTCTTACATACTTTCTGCATCCCGCAGCTGCATATATTGCTGTGTGTCTACACTATGACCTACAACGGGCTTCTTCGATTGATCTTCAAACATATATCATGTCATTTTCAACCGTTTTGCATATTGAAAAAGATATCTCTGTGACTTACCCACAATGACTTGAACAATGATTGTTTGGTGAAATCATCGAGGCTTCAAATAACAATAATTGGAATGTGTGACGTTGCACCTTCATGGCAAAATAAGGTCCGTGATGTCTCAGTAATACTAATTAATGTCCCCGCACGAGAACACCTGCTACATATCTAGTCACGAGAGGTTTATTACAAGTGCAGTTGCTCGCTGCTATTATCCTCATTTTCGATACATTAACAGATGATAAAAGCACACTTTGAACAAATAAAGCTAATTTTCTCATGCAATTACATGCTGTTTACCAATACCTATATCGTTGGGTAATCACATTGATCACAAAATAACACCCCATACGGAGGAACGCAAACATGCTGTGAACCTGCTATTATTTCCTCTTGGAACGGTTATGATTATGAAGTGACTATGCGTATCTTACTATGAGGAATTGTAAGTATGTTAACATCGATTTCATGTCAACGCCATTTGCTCGAGGGTTACAATGTAATTCTAAGGGTTTGCAATTGGCTTAAATATTTAACGAAAATTATCTCCTGTTCAACCTCCAGCGTTGCCTTGTGCAATTCGCACAATACATGCACACGCGAGATTATGTAATAACACTACTACAGACATGCAAAATGCTATAGGATAAATAAATGCGACACATATTATGCGCTCCGTTACAACAAGCAAATATTACGAAATAGACCACATTATCTATGCCCGAAATCCTGTGAGTTATTACTCAATCACATTTCTGTTGCACTTATCATATAAATTCATAGAAGGTGCAGAACATAGTATAAACGAAAGCTTCATGTATTCAGATAACTTGTTGCTGCAATCAAAGCATGGGATTATCAAGTACAATAAGTGAATGGGGTGGTATTAACACACCAGACATTAACGTCAAAAGGCTGGCAGAGCACCATAGGAATAAGGCATTCATGAGTAAGGCTGAGCATTCGTTGCTCTCAACAACTTTGTATAAAGACCATAAATTAATGCAGCTCTTATTTATAAGACAGGAGTTGGCATTTGTTTTCAAAATTCTCTGAAATATATGGAAAATGAAAGACGTTTAACGATATGCGTGTAGAATGCATGTAAAAGATTAATATGATCAATATTTATTTATACCGAGCAAGTTGCCCTATCGGAGCAAATATTGCCAATTGGCATAATAAGGGAGGCGCTGGAATGCTTTACAGATTATCTGTTGCCACCTGATGTTAAGGCTAGATACACGAGGAACCCAAGATAGGCATGGACATTAGTTTTGTTACTAGTACATATCATTATCGCGGTCACGAAAATGGCATAGTACATAGTCTAATGTTAATCATAGTTGACGAGCGACATTCTATTCCGACAGTTTTGAGGTTGTCGCACCTTCTGTACCGCAATACAACCGCTGATGGCAAAGTTCTATTAGTCGAGTAACAGAAACAGAAAGTTAACTGGACCGACCAAGAACATTACCACTTTGTGTTATTGTTCATGTGCAGTTATCATGATGGATTGATGTTACTGAGTCAAGTTATTAAAACATGACGGATGGGCATAGATCAAATAGACCAAGGTCATACTTAATACCATAATGGAGGACCTCGGTCGATTATATCATAGCAAGCAATGCCCAATAGAATTTTATAGACATTCTATGAAAGTTTAGATAAAGACAGTGACGCTAGATGCATCACCTAAATCGTTTGTTTTCCAATGCATTGTATGTGAGTCTAGGTGCAGAGTAACCAGGCTAGTTGTGCGCAATGTGAGACAAATGACATCAAGGTCGGATAGATTAATCAAATTTTATAAATAGATGCTACATTTTAGCACCGGCTGACGGTATTAAATGAACCCTTACATATCTAAAATTGAAACATCGTAACCATGCACAATAATGAAAAAGGAATATAATTGCTTTGATTCCAGCACAGCTTCACATATCCATAAAGGGGACACATCCGACATCATAGTTTCTTCGCCATGAAGGAGTTTTTACCTACCCTGTTTACTCATTGTACCACCGTCACGATATCACCTCGTTGAAAGTGACGTACAATCACAATATTATCATTGCCATCTAATCATTTCGGGCGTATACGGGTTTAACACCTGTGCTTAAGTTGCCTAGACAGCATCAGTATGATTAACAACGTACGATAGATAAAATATTCCTGCAATATATATATATCAGTCTTTCCCGAATGACAACATCTACGGAAACAACGATAGCTGTAAAGTGTACATAGCTCTTTTATATAAATTGAATTTTGGTGTCTAATGTGTAATGTACTTGAATAAATTTGTACATTGAGTCATAAATCATAAAGATATATAAACGGCGGACTAGATTAGCATAACAGTGCTGCCAATATATGAATGTCGTGCAAATATTTAAAATAAGAGATTCGTATCAGAGTAGATATTTCTGAAAGATGTTAACTGTGGGATTTAGCAAAGGAAAATGATAAATTACCCCAAATAACAAATTTTATGCATAACTTTAATTAATTTTATCTAGGCGTTTGTACAGTATGTTGTTTTGTTTTTTCTTGTTATTCCACTTTCTGCATCACTTTTCTATTCTGGCGTTTTGATAAAAAGCCCTTTATCAACTCAACAGCTGTTTTTACTTTGCTTGTCAGCAAACATAGCTTCAATGTTTCTGTACCAGTCAACCAGTGATTAGTATTATTATATTTACCGGTCATACTTATATATTCTTATCTTTTATGACATAGCATAAACAGCCAACATAAATGGGGTGATGTGGGCTTAAATGTTGTGTCAACAAGCAGACGTATTTCACTGTGGGAGTGGCAATGCAGTTATCGTTCACTAATAGTAACGCATGATGCATACAGGAACATCACTACTGTGCTGATAATTACTCTAAACGAGAAAGGTTAGCAGTTTAACGGTGAGTTAGTCAGTATTTGCTGGCATCTACTCTCTTGTGTATGAGACAATCGATATAATGTCAAATGCCCTAAACAGGTTTATGGAATGTGTAATTGAGTGGAGCATAGACCAGGTTGACTTGGCTGACTTGAATGACTATGAGCCTACACATTATTGATTAATCATTAATGGCTGCACAAAATGTAACCATACAGAGCGGTCCATAATCGCATATACATTATCTATCATAAACCCCCAGATAAACCTATCTATATAAGATTATATTGCCGCAAGTATAAATCGCGCCTGCTTACACATCAAAACTTATATGTTGCGGTTCATTATTTAACATCGCTTCACTGGCAGAAACAAAACTACGAGGAAAAACAATGTGCACGATTCGGGTTATTTGGCAATAACACAACATAAAAATGATCAAAGGCGAGCCATACTTCCATTTCAGTGCGCAAGCACTTGAAATGATAATCCTGTGGCAGTCTAGGCACGCTTGGGGAATACTTCAGCACAGATGACAAGGGCCAATTTGATTTGGGGCCATTTTATGAGGGTTGAGATAAGCACCATCATGGCCTCCATATATTCCGATACGAATAGTATTACAATACATGCATTAGCATGCATGCCCCACTCCAGTGTCACGAGGTTTATCCATGCACAAACTGATACGACAGCCGTCATTAAAGTAATAGCGCCCTGAGGCCAGGTATTTATTGCACCACAGCATTATTGTCCACCACAATTGTACTATTTGATCTATGGTTCTATGTTATCTGATGTAATGGATAGTCCGATCACCTAAGCTTTCTATGTATTACTTGCATTTTCTGTTTAATAAGATCGTCAATATGCTGCAAGCTGGAATTGCAGCAATATAACAAATCCACCTTTTATGATTATGTATCGTTGATGAATGAATCAATCAATACGAAGTATGGAACTGCTACCTTATTTCAATATATATCCTGTGGTCACCCCTTTGTATCCTACAACAACCATCGCATCAATTAAATATAGTAGTTAAATAAATTGTTTCTCTTATTTTCAGTGAATTAATGCAATACTGGCATTTAAGCCACATCTTAGCAAGACACGAGGAAATTTGACAATCACAAAATGATCATAGGCGTGCTTACTTCCATATCAGTAAGCAAACACTTGCAAATGACGACCCTGCAGCTATCTAGATACGCACGGTGAATAATTCAGTATGGATCACAAGGGTCGATTTGGGACCATTGTATGAGGGTTAGGATAAGCATCACCACGGCATATCATATCTTCCGACACGAATAGTTTTACAATATATGCATTAGCATGCATGCCTCAGTCCAGTGCCACGAGATCGATTCATGAACAAACTGATTCGAGAGATATTAGCCGTCATTAAAGAAATAGCCCCGGGATGCCAGGTATTCATTGCACCACTGCTTTATTTTCCACCACCGTTGTACAATTTGCTCGATATTGCAATATTATTTGACTTTATGCATTATCCCATCACTTAAGCATTCAACGTATTACCTTTATTATCATTTTGATACCACCCTGTAGGCAGCATGTAGAAATTGTACTTATAAGGCTTTTGTTATTCGTTAACCCAAATATGTATATGCGGCAATACAACAAATCGATTAAGTATAATGGATGAATTTATCAATCAATACGTCGGTTATATATCTATTTGAAACATATGTAACTGTATTTAGGCGCCAAAGTCTATGGACGATGCGTGGCAGTTAACAATATTGCTTAGAGACAGGATGCTTGTTTAAAACTTAGTTATCTACATTTTGGACAGGTCCATCTTAAAAAAGCTTCGTTATAACTGACCTTCAATACATTTACATTTATAAATGATATGTGAGGCAGGTTATGTCTGAAAAATGATAAAAGTGAATCGGAAAGAACTGAAGCAGTTAACCAGATATTAGGCCTATCTACAACTCATGGTCAATAGCACCTTTTGCAATACGGAACAATGAATTCAACTACGTCAATTGAACCCGTGATGTCTCAAGGGGGCTGGCAAATGCAATCCCTTGAACCACGGACAAATACTACAAATTCAGTTACGAGAGGATGATTAGACGTAAGGGTCTTCTCTCACGTCAGATAAAATGACTATAGTATCAGTAAGACTCAATTGGCAAAGGTTAGCAGAAAATCGGTGTCCGGTTTCTGATTTCCCCTCAACGATTTCTTTGATCGACGTTATGTACGTGAATACACCCAGTAATTGCTCCACATTGAATTACCAGGCCTAATCTCATATAACAATCTTAAACGCGTTTCTACACGACTTTCTGTGTAAAGGTGACCCACTGCTGGTTATTTACACGAAATATAGAGGTGGACTCTTCTTTGAAGAAAACCTTCGTACCGTCGCTGCAGGCCACAGTTGTAATAAGAATGATCTGATAGCTACTAAGTAGCAATATACGTGCATCACCAATGAAAATGAGAAACCTAACAATATTTGCTAATTACAAGCCATTAAGCAGATAAACGATAAACCCGATCCTGCGAGTTCAAAAATATATGACGTAATTCACCTTAGAGCTCACGTGAAGTTATAAAATATCGCATCTGAAGGATATACAAAGTTAATAACCATCAAGAAGGGATTATATAATAATAGTGGTTAAAAAAGGGCCTGGCTATAGAGTCATGGAAGGATTACAGCCTCTTCGTGGTCAAACTTCAATTAAATGTAGTCAGCATGAATCACAGCGTCAGCTCTGTAACCTATCCCCGGCGATAAAAGCACACATATGAGCAATAAACCAAACGTTTTTAATTATCACTCAATATCACACAACATATATCAGAAAATATATGCTGCGAAGTTGCCACCAAAATACATGTCAAATCGCTATAAATGGATGTTTTATTTCATCTAAACCTCAGGTCCCCATGTACTGGACGTGGCAGCGAGCTGATTTTACTTCTGTATATATTAAGCAGTTGCGTGATGTGACAAATGCATACAACACATACACATGAAAGTGCTGAGTGAGACACAATGAAGATATGCTGATAGAAACAGGCCATCCGCTATCACCATCGATTGTATTTACCGATCTTTTGGGTTCCGCCTCTTTAAGAGCCAAAAGGTTTGGCTCAAACCAAGTTTGCAATTGTACCAATTCGATGATTGCTTGATAAATTCAAAAAGAGTCGTAATCTACCACTGGAAGGCTGATATATCTAGAATGTATTTCCACATACAACCAAATATTTGCATCCTTGTCACTCAAATCTTGAGGTAAACCAACAGAAAATTTGTGTAAGAAATGTAATCAAATATAGCGCTGTACATCCGGGAAACATCATCTATATCATTGAGAATATACACACCAAGGGAAATGCGGGCTATCATAAGCTCATTTAACACACCATATATCCTGACGGAAGCCACCCGATGTTACATCGTCTAAGATATAGCTACCGTGGTTTTCAAAACAAGACATTGTTCAAGATGATCAGTTGTAGGGATTAGCAATTAGCGCTCAATGAGATTATTTGCTATCGATGAATATTGGTGAAAAAGAACGCAACCACTTGCATAAACGGGTTAACTGTTAATAACACAGTTGATTTGCACAGAAAGTAGGATCTATCGGCTTGCCCCATTATCACTTATTGCCGAGACATTTGCAGCTTGTTTGTTTTCATGCCATTCTATCATGCGCCTCTGTATTTTTTGGCTTCTGTGAACTGAGGTTCTCACAGAAGGAAGCGATGAGCTTAATTCAATGTATATAGCCCAAAGCTACTATGGGTCAGCAATCAATATGTGTACGCAGTTAGCTCGCGCAATAGTGTATCAAACTGATTTGTAAATAAGTTATTGAATCACTCTCTTATCATGTCCTAATAATTGGACCTTGGGCGATTCATATCAGTGGTTGACAAAATTGTCTCCTATTGACACTATCGCAAAAATAGTAGATTTCCTTAAGTGCTTAATTATATACCCAAATGCTTAATAAATGCCCAAAGTCCTAATGCAAATTGAAGATTGAGTAAGCCGCAAGAAGCCGGGGATGCAAGAAGGTTTCTAGAATACCCACAATAGATAAGATGGGAAAAAATAAATTTTGCTTTTGATTATAATGATGGTATGGGTTTCTAAAGGCAACGCGAAGCTATTGAACTATTATTCAATGACTGATGTCAAAAGTTTTTTGCATGCACTCAAATAACATATTTTCTAGCCAGGGTTATTTCGCGGTCTTCTTTATGAATATTGCAAAATGGGATACATTTCACTCAACAGCGCCATCACTACCGGACGACAATTCTCCGTGTACCTAGCAGAGACGACCATACGCTAGTCATTATCTCATCATGATAATGGATAACAGAGGTCTTGGGGTTTCAATAGGATTACATTCATTAGTTGTAACCCCCCCTCCCCAACCCCTCTTCCAGATTCCGAGACGTGGTGCCTTTTACTGACATTGTTAATTCCATAATATCCGTATCGCGACTGCATTTATGGTGTAGTTTTGATCAATCATCTCCTCCATTCGTTCTTTTATCGAACACAGAATGGATGCACGGCGCGTTAGACCTGATTAATGTATATAATTTGTATGTATTTTGCTTTCTGCATCCAACAGTTGCGTAGAATATGTCGTGTCTACATCATAACCTATAGCGTGCTTCATCGAGAGAGCCTCCACAAAGTATTGTCATTTACAACAGATTTGCATATTGAAAAAAATATAATGCACTGTGACTTACCCATGATGACTTGAACGAGCGTGGTGCGAAAGTATCGAAGCTTAAAATAACAATAATTGGAATTTGTAACGATGCACCTACATGGCACAATATGGTCCGTGATATCTTGGTAAAGCTTTCTAATCAATTTCCCCATACGAGAGCATCTGCTACACATCTAGTCGCGAGAGAATAATGATAAGAGCGGTCGCACTCCGCTATCATCCTCATACATTTTTGATGTACTAACAAATGATAAATGCACACTATGTATAGATAAATTAGTTAAATTTGAGTGCAATTACGAAATAAGAGGGGAAATGTTTTCAGTAATCTATCAAAACCTTTATTGATCTAATATATTCGCGCAGATATTGCCAATCTGCTAATTTGTCGATATATCAATAATCATATTAAATTTCATTGAGCGAGTTACTCAATGAACACAGAATAAGACCCATTATGCATTGTCACAGAGGGATGCATATACGCTGTAAACCTGCTATTATTTTATCTTTTATCTGCCATGGCTATGAAGTGACTGCGTACCTGACTATGAGGAGTTATACCTGTGTTAACATCGATCTCATGTCAGCATAACGTGCGCAAGGGTAGAAATTAATTTTAAGGGTGTGCAGTGCTATTTTATTACACTTGTACAGACATACAAACTAATATAAGTTATATAAATGCGACACATATTATGTGCTACGCTACGTCAAGCACATATTACGAAAATACACCACATTATCTCTATCTAAATAGCGTTGACATCAATTGAGCACCATCCATTTCAATTCATTGAAACTTGAAAATTATTATTCAATCAAATAGCTGTGCAAAAATATAACCAAACGTAGCCAGATTAAATTCCAAATAAAGCATTAATCGTCTAACAAACCGATAAACATTAGCATAAATCAATTATGGAACCAAATTTGATATGAATGAATCCATTGCATCACACTTGCAACAACGCACATTTCGGCAATTTGTAGGAATTAAATTATTTGCAAATCACAAAACATGAAAATGATGAAAGCCGTGCTTATTTCCATTTCAGTAAGCAAACACTCGAGAGTGACCACCCTGCAGAAGTCTAGACACGAATGGTGAATAATTCAGCGTAGATGACAATGGCCAATTTGATTTGAGGATATTTTATGTGAGTAGAGATAAGCATCATCATGTCCACCATATCTTCCGACACGAATAGTTTTTACAATACATGCCACTAGCATGCATGCCTCAGTCCAGTGCCACGAGATTTATTCATGAACAAATGGTGCGAGCGATAGTAGCCGTCATTAAAGGAATAGCGCCTGGATGACAAGAGTTTATTGCACCACTGCATTTTATTCCAATGTTATTTGATGTTATGTATAATCCGATCATCTAAACATTCTATGTATTACCTACATTATCATATTAATACAATCATGGAGGTAGCATGTAGAAATTGCACGTTTAAGACTTTCGTTAATCGAAATATGTTTATGCAGCTATATAACAAATCGATTAAGTATAATGCATCAATCAATCAATACGTCGGTTGAGACCGTCGCATTATTGTAGACCGCATAGTCTAAAACCAGATATTTGTAAATTAATCCTTACCATCTTTTCTATGGATCAGAGCTGTTATATACACAGTTAACTACATTTGGCTTAAAATTCGCTTCAAATTGTTAATTTTATCTTTGCCTTTAAGGGAACTTATTGTTAACAGCCATCATTATGTTTGATTGAAAAAATTTGACATGAATAACAAAATGGTGAAAGTGGTCAGCAACTATTGCACCTCATCTGTATTATTTGCTGTACCCTCTTTTAATGATTATACCAACATTGATGTTCGATTAATGTGGTAACAGCAATACCAGAGGGGTCGACAGTAACGGAGGGGTCGACATTGTAATCACACTATCATCAATACTCTGATAGTGAGGGCATCTCATCCATTTGCAAGAGGTAACAAACGACTCACTGTTCGCTTCCATAAATTGCTCCTTTGCAAAGAACGCAAACAGAGCACTTCAGTTACATTGCATAGACCATCAGCGCAAATACAAATATTTGACAGCTACATATATAAAAGGATAACCACAAAACTGAATGTGATGGATAAAAAAACGAACACAAAACAATGCCTAAATATTACCCCTCTGTAAGCAAATACCGGAAATGGAACAGTTATACTTTATTGTTATCGAAAAACCTAAAATTATTACATTGCCCATAGTGTTAAGAATATTTGTTCTTTTCTACAACAAGCATCATGTTTTAGTCTCAATATATTGCTAAATGTGTTTCATTTTGTCTGTAATACGAGATTGCAAGGTCATACTATTTCATATGTTGCTTACCATTTGATCATGAGATACAGTAAGAAGGTGATAAATATTTATGGCGCAATTAACTATGCACCAATAAGAATTAATCTCATTGACCATCTGACCGATTCACACGTAGGATATATCGTGCAGCTATATTGTACTTTGCCAGATCCATCTTAAAAAGCTTTCATATTCAGAAACATTCCTTCGTTATAACTGAACTTTAATGTCAGTGTGATTTACAAATGATATGCGAGACAGACTATGTATGAAGAATGGTCAAAGTGAACTGGAATAGATTAAGTTAACCAGAAATACGGTCCATCTACAACTCATGATCAATAGTACCCTTGGCAATACGATGCAATTAATTCGACGATGTCAGTTGAGTCTATGGTGTCTCAAGAGAGCTGGGAAATGCAATCCCCTGATCCCCAGAGCACCTGCTACGCAGTCAATTACGGGAGAATGATTAAACTGGCGGGTCCTCACTGCTTTTCACGTTTTGGTTCAAATATGCTGGATATGGGGAAATGTAGACGAAAGTAACCTGATCAGTCAATAGTACATCTGACACAAAGAGGTCGATGTCTGGGGCCATCACAGCAGCTTACTATGTGGTACACATTGTCAGTTTATACTCAAAATGATAAATGACAGGTATGGTTCGATCTGCACATAAATGATAAATATGATCAGTGTTTTTACTGAACAAATAGCCCTATCATATCCAATATTGCCAACTGGCATAAATAGGACGGTGCAAGAATGCTTTACTTTCCGTGAGTTTATCTGTGGTCATCTGATGTTAAGGCTAGACGAACGAAGATCCTTAGCATATTTGTCGAGTCTACAAACGACATAAATGGTTGGGTGATACATCCAGTCTAAATGAGTTTTTATAATTGTTATATATCCTTCTGGGTAAATGCGTACACGTCCCGAAGACTATGCTGTACCTTGGTGCGAAGAATATTTTCCTTCAGCAGGGTGTTGTAAATCATCCCAAGTTTCTATTCCAACGCAAACGTAATTTTGGCATTGTTTTTTTAAAATGTACAGCAATGCCGATATCAAAATGTTTATGCAAATAGCCACAAATTATAAAAATACCAACGTTGATTCACGCCATATCTTTACAAACTATCTGCTCAGTAAAGCATTCCTGTAAGGCATTCAAAATATCCCGCCTCCCGTCCCCCTCCACACGAACACTACCACTGTTATTGGACAAGTGTGGTTGAAATTAAGGATCGATGTCGCTGAATCAAGGCCACAAAAAATGACGAATGTGCACGGATCCCGGAGATTACAGAAAATCCAAGGTCATACACCATACCATAATGGAGGACCTCTGCAACTGAATGTTAATTAATATTGTCTGCGATCCTGTGAACTTCTAAGCAAACGAAGATCATACAAGTACATAGGTTGGGTCACGTATTCAACACAATCTATTTTTACCAATGGAACATGATGTCTTATGCCTTATAAGTACCAAGTACAAATTACTTCAAGGGGTCGATTGGGGAAACATGGATTAATATTGACCTATAAATAACGCTATTATGTTAATTAAAATTACAGTGCTTCACAGTTACGTTTTGCGTCAACGTGCTTGAGATTGGGGCTTTACCCGGTATTAAGCGTGTGTTATCGCATATCACTGTATGTGTACTCTTCATATTGCTGTAATTCTATAGATAGTGGTAGCTCTTGAGACCAGCCTGTGTGTAATTGAACACTCAACAATATAATCATTATGACATTGTCTTCCTGAATCATTTGCGTAGCCAATTCATCCCACATGTCTGCAAATTCAAACTACCTGCAGCAGAATACACAGTTATAAAAATTGAAACAATGGATTCAAACATTTCGGTAGGGACAAGAACGCTCGTAAGCATTGTCGATAAATGATCTGAGCAGCACCCTCAGAGCTAATTGCATAACACCGCTGCAATTAAGCTGCTTAAAATGCATCTGACTGATTTCCATGTTGTGATGAATTGCTCCCAATCTATATTATGCAGCTAATATTCACTTTGTCAGATCGCAACAGTGTTACCAATGAATAATCCGATAAATTGAGATTGCCATTTATTATTTATGTATTGCAATGACTTATTGTGCTTAGCCCAGCTTTTTGAAGTGGAATAAGACGTTAGTTTACAACAAACAGACGATCGTTTATGCAGCGATGAGTGCAATGGATTAGATGAATAATTATTTAAAAATGTCATCGCATAACCGCGCGTGATTGCATTTATATCACAAATAGTATTTGCCGGTAGAACACAATAGAATAGTTAATCAAACAGCTTGTTGTGCACACATACAAACACGTGTGAGCCGACGGATTTCTAACCAAGCCAATTTGCGTGGATAGTATAATTTCCCTTTTGCTAAAGCTTGTAGGCAGACACATCTGACAAATGTATTTGTTATTTTGTGTTTACATAATTACTATAACCTGCTGATTCATATTCAAATGACAACTCGTACTATGGATTAACCCAAATGCTAATTGCTTCCGCGATTAATGTGTGAAACAATATCTTGGGTGCTCTCCCTAATGTCAAATTACCATAGACATGCAGTTAGTCCTGTGTATTTAATAATGGCTAGGCTGTAACAGTAAAGACCAGTAATAGTCAGATGCCCATGAAAACTTAACCTGCAACGGGGACCACAACTAACTGTCAATCATTGATGAATTCTGACGGAATTATCAATCTTTATGTTGCATACTTCATTCATGCAACACAAACCAGTACTTTGCCCACCAACACCCCACCCCCCTCTCCCCACCGACCCCCGAATACCCTACGTTAATCAATTATTTATCGCCGGTCATATCATGTGAAGGCTACACGCACAAACAATCCTTGAACAACACTCTTTGTGTAATTGTTCCTTGACAAATACATATAATCTTGATCGTCATAGTTGAAGAGCGATGTTTCGACAGAAATGAGCTGGACGCACATCAATTGCTTCTCCAAAGGCATCTAGCCGCCGATACACAAACACACAAAATGAACAGGACCGACAAAGTGACTGAGAAGGTTACCATCTACGTTCCTCTCTGTCAATTATACATTGACTGAGAAAGGACGGTCAATTGCATGAATGGGTTGTTAACACCTGCAATATTTATGTGTATATTTCAAATATACATCTTCTAAGTTATCGCCCACTCTCGCCAATTAACTGCGGAATTCTTTGTTGCCCCCTTTTGTAAACCCCATTTTTCATGAAATGCAGAACATAATGTTCTGTTTTTTTACATACACACCACCGCCGCCATTAAATGTTTAATATAATAACTGCAGCAAATCAACGTACCAACATCGATTCTAGCTTTACTTATTAACCAAATCAAAGTGTGACAGTCTTTATCATTTTAGATTTTATATAGTTATCCATACTAAGCGTTGTCAACCGCCCCGCAAGAACCAAACCTTGGTATCTCAAGTAAATGTTCCGAACGTGTCAGTTTCCAAATTAAATAGTCCCGGTGTAGCAAGGAGAGTAAACATTCCACACCCATCAATTTACATAACAATTAACATCAGCCCGTTTGATCTTCAATCAAAGCTTAAGGTAATTGTACCTCCACACTTGCTTACGACGCCATACGACGAGCAACGCGGTAGTCACCGTCGTACGGACAAAGTTGAAATGCCAATCCCGTGCGGTACGTCGCAGTTTGGAATTCCAGCTTAGCAGTGACCTCAGGACATTATCAAAGTTACTCTACACCGTAGATTTGGAATTTATATTCGTACTTGCTGGATGCGGAATCCGTTCCCTCACATTTCGAAATAAGCATCCATTTTCCAATTACCATGCAACTGACGTCTCGTCTACATCACTACGACAATTAAGAGTGTCGACATTCACGCCAAAAAAAAAGGATTACTTGAAGCGTAATGAAGTCGAAATATCCAATTTCAGACACTTATCTATGTTTTTACTTAATTGCCCTTTACCCTCCCCATGTAACACCTCCACTCTGTATAATTGAAAATCTGCGGTACAACGTTGCTGAGTCAAGGTCACAAAAATTAGTAATCGCCATGGATCCTGTAGAATACAGAACAACCAAGGTCGCACTAAGTATCATAAAGGAGTCCACCTGCTTTTGCATATCAATCACAACTTGTCCCCAATTTAAATGCGATATTGTGGTTAACCTAAAACACAAAAGTCAATTCGTTCAAGTACACAATTTGTGTTGTTCTTTTAATACAGTCTATTGTCATCAGTTAAAATAGGGTTAGTTTATCTCCGTTTCCTTGTACGCACAGCTACGTCTGTATGATATTTAATGATAACAAATCATAGTTAACCCTGTAATGTTCAAATGATTATAGTAAGAGGGGTTATTTAATCTAATCTGCTTTAAGACAAGGTGTTATCACACGGTGCATAACAATTATATCTGGCGTAAATGTCCTCGATGATGTTCTGACGTTGACTGAAGTTGCGCTCGTTCTCTCGCATATCACTGCATGTATCGGCCCAATAGACCCAGCGTGTATAAACGAGGGCTCAGCCAATTATGCAAGTGATAGGAATGACTAATTGTGGTCCCATGGCTGATGAATCCAGGTCGTATATATTAATTATCTTCTAAATATGCCCGTCCTGTGAACATTATGATGGATATAGGTGGCTTATGAAAAGGGACTATGATGAATTGTATTCGGCACACCAGTGTACATTGATGAAAAACTTGAAACGTATTCCATACGGGGGAAATTTCAACTGGCTTACTTGATGTAGGCAATCCTTCCTAACAAAATAATCAAATGCATATAACATCAACATTCTGTTCGATATTTTTAGTAGAATAACAAAACTCTTTCTCGTCGTTTGTCACAGTACTGTGGAATAACGCTCGTGATTTCTAGTTCCAGGAATATGCCAAAACAGTATAAATGTCTGAGTTGACGAATAACATGTCACTGACTGTACTGACTCCAAGGTCTCGTCTTCTGAGGAGTATACACACCCAATTCATTACGACGGTCAAGCATTTGCTTCAGTTGAACCCGGCCTTACATGTACCGTCGTGACGAGTATACACGATTTTGTTTTAATTGATCATTACGAACTCCGTTCCATTCATCTGAGGTCTTATTTTAGTACAATAATCATTGGCGTCAGGAACCGAACCACTCCCTCCCCTTTCTCACAATAAACAGATAACCCCATCGCGTTCTTAATCAGCGTATTAGTTGGCCAATACGATGCGCAAGCAAAAAATGAACTGAACTGTAGATCAAACATATGCTATCTTCCATAGGATTAGTTCACGATCAGATGAGCCTGTTACTGTATAAACTTGTTGTGATGGCAAATGCTAAATGAAACTCGTCACGGCAAGAGCCTACAACGATCCGCCTGCCTCCGACCACCTCTTATCAGCCATCTTGTTATCGAGGGAACGGTGCACTCGGTAGAATATACAATGATGCGTCATCTGCCGATGGCGACTGTCACGGGGGGAGGCATGAAACTGCTGCCCTCACAACTTTATGGAACCTTTAACGTTGGCGAGTGACCCTCCTTTCATTATTACACCATATCGGACGCGCAGTGAAAGCTCATCCG
>CM067351.1:39730736-39754387 GCA_034190875.2 Urechis unicinctus | reverse complement strand
CTACACTATGACCTACAACGGGCTGCTTCGATTGATCTTCAAACATATATCATGTCATTTTCAACCGTTTTGCATATTGAAAAAGATATCTCTGTGACTTACCCACAATGACTTGAACTATTGTTTGGTGAAATCATCGAGGCTTCAAATAACAATAATTGGAATGTGTGACGATGCACCTTCATGGCAAAATAAGGTCCGTGATGTCTCAGTAATACTAATTAATGTCCCCGCACGAGAACACCTGCTACATATCTAGTCACGAGAGGTTTATTACAAGTGCAGTTGCTCTCTGCTATTATCCTCATTTTCGATACATTAACAGATGATAAAAGCACACTTTGAACAAATAAAGCTAATTTTCTCATGCAATTACATGCTGTTTACCAATACCTATATCGTTGAGTAATCACATTGATCACAAAATAACACCCCATACGGAGGAACGCAAACATGCTGTGAACCTGCTATTATTTATTCTTGGAACGGTTATGATTATGAAGTGACTATGCGTATCTGACTATGAGGAGTTGTAAGTATGTTAACATCGATTTCATGTCAACGCCACGTGCTCGAGGGTAACAATGTAATTCTAAGGGTTTGCAATTGGCTTAAATATTTCACGAAAATTATCTCCTGTTCAACCTCCAGCGTTGCTTTGTGCATTTCGCACATTACATGCACACGCGAGATTATGTAATAACACTACTACAGACATGCAAAATGCTATAGGATAAATAAATGCGACACATATTATGCGCTCCGTTACAACAAGCAAATATTACGAAATAGACCACATTATCTATGCCCGAATCCTGTGAGTTATTACTCAATCACATTTCTGTTGCACTTATCATATAAATTCATAGAAGGTGCAGAACATAGTATGAACGAAAGCTTCATGTATAAAGATAACTTGTTGCTGCAATCAAGTACAATAAGTGAATGGGGTGGCATTAACACACCAGAAATTAACGTCAAAAGGCTGACAGAGCACCATAGGAATAAGGCATTCATGAGTAAGGCTGAGCATTCGTTGCTCTCAACAACTTTGTATAAAGACCATAAATTAATGCAGCTCTTATTTATAAGACAGAAATTGGCATTTGTTTACAAAATTCTCTGAAATATATGGAAAATGAAAGACGTTTAACGATATGCGTGTAGAATGCATGTAAAAAGATTAATATGATCAATATTTATTTATACTGAGCAAGTTGCCCTATGGGAGCAAATATTGCCAATTGGCATAATTAGGAAGGCGCTGGAATGCTTTACAGATTATCTGTTGCCACCTGATGTTAAGGCTAGATACACGGGGAACCCAAGATAGGTATGGACATTAGTTTTGTTACTAGTACATATCACTATTGCGGTCACGAAAATGGCATAGTACATAGTCTATTGCTTATCATAGTTGACAAGCGACATTCTATTCCGACAGTTATGAGGTTGTAGCACCTTCTGTACCGCAATACAACCGCTGATGGCAAAGTTCTATGAGTCGAAAACAGAAAGTTAACTGGACCGACCAAGAACATTACCACTTTGTGTTATTGTTCATATGCAGTTATCATGATGGATTGATGTTACTGAGTCAAGTTATTAAAACATGACGGATGGGCATAGATTAAATAGACCAAGGTCATACTTAATACCATAATGGAGGACCTCGGTTGATTATATCATAGCAAGCAATGCCCAATAAATCGTTTGTTTTCCAATGCATTGTATGTGAGTCTAGGTGCAGAGTAACCAGGCTAGTTGTGCGCAATGTGATATACAAGACAAATGACATCAAGGTCGGATAGATTAATCAAATTTTATAAATAGATGCTACATTTCAGCACCGGCAGATGGTATTAAATGAATCCTTACATATCTATAATTGAAACATCGTTACAATGCACAATAACGAAAAAGGAATATAATTGTTTTGATTCCAGCACACCTCCACATATCCATAAAGGGGACACATCCGACATAGTTTTTACCTACCCTGTTTAATCATTGTACCACCGTCACGATATCACCTCGTTGAAAGTGACGTACAATCACAATATTATCATTGCCATCTGATCATTTCGGACGTATCCGGGTTGAACACCTGTTGCCTAGACAGCATCAGTATGATTAACAACGTACGATAGATAAAATATTCCTGCAGTATATATATCAGTCTTTCCCCAGTGACAACATCCACGGAAACAACAGTAGCTGTAAAGTGTACATAGCTCTTTTATATAAATTGAATGTTGGTGTCTAATGTGTAATGTGCTTGAATAAATTTGGACATTGAGTCATAAATCATAAAGATATATAAACTGCGGACTAGATTAGCATAACAGTGCTGCCAATATATGAACCCACATGTCATGCAAATATTTAAAATAAGAGATTCGTATCAGAGGAGATATTTCTGAAAGATGTTAACTGTGGGATTTAGCAAAGGAAAATGATAAATTACCCCAAATAACAAATTTTATGCATAACTTTAATTAATTTTATCTAGGCGTTTGTACAGTATGTTGTTTTGTTTTTTCTTGTTATTCCACTTTCGGTGGGTCTGCATCACTTAATCTATATATTTCGTGTTTTGGTAAAGTACAACCTTACTGTGTGCAATTTTCAACTTGGTGATTGTTCGTCCTTACTGGACTTCAACCAGTTGGCCATGACATTTCCGTCGAACACCATCTCTGTTTTTCCCATCCCACCTCACCCTCGTTTATGTATTTTATTTTATTCATGTATCTTTCGTATACTTGCTACCCCTTTTATTGGTGGTTGTGTACCCCCAACCATTTTTTTTGTTCAATGATATTTTTATCTTTTTTGTTTTTTCTATTCTAGCGTTTTGATAAAAAGCCCTTTATCAACTCAACAGCTATTTTTACTTTGCTTGTCAGCAAACATAGCTTCAATGTTTCTGTACCAGTCAACCAGTGATTAGTATTAATATATTTACCGGTCATACTTATGTATTCTTATCTTTTATGGCATAGCATAAACAGCCAACATAAATGGGGTGATGTGGGCTTAAATGTTGTGACGACAAGCAGACGTATTTCACTGTGGGAGTGGCAATGCAGTAATCGTTCACTAATAATAACGCATGATGCATACAGGAACATCACTACGGTGCTGATAATAACTCTAAACTAGAAAGGTTAGCAGTTTAACGGTGACGCTTGCTATGAATATCAAGTCAGTATTTGCTGGCATCTACTCTCTTGTGTATGAGACAATTAATATAATGTCAAGTGCCTTAAACAGGTATATGGAATTTGTAATTGAGTGGAGCATAGACCAAGTTGACTTGGCTGACTTGAATGACTTTGAGCCTACAAATTATTGATTAATCATTAATGACTGCACAAAATGTAACCATACAGAGCGTTCGATAATCGCATATACATTATCTAAATAAACCCCCAGATAAACTTATCTATATAAGATTATATTGCCGCAAGTATAAATCGCGCCTGCTTACACATCAAAACTTATATGTTGCGGTTCGTTATTTAACATCGCTTCACTGGCAGAAACAAAACTACAAGGAAAAACAATGTGTACGATTCGGGTTATTTGGCAATAACACAACATAAAAATGATCAAAGGCGAGCCATACTTCCATTTCAGTGAGCAAGCACTTGAAATGATAATCCTGTGGCAGTCTAGGCACGCTTGGGGAATACTTCAGCACAGATGACAAGGGCCAATTTGATTTGGGGCCATTTTATGAGGGATAAGCACCATCATGGCCACCATATCTTCTGACACGAATAGTTTTACAATACATGCATTAGCATGCATGCCCCATTCCAGTGTCACGAGGTTTATTCATGCACAAACTGATACGACAGCCGTCATTAAAGTAATAGCGCCCGGAGGCCAGGAGTTTATTGCACCACAGCATTATTGTCCACCACAATTGTACTATTTGATCTATGGTTCTATGTTATCTGAAGAAATGGATAGTCCGATCACCTAAGCTTTCTATGTATTACTTGTATTTTCTGTTTAATAAGATCGTCAATATGCTGCCAGCTGGAATTGGAGCAATATAACATCGTTGATGAATGAATCAATCAATACGCAGTATGGAACTGCTACCTTATTTCAATATAAAAGGTGTGAAGTCTGCTGCATCCCAATAGCTGACAACGTTTTTCTTACGGTCACCCCTTTGTTTCCTACAACAACCATCGCATCAATTAAATATATTAGTTAAATTAATTGTTTCTCTTATTTCAGTGAATTAATGCAATACTGGCAATTAAGCCACATCTTAGCAAGACACGAGGAAATTTGCCAATCACAAAAGACGAAAATGATCATAGGCGTGCTTACTTCCATTTCAGTAAGCAAACACTTGCAAATGACGACCCTGCAGCTTTCAAGATACGCATGGTGAATAATTCACTATAGATCACAAGGGTCAATTTGGGACCATTGTATGAGGGTTGGGATAAGCATTACAACGGCCATCATATCTTCCGACACGAATAGTTTTACAATATATGCACTCGCATGCACGCCTCACTCCAGTGCCACGAGATCTATTCATGAACAAACTGATTCGAGAGATATTAGCCGTCATCAAAGGAAAGGCGCCTGGATGCCAGGTATTCATTGCACCACTGCTTTGTTCTCCACCACCGTTGTACAATTTGCTCGATATTGCAATATTATTTGACTTCATGCATTATCCGATCACTTAAGCATTCTATGTATTACTTTTATTATCATATTTATACGATCCTGGAGGCAGCATGTAGAAATTGTACTTTTAAGGCTTTTGTTATTCGTTAACCCAAATATGCATATGCGGCAAAGCAACAAATCGATTAAGTATAATGGATGAATTTATCAATCAATACGTCGGTTATATATCTATTTGAAACATATGTAATCGTATTTAAGCGCCAAAGTCTATGGATGATGCGTGGCAGTTAACAATAATTATAGCCTGCATGTCTAAAAGAAAGTACGCACCCTTTGTTTATTGCTTAGAGACAGGATGCGTGTTTAAAACTTAGTTATCTACATTTTGGACAGGTCCATCTTAAAATAGCATTTCCTTCGTTATAACTGACCTTTAATACATTTACATTTATGAATAATCTGTGAGGCAGGTTATGTCTGAAGAATGATAAAAGTGAATTGGAAAGAACTGAAGCAGTTAACCAGATATTAGGCCCATCTACAACTCGTGGTCAATAGCATCCTTTGCAATACAGAGCAATGAATTCAACTATGTCAATTGAACCCGTGATGTCTCAAGGGGGCTAGCAAATGCAATCCCTTGAACCACGGAAAAATAATACAAATTCAGTTACGAGAGGATGATTAGACGTAAGGGTCTTCTCTCACGTCAGATAAAATGACTATAGTATCAGTAAGACTCAATTGGCAAAGGTTAGCAGAAAATCGGTGTCCGGTTTCTGATATCCCCTCAACGATTTCTTTGATTGTCGTTATGACTCTTCTTTGACGAACGCCTTCGTAGAATACAGGCCACAGTTGTAATAAGAATGATCTGATAGCTACTAAGTAGCAATATACGTGCATCACCAGTGAGAATGAGAAACCTACCAATATTTGCTAATTACAAGCCATTAAGCAGATACACGATAAACCCGATCCTGCGAGTTTAATGATACATGACGTAATTCACCCTAGAGCTCACATGAAGTTATAAAATATCGCATCTGAAGGATATACAAAGTTAATAACCATCAAGAAGGAATTATATAATAATACTGGTTGAAAAGTGGCCTGGCTATAGGGTCATGGGAGGGATTACAGCCTCTTCGTGGTCAAACTTCAAACAAATGTAGTCACCATGAATCACAGCGTCAGCTCTGTAACCTATCCCCGGCGATAAAAGCATACATATGAGCAATAAACCAAACGTTTTTTTAATTATCACTCATCACTAAGCGTACAATATCATGCAACATATATCAGAAAATATATGCTGCGAAGTTGCCACCAAAATACATGTCAGATCGCTATAAATGGATTTTTGTTTCATCTAAACCTCAGGTCCCCATGTACTGGACGTGGCGGCGAGCTGAATTTACTTCAGTATATATTAAGCAGTTGCGTGATGTGACAAATGCATACAACATATGGAAGTGCTGAGTGAGACACAATGAAGATATGTTGATAGAAACAGGCCATCCGCTATCACCATCGATTGCATTTACCAATCTTTTGGGTTCCGCCTCTTTAAGAGCCAAAAGGTTTGGCTCAAAACAAGTTTGCAATTGTACCAATTCGATGATTGCATGATAAATTCAAAAAGAGTCGTAATCTACCGCTGGAAGGCTGATATATCTAGAATATATCCTGACGGAAGCCACCCTATGTTACATCGTCTAAGATATAGCTACCGTGGTTTTCAAAACAAGACATTGTTCAAGATGATCAGTTGTAGGGAATAGTAATTAGCGCTCAATGAGATTATTTGCTATCGATGAATATTGGTGAAAAAGAACGCAACCACTTGCATAAACGGGTTAACTGTTAATAACACAGTTGATTTACACAGAAAGTAGGATCTATCGGCTTGCCCCATTATCACTTATTGCCGAGACATTTGCAGCATGTTTGTTTTCATGCCATTCTATCATGCGCCTCTTTATTTTTTGGCTTCTGTGAACTGAGGTTCTCACCGAAGGAAGCGATGAGCTTAATTCAATGTATATAGCCCAAAGCTACTATGGGTTAGCAATCAAGTTGTGCCAAATATGTGTACGCATTTAGCTCGCACAATAGTGTATCAAACTGATATGTGAATAAGTTAGTGAATCACTCTTTTATCATGTCCGAATAATTGGACCTTGGGGGATTCATATCAGTGGTTGACAAAATTGTCTCCTATTGACACTATCGCAAAAAATAGTAGATTTCCTTAAGTGCTTAATTATATACCCAAATGCTTAATTATATGCCCAAAATCCTTACGCAAAGAAGACTGAGTAAGCCGCAAGAAGCCGGGGGTTGCAAGAAGGTTTCTAGAATACCCACAATAGATAAATTGGGAAAAATTCAATATTGCTTTTAATTATAATGATGGTATGGGTTTCTAAAGGCAACGCAAAGCTATTGAACTATTATTCAATGACTGATGTCAAAAGGCACAAACGACCATACGTTAGTCATTATCTCATCGTGATAATGGATAACAGATGTCTTGGGGTTTCAATAGGATTTCATTCACCAATTGTAACTTCCCCCCCCCCCTCCCACCTCTTCCAGATTCCGAGACGTGGTGCCTTTTACTGACATTGTTAATTCCATAATATCCGTATCGCGACTGCATTTATGGTGTAGTTCTGATCAATCATCTCCTCCATTCGTTCTTTTATCGAACACAGAATGGATGCACGGCGCGTTAGACCTGATTAATGTATATAATTTGTATGTATTTTGCTTTCTGCATCCAACAGTTGCGTAGAATATGTCGTGTCTACATCATAACCTATAGCGTGCTTCATCGAGAGAGCCTCCACAAAGTATTATGTCATTTACAATAGATTTGCATATTGAAAAAAATATAATGCACTGTGACTTACCCATGATGACTTGAACGAGCGTGGTGCGAAAGTATCGAAGCTTAAAATAACAATAATTGGAATTTGTAACGATGCACCTACATGGCACAATATGGTCCGTGATATCTTGGTAAAGCTTTCTAATCAATTTCCCCATACGAGAGAATAATGATAAGAGCGGTCGCACTCCGCTATCATCCTCATACATTTTTGATGTACTAACAAATGATAAATGCACACTATGTATGGATAAATAGTTTAAATTTGAGTGCAATTACGAAATAAGAGGGGAAATGTTTTCAGTAATCTATCAAAACCTTTATTGATCTAATATATTCGCGCAGATATTGCCAATCTGCTAATTTGTCGATATATCAATAATCATATTAAATTTCATTGAGCGAGTTACTCAATGAACACAGAATAAGACCCATTATGCATTGTCACAGAGGGATGCATATACGCTGTAAACCTGCTATTATTTTATCTTTTATCTGCCATGGCTATGAAGTGACTGCGTACCTGACTATGAGGAGTTATACCTGTGTTAACATCGATCTCATGTCAGCATAACGTGCGCAAGGGTAGAAATTAATTTTAAGGGTGTGCAGTGCTATTTTATTACACTTGTACAGACATACAAACTAATATAAGTTATATAAATGCGACACATATTATGTGCTACGCTACGTCAAGCACATATTACGAAATACACCACATTATCTCTATCTAAATAGCGTTGACATCAATTGAGCACCATCCATTTCAATTCTTTGAAACTTGAAAATTATTATTCAATCAAATAGCTGTGCAAAAATATAACCAAACGTAGCCAGATTAAATTCCAAATAAAGCATTAATCGTCTAACAAACCGATAAACATTAGCATAAATCAATTATGGAACCAAATTTGATATGAATGAATCCATTGCATCACACTTGCAACAACGCACATTTCGGCAATTTGTAGGAATTAAATTATTTGCAAATCACAAAACATGAAAATGATGAAAGCCGTGCTTATTTCCATTTCAGTAAGCAAACACTCGAGAGTGACCACCCTGCAGAAGTCTAGACACGAATGGTGAATAATTCAGCGTAGATGACAATGGCCAATTTGATTTGAGGATATTTTATGTGAGTAGAGATAAGCATCATCATGTCCACAATATCTTCCGACACGAATAGTTTTACAATACATGCACTAGCATGCATGCCTCAGTCCAGTGCCACGAGATTTATTCATGAACAAATGGTGCGAGCGATAGTAGCCGTCATTAAAGGAATAGCGCCTGGATGACAAGAGTTTATTGCACCACTGCATTTTATTCCAATATTATTTGATGTTATGTATAATCCGATCATCTAAACATTCTATGTATTACCTACATTATCATATTAATACAATCATGGAGGTAGCATGTAGAAATTGCACGTTTAAGACTTTCGTTAATCGAAATATGCTTATGCAGCTATATAACAAATCGATTAAGTATAATGCATCAATCAATCAATACGTCGGTTGGGACCGTCGCATTATTGTAGACCGCAAAGTCTAAAACCAGATATTTGTAAATTAATCCTAACGATCTTTTCTATGGATCAGAGCTGTTATATACACAGTTAACTTCATTTGGCTTAAAATTCGCTTCAAATTGTGAATTTTATCTTTGCCTTTAAGGGAACTTATTGTTTACAGCCATCATTATGTTTGATAGTCAAAATTTGACATGAATAACAAAATGGTGAAAGTGGTCAGCAACTATTGCACCTCATCCGTATAATTTGCTGTACCCTCTATTAATGATTATACCAACTTTGATGTTCGATTAATGTGGTAACAGCAATACCAGAGGGGTCGACAGTAACCAGAGGGGTCGACATTGTTATCACACTATCATTTGTTCATTTCTACAACAAGCATCATGTCATAGTCTCAATATATTGCTAAATGTGTTTCATTTTGTCTGTAATACGAGATTGCAAGGTCATACTATTTCATATGTTGCTTACCATTTGACCATGAGATACAGTAAGAAGGTGATAAATATTTATGGCGCAATTAACTATGCACCAATAAGAATTAATCGCCTATTGATTTCCTGTCGGGTCCAATACATCATCATTATATAATCTCCTTGTATTATTTATGTAGCATTATCATCCCAAATGTAATTTGAAAATTCAAATTATCTGCAGTAGATAACGAAATCATACACATTCTTACAATGGATTCAAACATTTCGGTAGAGATACGAACGCTCATTTGTTCATCGATGGAAACTGAACAAAAATGTTGATGAACAATCAAGCTGCTCATTGACCATCTGACCGATTCACACGTAGTGGTTAACTGCTCCCTGGGATATATCGTGCAGCTATATTGTACTTTGACAGATCCATCTTAAAAAGCTTTCATATTGAGAAACATTCCTTCGTTATAACAGAACTTTAATGTCAGTGTGATTTGCAATGATATGTGAGACAGGCTATGTATGAAGAATGGTCAATGTGAACTGGAATAGATTAAGTTAACCAGAAATACGGCCCATCTACAACTCATGATCAATAGTACCCTTGGCAATACGGTGCAATTAATTCGACGATGTCAGTTGAGCCGATGGTGCCTCAAGATAGCTGGCCAGTGCAATCTCCTGATCCCCAGAGCACCTGCTACGCAGTCAATTACGGGAGAATGATTACACTGGCGGGTCCTCACTGTTGTTACAATCACACATCAGATCAAATGCGTATATAATCAGTAGGATTGTATCTATGACTAATGTTAGCATATAATCACTTTTCTGTATCTGAATAAAAGCATACATATGAGAAATCAACCGCTACCATTACGTTATACATAAGCACTTTCAATATCGTACAATATCATTCAACATATATCAGAAATCATGAGGTGACGTTGCCAACAAAATATATGTCAAATCGCTATAAATGGATGTTGTATTTCATCTAAATCTTTGGTCTTTCCAAATTGTATAACGAATGATGAATTAAGTCATTTGCCTGATAATTGCTCAAGCGATCTTATGTCAATTAAATTCTGTTGTAAGCCATACAAATGTTGACGTGTATTTCGTGATTTGAGCAATGTCTTTGTCACATTGTGGGTAGAAAGCCTTATGGATATATTTTTCATATATATCATGATGTTTTATGTAGGCAGCATGGCGATACCAGGTTAATGGCCGTGAGAGCGGTTCAAATGGCGTTAATTGGATTGCCGGATCATGACATTGGGTGTCTCGATGGTGTCTCGATGTACAACCTGTTTATTTTCACCCCTTAAACACAAAATAAAAGCATCGGAAATCATTTTATAGCCCAATACTCATCACTTACATAACAGTTATTTCCTCGACCGCATGATTTTGCACGTCGTCTGTGCATCATAAATATCTGGTTATGTCAACCAATAATCAAATCTTGTGTCAGCCTTTCCTCAAAATGGGTGCATGATTTATATTTAAGCTGATTTTAAGAAGTAGCAGTTGCAATTAAATGAATAAATCGGCACTTTTGTTATAGAACAGTGACAAAGAACGGCAGGGAATAGGGAAGTATGCCTTAACACAAAACATTTATGATGTATGTTGGACTATGTCAATAGTAGAGATAAAGATTTGGTGAAAACAACACAGATCACAATGCTATAAAAAGCTATAGCGCAGGGGCAGTTGTACTTGGGTTATATCATGATTAGAAGTACATGGGGTGGAGGCCCCTTCATAATTACGTTATTGATCTATAGAGAAAGCTGCTTGGTCAGATGCCAGACGACGACTATGCTGATAACCAGTGCCGACCACTTACTTTTCATTACTCTTAAAGTATAATTGAGTGCATTCCTATGCCAATAGTATTCTGACAAACCAACAGACTGTCTGGAATAAAATATAAACCTCGTCTTTTAATACCACACCGCCTTGATGACTCTCATTGTTGCTTTTAGCATCAAACACTTGCGTCTAAGATCCAAGAATTAAGAATATAACAGTTGATTAAAATGCCTATCATTCGATAGCACCATTAGTAGGTTGCAAGAAGGTTCCTAGAATGAACGTTAACCACACGACGAGGAACAACTAACTGCATCAAGCAATGCATCTCTTATCGCGGTAAATTACTGTCGTTATTTTGTGCAATTCATTGTCAGTGCCTGCAGCGCCGTGCAGCACTTCACGTTTTGGTTCAAATATGCTGGATATGGGGAAATGTAGACGCAAGTAACCCGATCAGTCAAAAGTACAACTGACACAAAGAGGTCGATGTCTGGGGCCATCACAGCAGCTTACTATGTGGTACATATTGTCAGTTTATGCTCAAAATGATAAATGACAGGTATGGTTCGATCTGCACATAAATGATAAATATGATCAGTGTTTTTACTGAACAAATTGCCCTTTCATATCCAATATTGCCAAATGGCATAAATAGGACGGCGCAATAATGCTTTACTTTCCGTGAGTTTATCTGTGGTCATCTGATGTTAAGGATAGACGAATGAAGAACCTTAGCATATTTGTCGAGTCTACAAACGACACTTACTAGATATATTACTTTTTTCGACAATTGCATTTGCAAGTACATAAATTATTGTTTATCGTAGTGAAAGAGCAACTTTCTAATCCGACCGATGTAAGCTGGTAGCAATTCCTGCGCTTCAATACAGCCGCCAAGAGCAAAGTTCTGTTACTCAATTCACAAACATATTAATTGAACATGACACAGAAAGCGACTGAAACATATTAATTGAGCCAACATCTTAGTTCCTGTTTTGCAGATAAACAAGAACCGATCAAGTACGGCCCGTTGCACGGTTGGGTGATACATCCAATGTGAATGAGTTTATAATTGATATATAACCTTCTGGGTAAATGCGTACACGCCCCAAAGTCTATGCTGCCCCTTGGTGTTAAGAATATTTTCCTTCAGCAGGGTGTTGTAAATCATCCGAAGTACTAACATGAATATTAAGATCAATCCGCGTTTTCTATTGCAAATGTAATTTTGGCATTGCTTTTTTAAAATGTACAGCAATGCCGATATCAAAATGTTTATGCAAATAGCCACAAATTACCAACGTTGATTCGCGCAATATGTTTACACTCTATCTGCTCAGTTAAGCATTTCTGTAAGGCATTCAAAATATCCCGCCACCAGTCCCCCTCTTCACAAGCACAACCACTGTTATTGGACAAGTGTGGTTGAAATTAAGGATCGATGCCGCTGAATCAAGGTCACAAAATATGACGAATGTGCACGGATCCCGGAGATTACAGAAAAACCGAGGTCATACACGTTACCATAATGGAGGACCTCTGCAACTGAAAATTAATAAACATTGTGTGCGATCATGTGAACTTCTAAGCAAACGAAGTTCATACAAGTACACAGGTTGGGTCACGTATTCAACACAATCTATTTTTACCAATGGAACATGATATCTTATGCCTAATAAGTACCAAGTACAAATTACTTCAAGGGGTCGATTGGGGCAACATGGATTAATATTGACCTATAAATAACACTGTTATGTTAATCAAAGTTACTTAATTTGCTCTATGACAGTGCTTCACAGTTACGTTTTGCATCAACGTGCTTGAGATTGGGGCTTTACCCGGTATTAAGCGTGTGTTATCGCATGTCACTGTATGTGTACTCTTCATATTGCTGTAATTCTATAGATAGTGGTGGCTCATGAGACCAGCCTGTGTGTAATTGAACACTCAACAATATAATCATCATGACATTGTCTTCCTGAATCATTTGCGTAGCCAATTCATCCCACATGTCTGCAAATTCAAACTACCTGCAGCAGAATATACAGTTATAAAAATTAAAGCAATGGATTCGAACATTTCGGTAGGAACAAGAACGCTCGTAAACATTGTCGATAAATGATCTGAGCAGCATCCTCAGAGCTAATTGCATAACACCGCTCCAATTAAGCTGCTCATGAAGCATCTGACTGATTTCAATGTTGTGGTGAATTGCTCACAATCTATATTATGCAGGTAATATTCACTTTGTCAGATCGCAGCATTGTTACCAATGAATAATCACATAAATTGAGATTGCCATTTATTATTTATGTATTGCAATAACACACCGAGCTTAGCCCAGCTTTTTGAAGTGGAATAAGACATTATTTTAACAACAAACAGACGATCCTTTATGGCCTCAAGAGTGCAATGGATCAGAAGAATAATTATTTAAAAATGTCATCGCATAACCGCGCGTGATTGCATTTATATCACAGATAATATATTTTGCCGGTAGTACACAATAGAATAGTTAATCAAACAGCTTGTTGCCAGCTTAGTTATCTATTATACTAACTCGTAAAGCCATTAGCCTGTTAACTGCTTAGAATCGGTACAGGAAACGACGCATGCTATGATAACATGGATGTAAAGTGCAACATCCCAAAGGGTGGGTTGGGGGCATTCTCAAGTATTGTTATTCTGCCCAACTTAGATTCCAAAAAGGCCATCTGGTTAGGTGTCGTTCAAGGGTGGTGAGTGTATTATGTTCTAGAAGCATTTATCTGGACGATCCGCGGCAAAGATGATAAATTCGTAATTAAAGAGATTATCTGCTATTGAACAAATCGGTTGTTGTGCACACATACACACAGGCGTGAGCCGACGGATTTCTAACCAAGCCAATTTGCGTGGATAGTATAATTTCCCTTTTGTTAAAGCTTGTAGGCAGACACATCTGACAAATGTATTTGTTATTTGTGTTTACATAATTACCATAACCTGCTTATTCATATTCAAATGACAACTCTTAATATGGATCAACCCAAATGCTAATTACTTCGACGACTAATGTGTGAAACAATATCTTAGGTGCTCTCCAAAATGTCAAATTACCATAGACATGCAGTTAGTCCTGTGTATTTGATAATGGCTAGGCTGTAACAGTAAAGACCAGTAATAGTCAGATGCCCATCAAAACTTAACCTGCAACGAGGACCACAACTAACTGTCAAACATTGATGAATTCTAACGGTATTATCTATCTTCATGTTGCATACTTCATTCATGCAACACAAACCAGTACTTTGCCCACCAACCCCTCCCCCCCTCCCCCCACCGACCCCCGAATACCCTACGTTAATCAATTATTTATCGCCGGTCATATCATGTGAAGGCAACACGCACAAACAATCCTTGATCAACACTCTTTGTGTAATTGTTCCTTGACCGCATATTTGTTTATCATCTAACGACAAGTAAATATTTATTGTAGCTGTCGTTAGTTGATATAGCAATTACAAATGCATATAATCTTGATCGTCATAGTTGAAGAGCGCTGTTTTGACAGAAATGAGCTGGACGCACATCAATTGCTTCTCCAAAGGCATCTAGCCGCCGATACACAAAAACACAAAATACACAGGACCGACAAAGTGACTGAGGAGGTTACCATCTTAGTTCCTCTCGGTCAATTATACATTGACCGAGGAAGGACGGTCAATTGCATGAATGGGTTGTTAACACCTGCAATATTTATGTGTATATTTCATATACATCTTCTATGTTATCGCCCACTCTCGCCAATAAACTGCAGAATACTTTGTTGTCCCCTTTTGTAAACCCCATTTTTCATGAAAGGCAGAACATAATGTTCTGTTTTTTTTACATACACATAGAATAACTGAGGAAATCAACGTACCAACATCGATTCTAGCTTGACTTTTTAACCAAATCAAAGTGTGACAGTCTTTATCATTTAGATTTTATGTAGTAATCCATAATGAGCGTTGTCAACCGCCCCGCAAGAACCAAACCTTGGTATCTCAAGTAAATGTTCCGAACGTGTCAGTTTCCAAATTAAATAGTCCCGGTGTAGCAAGGAGAGTAAACATTCCACACCCATCAATTCCCATAACAATTAACATCAGCCCGTTTGATCTTCAATCAAAGCTTAAGGTAATTGTACCTCCACGCTTGCTGACGACGCCATACTTGAATGAATTCCTCCGTCCCCAGAATTTAAAAAAAAACAGTATTAGGGCAACGCGGTAGTCACCGTCGTACGGACAAAGTTGAAATGCCAATCCCGTGCGGTACGTCGCAGTTTGGAATTCCAGCTTAGCAGTGACCTCAGGACATCATCAAAGTTACTCTATACCGTAGATTTGGAATTTATATTCGGACTTGCTAGATGCGGAATCCGTTTCCTCACATTTCGAAAAAAGCATCCGTTTTCCAATTACCATTCAACTGACGTCTCGTCTACATCACTACGACCATTAACAGTGTCGACATTCACGCCGAAAAAAGGATTACTTGAAGCGTAATGAAGTCGAAATATCCCATTTCAGACACTTATCTATGTTTTTACTTAATTGCCCTTTACCCTCCCCATGGAACACTTCCAGTCTGTATAATTGAACATCTGCGGTACAAGGTCACAAAAATTAGTAATCGCCATGGATCCTGTAGAATACAGAACAACCAAGGTCGCACTAAGTATCATAATGGAGTCCACCTGCTTTTGCATATCAATCACAACTTGTCCCCAATTTAAATGCGATATTGCGGTTAACCTAAAACACAAAGGTCATTCGTTCAAGTACACAATTTGTGTTGTTCGTTTAATACAGTCTATTGTCATCAGTATAATAGGATTAGTTTATCTCCGTTTCCATGTACGCACAGCTACGTCTGTATGATATTTAATGATAACAAATCATAGTTAACCCTGTAATGTTCAAATGATTATAGTGAGAGGGGTTATTTAATCTAATCTGCTTTAAGACACAGTGTTATTATGCGGTGCATAACAATTATATCTGGCGTAAATGTCCTCGATGATGTTCTGACGTTGACTGAAGTTGCGCTCGTTCTCTCGCATATCACTGCGTGTATCGGCCCAATAGACCCAGCGTATATAAACGAGGGCGCAGCCAATTATGCAATTGATAGGAATGACTAATTGTGGTCCCATGACAGATGAATCCAGGTCGTATATATTAATTATCTTCTAAATATGCCCTTCCAGTGAACATTATGATGGATATAGGTGGCTTATGAAAAGGGACTATGATGAATTGTATTCGGCACACCAGTGTACATTGATGTAAAACTTGAAACGTATTCCATACGGGGGAAATTTCAACTGGCTTACTTGATGTAGGCAATCCTTCCTAACAAAATAATCAAATGCATATAACATCAACATTCTGTTCGATATTTTTAGTAGAATAACAAAACTCTTTCTCGTCGTTTGTCACAGTACTGTGGAATAACGCTCGTGATTTCTAGTTCCAGGAATATGCCAAACAGTATCAATGTCTGAGTTGACGAATAACATGTCACTGACTGTATTGACTCCAAGGTCTCGTCTTCTGAGGAGTATACACACCCAATTCATTACGACGGTCAAGCATTTGCTTCAGTTGAACCGGCCTTACATGTATCGTCGTGACGAGTATACACGATTTTGTTTTAATTGATCATTACGAACTCCGTTCCATTAATCTGAGGTCTTATTTTAGTACAATAATCATTGGCGTCAGGAACCGAACCACTCCCTCCCCTTTCTCACAATAAACAGATAACCCCATCGCGTTCTTAATCAGCGTATTAGTTGGCCAATACGAGGCGCAAGCAAAAATAATGACTCATCTCTTTGTAGATCAAACATATGCTATCTTCCATAGGATTAGTTCACGATCAGATGAGCCTGTTAATGTATAAACTTGTTGTGACGGCAAATGCTAATGAAACTCGTCACGGCAAGAGCCTACAACGATCCGCCTGCCTCCGACCACCTCTTATCAGCCATCTTGTTTTCGAGGGAACGGTGTACTCGGTAAAATATACAATGATGCGTCAAATGCCGATGGCGACTGTCACGGGGGAGGCATGAAACTGCTGCCCTCACAACTCTATGAAACCTTTAACGTTGGCGAGTGACCATCCTTTCATTATTACACTATGGCGGACGCGCAGTGAAAGCTCATCCGCGCGTTCACAAGCCGGCCATTATTTGGCTGATTGTCCGCCGGCACTGATCCGGGAGCTCGGGTTCCCGAGAGCCCTTTTTTATGGCGATCAAATATATAATGACAAGGCTTGGAAGGAAAAAAACAACTCTTAGGAGGACGCTATTAACTGCTCCCTTTACAAAGAAAGCAAAAATGACATATCCACTGTGTGGTTGCACCTATGTTTTTTTCTGTATGAACCAACAGTGTAAGTGCAAATATTTGACTGTTACTCAAGTAAAAGGATAGCCACAGAACTACATGTGACGGATACACCAACTTAGTTAGGTACCTAAACAATGGTTTAATGTGTTCCATGTGTATGCAAATACCGTAAATTGAACAGTAATATTTTATTGTTAGTATAAAACAAAAAATCATTACATTGCACATCGTGTTTACAACATATAATATCTCAACAACATGTATCATACCGTAATCGCTGTTCGATTGGAAAATATGGTCGTGTTACGTCTGTAGTCTGAGTTTACGCGCAATCCACAACATTATCGTCATGTGATTTATTCTATTTCATATATTATTCAGCATATGAGTATGAGATACAACAAAGAGGTGATCAATGTTTGAGGCTCAATAAACTTAATCCTTCTAAGCATTGAATCATTTTTATTTTTCATTCATATCCTGTCTCCCTGGATCATTTTTGCAGCAAACTCATCCCGCATGACTGCAACTTTAACCAACTTGCAGCAGATAACGCAGATATATAAATCTTAACAATTGTATCAATCATTACGGCGGCATCACGAACTCTCGTAAGCCTCTTCGATAAATTATACATGGCGCGACCTTAGAGCTGATTACATAGCACCGATGTGTATCCACAATTTTACGAATCATTAACATCTCACTCAGTTATCTGCCTGTTGACTACTTAACATTGCTGAATGATATGGGCACATTATGTTATCAATAAAACACGCAATGCTGTCTAAACACTCATTACAGCCCATGCAATGATGTAAAAACGGAGAAAGGATTGTTCTTGCATAATTTTCCAAACAAATAGTAGATTCAACCCGTATTATGATACCCATAACAAATGATTTGTGGTGTGTTGCGAAACAATTATTGTAGCTAGCATCAGGAGTTATATGTTTAAAAGATGTGCTGCGTATAGTGGTAATGCAAATAACGATACATCATACGCCATGATTGAATTACTTTCCTACATAGATCATCATAACATGTCAAAACACACAGTCATACACATTATTAATTTACAATGTTAGAAATGTTTTGCTATTATATAATTTGGACGCATTGTGCTATATTGCTGATCCGGTTATACTGGCAAAATTAAGACCATGATTTGTCCTTTTCAATTTAGCTCCCAGCCCTGAATTCGGTGTACATATTATAACTATGGATTTCACTTACAATGCTTCTTATTCGGTATACCCGACCTAGTGTTTCTGTACTTGATTCTTGCTGAGTTTGCCGTCCCTTTAACCGGACAACTATGTGGTCTGACTTTTCAGATGTTATTGTTTCGCATCACAGCGAGAAAACAGGGAGATGCGGTAATACCGTGAATTCCCGATGAGCAACATGTAGCCAAAATTCAGCAAGCAAAGCACTATTGAGAAAACCCCTGTTATAAAACGCGCAAGCTGTGCTTGATATCAGGTGCCTCTATAGTCTAGCCATGTCAAAGCTGCGCTGCACGGTGAGGGGCTTTCTCAAATCGACAAGGAATCTAGGAGATATTGAGTCACGGTGTCAGTTATAGCACGGCTTGCCGACGATATGAGACAAAGTTTGACTGAGAGGAGGGTGCCATGCGATTGCAATGATTATCACCTGTTTGTACCCTTTGGTTGTAGCTTTGAGGCAGCAGCAAAAACGGTGACTCGGGTTTTGTTCCTCAACTATCGTGTTGTATTCCTCAACCTGGTAACCTTCGCCTTGGACAGCAATATTTTTAAAGGCATTCACATTCAGAAACCCCACTTGGCTATCAATAACCAATGCAAATAACATTCACGAATGTTGAGTGAGGTAGACTTTGTATGCAGAATGATAAAAAGTGAATTAGAATTATCTGAAGCAGTAAATCAGAGATCTAACCCATCGACAACTCATGGTCAACAGCACCCTTGGGAATAGATTGAAATTAATTCGACTATGTCAATCGAGCCCATGGTGTCTCATGAGAGCTGGCATATGCCATCCCGGGAACCCCAGAACACCTGCTGCACATTCTGTATCGAGAGGAGGAGGATGTTGATGATGATGTTGATGTTGATGAGACGATTGTGATGATGATGATGATGATGATGATGACGATGATGATAAGGGCAGGTCCATTTAGCTCATATCAGATAAAATGCGTATTAAATTAGTGGCACTAAAATTATACGCGCTTTCATGTATAATATTGATCATATTCAAATGACCTGGTCGTTTACACGAAATATAGAGGAAGATCGTTGTTTTGCCAAGGGTCATTGTAGAATACACCACATTGCTGAATCGCACAGAAGCGATCAGCATGGTCTAATATATATTGGCAGGGGCGTAGCCAGGCTCGAAAGAACGTTACGCACAGACGGGGAGAAATCTACAGTTCCAGACAATAAAATCTAACCCCCCTTAGCTTTTGACTTTGATGCCATTTTTTGGCCATATTTATTTTTTAACTTTTCAAAATGATGTTACGCACGTGCGTAAGTATGTATCGCTGGCTACGCCCCCGATTGGAGTATTATAAAGAAGCAATATAAGTAGCAATATCTAGTTAGTATTTAGACGGACACTTCGTAAGTGGTTGACCATTGCCTGGTTTGTTGTACCAGTTCGAATGATGACGGAGTAATTATTTTAGTCTACTGTCGCTAGTCTGCGTCCTACACATACGTACATGCATTTGTTGCTGGACAGCAGCTGCGAGTCAATGGGCACCTCTGATCCCATAGACCAGGATTCTATCACGATTGCAATGTAACGTGTTTGGAGTTTTAATGAAAAATTAGACATTGAAAACCATGCGGAAGACCAGAATTCCACATACTTGCAGTTAATATTTCCTACATGTGCGCTGTTAATCCTAATAATGCTTTCTGATATTTATGATCACAAACTAGCCATCCGTTTGTACCCTAATCGGAGGATTACAGTTGGGATACATGGAAAATGGTCCACTGATGATTTCATGATATTCGGGTGACGTTACATAATGTTCTCTGTAAATGATCCCAGCTGCTCTTCGTCAATTCATGAAAAATAAACAAACAAAATTGAGTAATATTTTTGTCCATGCTTTTTTCCATTTCTTGTTAAGTTTAAGGTTTTATTCTCTCAGTTGGTTTACAACATGGTTCATTCCCTTGTCCCTTATACTGCATGTAAGGTACTTTTATTGTATTTAGAAAACAGAAAGCAAAAATAAGTACTAGACATGTCTTTAAGCAAAAGGAACATGTCAAATGCAAAATATGGACAAACAACACCAGTCCACCCATGGTCTAGTCCTCATCCTTCTGGATTGCCGACTGGATCTGCGACTGGGCCTGCTCTCCACTGTCTCGGTGGGTGAGGACAGCCAAGACCTCTGAGAACCAAGCAGGTCGCTGAAGTTCCTCCCTCCTGGACCGGAGGTGCTGCTGTGGACGATGGGCATGGCCCTGCTGAGCTCTCCCGAGGATGTGTACTGCCAGCTGCTGGTGGAGACAGGGGCGGACCTGACACGAGACGGAGTCTGCAGCAGACAAACAAAGAACAAAAACAATGAAATATTAAGAGTAATAGACATAAAAAACACTAATGATATATCAGAACATTTAAGAATATTTATCGTTAAGGTTTACATACCGGCCTGTGAAAGGTTTGCTGCTGCTGCTGCTGCTGGGGGCGTGGAGGTTGACCACAGGCTGCTCCTGCTGCTGCGGCTGCTGCTGTTGAGGGCTTTGTGGCATCTAAAAAAAATCTGGCGATACCGGGGTGGCTGTGGGGCCACAAAGCTGTACAGCTGCTGTAGAGGCTGCTGCTGGGTGGTGTTGTGCTGCCCGCCAAAGCGCACGGCCACGATCAATGTCTCCTGTTGGTAGGCTCTCCACAGCTCTGGGGAATGTCCTGTCCCTCTCCCTCTCCTGCTCTTGGGGATGCTTTTTCTTTCGTAGGGAGCTTCTTGTCGGTGCCCTGTTCTTCCCCTTCTGTCTTTCCTTACTTGCTTTGGGCATCTTGTTGTACTTGTACTATTGATCTTGTACTATGACATTATGTAGAGCGCAAGTGCATAATCTGATGCGATGAGCCATCTTTCATATTCTGCGAGCCCCGACGTCTGAGCGGCGTCTGGCCGATTCATGGATTGTCTGGGTTTTCCAAAATTTGGCCAGGCGCCCGCCTGAAGTGTGCTACACATCGGTAAGTTATCGGTGTATTTATTGGCAATCAGTTTGCGACGCGAAATGCCGCACCAGGTTTGTAGTCCGAGTTCAAAGAAACTTAATGCCCGCCCGATGCCCAAAAATGACCCGGCAGCCAGAAGGAGTCCTGTGGGACCCCGATCAAAATTGCCTAGAAATCCGTCGCATACTACTCGCAAACCCATCGCAAGCAAATTAGCTGTAGAGTGATAGACTTTTTATGATAAGAAAAAGGGGAGATTCATACACTAGTTTGTGAGTGTCTGGCGATATAGCAGGCAATTTGTTTGTCTGGAGGCTTTGTGGCGATTTAAAAGGGCGTGCATTGTTCATTAGGATTGAAACAATGATGGCAGATGTGCATTAAGTCGTGCGACATAATTCGACTGACATAAATATAATACATGTAAGAATAAATACGGTATTGCAATAAAAATGAGTCTTGTGCATCTAACAGTTAGTCCATGTAAAGTATGCAAAATACAAGATGGCCGCCATCGATATGATAAAATGCTTATATCAATAGATTTGCAATTCTCAATCACATAGAAGGTACTCATTTTATGCGCATTTGGATACCGATCATTTGACAAGAAACACCTTGCCATCGTTCAACACATATAAGCACAGAATCAACCCTTAAGCATTGCAGCTTACATCTTGACGGAACGATGAAAGGCTATATGACCGTCTGTTTATAATGAACCAGCAATGAGGATGTGATCGTTGCCCGTTTGAATCAAACTTCTACCCTAGTTTATCTGACTATACAAAAACATCGGACAGGTACCAAATCAGACATTGGAGTATTCACATTTCTTAAACAATCACAGTGTGCTAGCGTTGACGGAAAGTATATATCTGCCGAATCATAATGCCACTCCCTCATCATAATGTACAGACGTTGGTGTAAATGCAATATTCGCTACTGTGGTAATAACCTGTGCTGGTATGCATGGTCAGTTCAATGGAAAAATATACTGTAATGTACTCAACATAAAAATAATGTCAATGCCAATATGTCCTATGTGTCTATCCTAGAAGTAAGGTGACCGCAGGTTAATAGTTGATAAACTTAGGAAACCTTAAACATTTTAGCGCCGTCATACAAGCTATTGGGTAGGCATATTCCTCGGCCAAAAAATATTCGAACCCGAATACAGCTCCATTGTAAATCTCGACAGTTTCCTCGAGCAGAATGATTATAATTACCGAAGAACTTTTTGTTGATTAAGCGATTCAAGCAAAGTCAATAATAGCCTTTGTAAACGACGGAAAAAAACCTTCATAGGCATTGTGACGCCTTAACGTTTGTAATGTCGAAAGTACTGCACCCAATAAATGGGACGAAATATTGTTGATTCATTCGCAATATTTGTGTGACATGGCGTATAACAAAGCATGTCTGCGTCACTTTCAATTTCAAAATTGTTTTGCAATGAGTGAGACGAGTGCTGCTGCAAGACGAGTGCTGCAAAAATGGTCCACGAAACAATGATTGCAACGAGAATTTTAAGTGAGGTTTCATCGTGCCTTTGTCCGTTGGAGGGAAACGTTTTTTACTTCCCATCGTGAATGGCCTTACTCCTGCGAGACTCAAACCATCAGTATGCAAGGGATAAGCGTGTGTCATTCATATGCAATGAATGACAGAACATATTAATGCTGTGA
>CM067351.1:39616456-39722939 GCA_034190875.2 Urechis unicinctus | reverse complement strand
AACGGTGCATCATCTGCCGATGGCGACTGTCACGGGGGGAGGCTTGAAACTGCAGCCCTCACAACTTGATGGAACCTTTGACGTTGGTGAGTGACCCTTCTTTCATTATTACACTACGGCGGACGCGCAGTGGTAAATGTGTTCCATGTGTATGCAAATAGCAGTAATATTTTATTGTTATTATAAAATCATTACACTGCACATCGTGTTCACAAGATATAATATCTCAACAACATGTATCATACCATAATCGCTGTTCAATTGGAAAATAGTCTGTAGTCTGAGTTTACGCGCAATCCACAACATTATCGTCACGTGATTTATTTTATTTCATATATTATTCAGCATATGAGTATGAGATACAACAAAGAGGTGATCAATGTTTGAGGCTCAATAAACTTAATCCTTTTAAGCATAGAATCATTTTTATTTTTCATTCATATCCTGTCTCCCTGGATCATTTTTGCAGCAAACTCATCCCGCATGACTGCAACTTTGACCAACTTGCGGCAGATAACGCAGATATATAAATCTTAACAATTGTATTGATAATTACGGCGGCATCACGAACTCCCGTAAGCCTCTTCGATAAATTATACATGGCGCGACCTTAGAGCTGATTACATAGCACCGATGTGTACCAACGATTTTACGAATCAATAACATCTCACTCAGTTATTTGCCTGTTAACTACTTAACATTGCTGAATGATATGGGCACATTATGTAAAACCCGCAATGCCGACAAAACACTCATTACAGCCCATGCAATGATGTAAAATCGGAGAATGGAATATTCTTGTATAATTTTCCAGACAAAAGGTAGATTCAACCCGTAATATGATACCCATAACAAATGATTTGTGGTGTGTTGCGAAACAATTATTGTAGCTAGCATCAGGAGTTATATGTTTAAAAGATGTACTGCGTATAGTGGTAATGCAAATAACGATATATCATGCGCCATGATTGAATTACTTTCCTACATAAATCATCATATGTCAAAACACACAGTCAAACCCATTATTAATTTACAATGTTAGAAATGTTTTTGCTATTATATAATTTGGATACATTGTGCTATATTGCTGATCCGGTAATAATGCCAACATACAGACCATTATTTGTCCTTTTCCCTCTAGCTCCCTGCTTTGATAGAATTCCGTGTACATATTATAACTATTGACTACGGAATTAACTTGAAATGCTTCTTATTCGGTATAACCCAGTGTTTCTGAACATAATTCATGCTGAGTTTCCCGTCCCTTTAACCGGACAACTTTGTTGTCTGACTTTTCAGATGTTATTGTTTCGCATCACAGCGAGAAAACAGGGAGATGCGGTAATACCGTGAATTCGCGATGAGCCAAAGGTCTGCAAGCAAATCACTCTTGAGAAAAACCCTGTTATAAAACGCGCAAGCTGTGCTTGATATGAGGTGCCTCTATAGTCAAGCCATGTCATAGCTGCGCTGCACGGTGAGAGGCTTTCTCAAATCGACAAGGAATCTAGGAGATATTGAGTCACGGTGTCATTTATCGCACAGCTTGCCGGCGATATGAGACAAAGTTTGACTGAGATTAGGGTGCCATGCAATTGCAATGATTATCACCTGTTTGTACCCTTTGGTTGTAGCTTTGAGGCAGCAGCAAAAATGTGACTCGTGTTTTGTTCCTCAACTATCGTGTTGTATTCCTCAACCTGGTAACCTTCGCCTTTGACAGGAATATTTTTAAAGGCATTCACATTCAGAAACCCCACTTGGCTATCAATAACCAATGCAAATAACATTCACAAATGTCGAATGATGTAGACTTTGTATGCAGAATGATAAAAAGTGAATTAGAATTATCTGAAGCAGTAAATCGGAGATCTAAACCATCGACAACTCATGGTCAACAGCACCCTGTGGAATAGATTGCAATTAATTCGACTATGTCAATCGAACTCATGGTGTCTCATGGGAGCTGGCATATGCCATCCCGGGAACCCCAGAACACCTGCTGCACATTCTGTTTCGAGAGGAGGAGGATGTTGATGATGATGTTGATGTTGATGAGACGATGATGATGATGATAATGATGATGACGATGATGACGATGATGAAGATGATGACAATGATGACGATGATGATAAGGGCAGGTCCACTTAGCTCATATCAGATCAAATGCGTATTAAATCAGTGGCACTAAAATTATACTCGCTTTCATATATAATATTGATCATATACAAATGACCTGGTCGTTTACACGAAATATAGAGGAAGACCATTGTTTTGCCAAGAGCCATTGCAGAATCGCACAGAAGCGATCAGCATGGTCTAATATATATTGGCAGGGGCGTAGCCAGGCTCGAAAGAATGTTACGCACAGAAATCTACAGTTCCAGACAATAAAATCTAACCCCCATTAGCTTTTGACTTTGATGCCATTTTTGGCCATATTTATTTTTTAACTTTTCAAAATGATGTTACGCACGTGCGTAAGTGCGCTTGCAGTTAATATTTCCTACATGTGCGCTGTTAATACTAATAATGCTTTCTGATCTTTATGATCACAAACTAGCCATCCGTTTCGACCCTAATCGGAGGATTACAGTTGGGAAACATGGAAAATGGTCCACTGATGATTTCATGATATTCGGGTGACGTAACATAATGTTGTCTGTAAATGATTCCGGCTGCTGTTCGTCAATTCATGAAAAATAAACATAAACAAAATTGAGTAATAGTTTTGTCCATGCTTTTTTCCATTTCTTGTTAAGTTTAAGGTTTATTCTCTCAGTTGTTTTACAACATTGTTCATTCCTTTTTTCCTTATACTGCATTGAAGGTACTTTTATTGTATTTTAGAAAACAGAAAACAAATTTAAGTACAAGAAATGTCTGCATGCTAAACATGGACAAACAACACCAGTTCACACGTGCTCTAGTCTTCTGGATATCCGATTGGGTCTGCGACTGGGCCTGCTCTCTACTGTCCCGGCTAGTGATGCCAGCCAGGACCCCTGAGAACCAAGCAAGTCGCTGAAGTTCATCTCTCCTAGACTGGAGGTGCTGCTGCGGATAGTGGGCATGACCTGGCTGAGCACTCCCGAAGATGTGTACTGCCAGCTGCTGGTGGAGTTAGGGGCAGACCTGACACGTGGCAGAGTCTGCAGGCAGAAAAACAAAATGTGAAAACAATGAAATGCTGGGGGCGTAGAGGTTGACTACAGACATAAAAAACACTGTTGATATATCAGAACATTTAAGAACTGCTTCTGGTGAAGGTTTACATGGCGGCTGTGGGGCCACAAAGCTGTACTGCTGCTGCTGTAGAGGCTGCTGCTGGGGGTCTAGTGGAGGCCAAAGCGCACAGGCCACGTTGCTTTCCTGCTGGTAGGCTCTGCAACTGTGGGGATGCCCTGTGGCATCGTAGGACATCCACTCTGGCGAGGCGGGTTGGTGTGGGGCCATAAATACTGTAACACTGTCTGTAGACGTTATGCAACTGGAATATTTTTAAAATGCTGCCTTCTTTCTCTAAAAAGCAGTAAACGGCCACGATTAATGTCTCCTCCTGGTAGGCTCTCCACAGCTCTGGGGGAATGTCCCAGCAACTCCCTCTCCTCTCTCTTGGGGATGCTTTTTGCTTTCTTGGGGGCTTCTTGTCGGTGCCCTGTTCTTCCCCTTCTGTCTTTCCTTACTTGTCTTTGGGCATCTTGTTGTACTTGTACTATTGATCTTGTACTATGACATTATGTAGAAAAAGTGCATAATCTGATGGATGATGCGAAAAAAAATTTCACACTCTGAGAGCCCCGACGTCTGAGCGGCGTCCGGCCGATTTATGATTACTTGTCCTGCCTGTCCAGTGTTTGGCCAGGCGCCCGCTTGAAGTCAATCCTAGATATCGGTAAGTTATCGGTCTTATTTATTGGCAATCAGTTTGCGATGCGAAATGCCGCACCAGGTTTGTAGTCCGAGTTCAAAGAAACTTAATGCCCGCCCGATGCCAAAAATGACCCGGCAGCCAGAAAAAGTAAGTGGGACCCCGATCAAAATCAAATTTATAAACTCTAAAACATACTCACGTGTCAATCCCATCTTATCTGCTAACACTTTCAACGGGCGTTCATCTTTACCTAGTTTTTGTAGTCAGTGTTTGTCATGTCATAAAAGGCTGGGCGGTCCTCGAAGTAGGAGCTCGTCCTGGGCTGGCGAATTTGGCGATATGCTGGCTGGCAGTTTGTTTGTCTGGAGGCTTTGATGGCGATTTAAAAGGGAAGTGCTTCTTGGGATTGTTCATTAGAATTTAAACTTCCTTGGCAGATGTGCATTAAGTCGTGCGACATAATTCGACTGACATAAATATAATCATGTTTCTAAATACCTATTGCAATTACTTGAGTCTTGGCATCTAACATTAGTCCATGTAAAGTATGCAAAATACAAGATGGCCGCCATCGATATGATAAATGTTTATATCAATAGATTTGCGATTCTCAATCATATAGAAGGTACTCATTTTATGCGCATTTGGATACCGATGAGTAACACCTTTCACACATTTAAGCAAGCCCCGACGCATTGCAGCTTCATCTTGACGGCCGATATATGGATATGACCGTCTGTTTATCATGGTTTGTCCAAAAGGACGTGATTGGCCAAACTTCTCCGCCTGATGAGGTACCAAATCAGACATCGGCAATCACAGCTATCGCGTTGACGGAAAGTATATATCGGCGATCATAATGCCACTTTGCGACGTGAAACGCCGCGGCAGGTTTGTAGTCCGAGTTAAAAGCAACGTAATGCCCGCCCGATGATCAAAAATTACCCGGCAGCCAGAAGGAATCCCCTGGGAACCCAACCAAAATTGCTTAGAAATTCCTCGGCCAAAAAATATTCGATCCCGAATACAGCTCCATTGTAAATCTCGACAGTTTCACCGAGCAGAATGATTATAATTACCGAAGATCTTTTTATTGATTAAGCGAGGCAAGCAAAGTCAATAATGGCCTTTTTAAACGAAGGAAAAACACCTTCATAGGCATTGTGACGCCTTTACGTTTGGAATGTACTGCACCCAATAAATGGGCCGAAATATTGTTGACTCATTCGCAATATTTGTGTGACATGGCGTATTGCAAAGCATGTCCGCGTCACTTTCAGCTTCAAAATTGCTTTGCAATGAGTGAAACGAGTGCTGCTGCAAGACGAGTGCTGCAAAAATGGTCCACGAAACAATGATTGCAACGAGCATTTTAAGTGAGTTTCATCGTGCCTGTGTCCGTTGGAGGGAAACATGGTTTTTTGCTTCCCATCGTGAATGGCCTTACTCCGGTGGGACTCAAACAATCGGTATGCAAGGGATAAGCGTGTGTCATTCATATGCAATGAATTACAGAACATTTTAGTACTTTGATGACAACTATCTCTGGTGACATTGTGAGTATGATTAGCCATGTGACACTCCTGTATTCATACCAATACATATGATGAACATCTATTCAAATGAAGAACGATGTATGCCATGATGGTGCATATGTCATTTACTATTCAATGGCCTCAAATAAAAATGGCCTCTGTTATCTGTTTGGAATCATTTCTCGGAAGTGCGCAGAATGCTACATGGCCATCATGTACAAGAGCTTGCTAACTGAAATGGAAGTATTACCCGCCTTCTGTTTTTTTTTCTACATGACAGACAGCCGACCAAATCAACTTTTGCACCCAGGCTCATTTTAGCGATGATATATTAATGCACAACTTTAACATCTCGTAGTGAATAGAGGTCATGCTGATTTGTCACTTAGAATTCATTATCTTATCGCTTACACTAATACATGCAAACGATAGCATGAAAACCGGTAACGTATTGGGTGTGCAAAACATTCCATTGAGACGGTTGCATTCTGACTCATACATTTTTATTGTTCATGTGTGCATTAAAAGTTTCTAGCAAAAACTCTAACAAGTATAGTTCCACTATCGTGTGCTGGTACGATTCCGAATTCCATGATACCCCTTTGCTGAGAACAAAATGAGTAAATGGGCCTCGAAGAATTCTCTAATTGAAGCAAAACTATTGTTACGAGTGTTGCACCAGAAACTTGTTAATGGCTGGTTGAATAGCTGCTAGAAGATCATATCTTTCCTCTCTGAATCGAACCCCGATAAGAAACTAAGGGCATTACATGTGCTTGCTGTAACAGAAGGCAACATGTTAAACAAACTCATATGAACCCACCTTGTTGTAATTACATGGTCAGAGCTCGTAGAGGTTTTTCATGCATATCTTTTAATTTGCCACATCGGGTGAAATCCTAATTCGGCAACCTCAGGGGAATAAAGGAATGTGTTAATAAATCTGGAATGTCCCTTTATGCGTTGGAATTAGATTTAGCCTTGGCTTAGTCCAGACTTGCATTACACAAACCATTACCATACGAAAACAAAGAGTGACATTATGGCAGGTCATTACCGAAGGTCTTCGTGGTATATTTGAATTACGGAAAGGATCGCTGTGGATTGATTATGTTAGCTGAGGATATTCCGTGTTACTGAATCGGAAGCAATACCTAGTCGGATTGTGCTGAATATGTTAAAGAATTCTATTGGGAAATACTATCTAATTTGAGTGAGTCCCATTTTCTCCTATTTTCACACTGTTTACTTGGCGGATAGTGATTGGTGGTACTTAGTTAAGTGTACAGTGGTGCACTTCGGAGATCTGCCCTTCGACTGGTTTTTTTTCGGCATATAAAGAAAGAAAAGTAAGCCCGAATGCATGATTGTATTTACTTAGCTAAATCAACTGCATTGCTCTGATTCAACAACAGAACGTGATTCATGAGTAAAAGTCAAACAAACAAGGGCTGATGATTTATCTAACGGCGTGTTCATTCTATTATGTGTCGCATTATAGAGTCGGATTGGGCCCCCTTTGCTAAACAGGAATCTCTTTATTGATCAACATATCTTTAATAGTTGGTCTCAAAATACTTTGCCTTTCACAAAATAACTATTGTGGGCAATCTAGATGTTAACCAATCTGTCATAGCAGTTTAATGAGTATCATGGACAGCAATATTTCGACAAATTGACGCAAGAAGCTATAGCAATATAGTTCCTTATCGCCGCCTATATATTCATCCCTTCATTGCACTTGCGCTGTGTGTTGTTTTCAACATTAGAGACAGGTAAAATAAGGTTGCATTTTTCCCACTGATGTTAATCCATCTGTCTTGAATATTGGCGTAGCACAATGATCTTTGGATGATAGAAAACAATAAATATCAATCATTGTACTAAAGTAAGAAAACCTTGGTTGTAGTTGTGTCTTCCAAACGCTTTGACAAGTAAAAACAATTCACGTATGCCATCAATGCTTGAGCCATCATTCCTTACTTAAATGGCTGATACCTCAGTTAAATATTATCGGGAACACCCCATTACCCGCAAATCAATGTAGATTCGACTTCAATTGCAGCCCTCGCATTTATGCAGAATACTTTATACCTTCATGATTCAAATATGTAGAATCGTCATTGCCATTATACCACCCTCACAAAGCAGAAGATAAAATCCGCAACCGCTCAGCACCTGCTACCAATAACTTTCGAGTCACAAGAGGCCATGGCTGTTGTATGCTCACTTAACATACATCGACCATTCGTCAGCTAGACGAGGTATAAATACTGATAACTACCCGATATCACAAAATATTCATGCAAATATATAATAATATCCCCGCCCATTTATCGTTTACCATGATTAAGCAATATTCATTTAGATTTATGGAAACTTGGGTAATTTGCGAACTACTATGCTGTGAAACAATGTTTGCACTCATCATAAAATCAACAGACATGTGCGGGAAAGATCATGAACTGTAGCTTCGTGAAATAAACTAACCTGTTGTTGCATCAAAGCAACGAATTGCCAACGCAATTTAGTGATGAACAAATAATATATGAAGATGGAGTGTTACAAGAATAAGAAATTCACCGTTGCAAATGAACACTCGTTATTCTGAGCAACTACAAACATCGACTACAATATCATTTTAGGCTTATTATCAAAAATTAATCGGAAGTTTTGGACGTTTTCTTATGTAAATGATTGTATGTATAAAACTATTTGTTTTATCGCAACCAATATTCATAGTTGGCATAGATACGACCGCGCTAAAATGCTTTTCATTTCCTGAGATTATTCTTCGGTAGTCATCTGATGTGAAGACTAGATGCACGAAAAGCCAAAATGGGCATTGACATTCTCTGTGTAATGGTTTATTGGCAGCATCTATGTTGAACCGCCTAACGACCCCTACTAGTGTTAATTATTGGCTCTGTTGCATTTACACATACGTAGACTATTTTTTATCATGATGGACCGATTTGAGGTGGGCGCACCTCTCATGCTTCACTTCATCCATCCAAGGCAACTATAAAGTAAACAATAAATTCACTGAAACTGTTTCTGTGTGCAAACAATATACGTTAAAGTTATTGTTTTTGACATATATAGCACAGTCAATATTAATATATTGAAGCAAAATATTTCAGTGCATCAGAGTAAGTCTTAAATTGCAAGCAAATTGAATCATGTACCTTTTCTTTCACTTAATTACCCTTAAACCTCCCAAATCTACACTACTATTCTATGTTAATGGACACGTGTGGTTGTTGTGAGTAATCGACGATGCCGCGTCAAGACTGCAGAACATCCATGGTCAAACTCTTTACCATAATAGGGGACTAAGTGAGATCGTGTGAATTAACCAAGCCTTCAATCGTCAATACATACATGGACACAGTTTGCAATAGATATCTCTAGCGAGAACAGCTCCAGAATTATAAGAAGCAAGCACACATGTTATTTTTTAAAAAAGACACTTTATATATAACTGTGGGGTTCAGAATGAATCCAAAGAGAAACGGCACTATTTACATACTTCAATATTTTGCATTCCATTTTCCCGCTTCAAACTAATATAGCAATTAAAAAGCCATTGCCATGTAATTCAATAAAAAGCACGATGTAATTCAATAAACCTGTATATGATTGTTTACATATACATATAATATTCTTCCTCGAATACGGGTGTGATGCCTTTGCCATTATGGTATTGACGCTAACAATACCATTCTTCAGAGGAGAAAGTTCAACGCCGTGCAAACTGCACAAGCAAAAGCAAGCAGATGTATCGTACAACGGGAGTAGCAGAGCAGTTACCATCATCAATGATATTGTATGAAGCACCCTACACCGTCTCTACGGTGTTGAAAATAACTAGAAATGCGATCTTGTTACGTGTATCACGTCAGTATTTGCAGGTATGTTATAATTGAGATGCTATCCCCCCTCCACACCCCCATTGTGTATAACACAAAAGATATAATGTAAAATGTTTTAAAACGTTAAATTCTATTTGACATAGAGTGGAACATTCGGTATGAATATTAATTTGTCTTTTACGCGTGCCTGTTCTTAAAGCTAAGAAGACTCATACACAAACATGGCAATTCACAATGAACAACATGTATAATTCCAGCTTGTATCATTTGCCATCAAATGACGAGATTTTGATAAGCTTTTATTACCTTACGCAATAATCGCGCCAGCTTACACCCATTTGTTACGATCAATTACTTATACACCTGTTTTCTATGATTGAATACATAACATTCCATTAGCACTTAAGCTCCTTCCAATCAGAACGAGGAACAATGTGTACGATTCGAATTATTTTTCCGATCACAGAGCACGAAAATGATCAAATGAGCACCAAACTACCATTTCAGTAAGCAAGCACTTAAAAATAATTATCCTGTGGCATTTTAGGCATGCATGGGAATAATTCAGTTTAGATGACAAGGACCAATTTGATTTGTGGCCATTTTATGACGGTTGAGTTGCGCATCATCATAGCTATATGTTCCTAATCGAATAGACCTTCAGTACATACATTGGCATCCATGCCTCACTCCAGTGTCACAAGGCTATTCAAGCTCAAACTTATACGAGATATTGTAGCCGTTATTTCGTTTATAGCGCCTTTATATTGCATCGCTGCATAATGCACGCCAGCTCTGTAGGCATTGAAGGATGTGATATCAATATAAAGTTCACCTCAGCTCAATATTATCTGTTCAATTAGGTCCGCAGTGGTGGATTTGTAGTTTAAGGCTTTGTATATTCGTTAACCAAACTATGGTAATGCAGCGCATCAACAAGCAGACTTTCAATGTCATATTGTAGTCGATATATAAATCAATCCGTGTTGGCTCTATATAGAGAGACGGTTACCTTATTGTAGCAGACAAAGTGGAAACCGGCTGCGATCATCAATAATTTATTTACTGTCGAAGTTTCCGTATAGTCATCTGTATGACTTAAATGTCTATGCGTGTTCCATGAATATATCGATTGGGTAACTAAGGGTTTGCAATCCATTTTAACATTCTCGAACAATAATCGGAGGCACAGCTTGTCTCATATTTTCAGTAGAATATCAAAATCATTACTCGACGTTTGTCGCGGTACGATGGAATAAACTGACCAAACAATTTGAACAATGTCAAAGGTACGCGCTCGTGCAAACACAAGGTTTAACACCGGTTTCTTATTCCAGTGATGTAACACAAAATATCAATGGCTAAGATAAAGACAAATATGTTATTGACTGCGTTTGCTCTTCACTCCCAAGTATTGTTAATATTTTATTCTGAAGGTTCGAATGAATTTGTATCTAAAACAATCAATACAATGCGACGGCCGTACATCTGATTCAGTTGTACCATCTGTACAGCGGACATCTTCACAGAAGAATAGAAACGGTATTTATAAATTGGTTTTAAAAGTTTACCATTTATCGATGCTATGAACTAGAAATCATTATTTTAATATTTTTGTCAAATCATGTATGTGTGATAGAAACCGGGTGACATAAAAATACATATCTACGTAGAACGCTGGATGTGAGCTTATGGTCGTCAGCTCAGGGTTTGTCCTTATTAGTATACAAACAAGTAATTTACATAGCAATCAAGCGTAAAGGTGGTAGCGACTCTGCTCCTCGGCGCAGAGTCTCTATAGTGTATTTTTCTTTTCTCTCAGTTTCAAATCAAGTAGTCAGCTGGGTGGGACGATTCTCAATGGAATCCACCATTAGAGAATCCCGGGGGCCACTCCAGGCCACTAAGTCAGAATACGTAGGGGCCAGGAGCCAATTCAGGGGCCAAAATTAATACATTGCCTATAGGGTAGAAAACATTTTAACATTTCTACAACATGTATCATGTCAATAAATCAGTTAAAAAAATTGTAAAAATAGGGTTTCACCACTTAGGAGGGATAATAGATTGATAAGGATATAAACATGATATACAGCGATAATCGATTGTAGCTCAATGACCAATGCTCATTTAGGCATTGGTCTCTTTTTGTTTTTATCTTTGAGATCCTAAAGGTTCTAATAATCTATCATACACATCATCTAATTCCAGTTGATGACATGACACGGGTGTGTACTAAACAAGAATTGTGATGGACAATCAAGCTCATTAATCTTTTCATCGATTCACAAGTTGTTGTGAATTGCTATATATCTCAATCCCTTTATTTTTTTACAATAAATAATCACAGAGCTTCATATTTCTAACCTTTTTGGTCGAATAAGGCACCAATTTATTTAAATCCATGATCGTTTATGGCCCGGTGGGTTCAACGAATCCAATGTGTAACTATCCATAATATCATCGCATAACTGCGCTTGGTTGCATTTACTTTACTGATAGCCCACATAAAAGAAGGAGTACTTGATCTTGGATAACTGCAGGCCTATTGGGGCTTCAAGTCGATTTGCCAACTATAGTGAATGTGATGTAAGGTATGTTGCGAAAGTATTATCATAATAAGCTAAATTGATATTCTACCTATACAGATATACCATTCATCATGACTGAGATATCAGTGCTGTGTACGTATAAATATCAATATGTTTTGATATAGGTCATTAGATTCCGTAAAAACATATTATCGTACCATAAATTGATCTACAGTGTTTGAAAAGAGCGTGCATTAAGATATTTTGGATGCGTTTATAAATTATTAACTAGTGGCAACATTACAATATCGATGCGTGCTTTCCTCTGGCTCCTTGACTTTGCGGAGGTCAATGGAGCTGAAAATCAAAGTAGATTGCAAACGGCCGAGGTCAATGGATATATTACATTATGCATAAGTGTCACTTCACCACGAACATTTTAAGTGAGCAGGTGAGTGATTATGTTCCATCTCTCATCGCTCTGTGATTTATCGATTTAAAGGCTTGTGCTTGGTATTGATTTTTATCATCTTTATCAACGTGTTTTGATCAATACAGCGACACAATTGTCACTTATGTCTAAACCGTGTCATTTAAGGGCCAGCACAGTTCAGGAGGATGTAATGACTCAAGCGTAAGTAATCTTCCAAAGCAACAATGTATGAGGGCGATATAAAGTTGATTCAATGACACAACGGCTGCATATTTTCTCTTATCAGCGAATATCAATGAAAACGCATTTCACATCATATTGAATGTAATGAGCACACAACAGCAACTCGTCAGAAAAACCAGGATCTTACCCATGAGAGCATTTGTACGTGACGAGATTCATAACAGGTTTCGGTGGCTCACGTTAGCTGCCACTCCGTTCCCCCATACATCAAGACATCGTGCCTTCAATTCACTTCGTCGGATTAATTCCACCATATACCTTACTAGAGTACAGCTATTGTGCTAATCTAATTGTCAGTCATGTCATTTACGACAGTTGTTCATATTTAAATAATATCACGCATTTTGGATTACCCCCAATGACAATAACTATAACAGGAATTTGTGTCGATGCACATATGTGGCACAATATGACCCATGATGACTCATGGTAAAGCTTGAAAATTAATTCCCCCGTCCGATAGCATCTGCTCCACGTCCAGTCACGTGAGGACTGCGGTCGCTCTCTGCTATTGTCTTCATGCTTTCTCGACACACCAACTGATGATTAACGTACACTATGATCAAAGCGCGTTCCTTAATGACCGTAAGATAACACCTGACAAGCATTGGCACGGAAGGACGCAAACAAGCTATAAACCTGCTATTATTTTCTTTATTATGGTTAATAATGTGACTAATCATGAAGAGGTAAAAGTGTGTTTAAATCGTTTGCAGTTAAATTCAATAGGTTGCAATGCTCAGGAAGTCACTGAAATTTAACTTCTTTTTCTTGTGCAAGTCACACAATGCATGCACATGCAAGATAAGGCCACGTAAAATATTTTCAACATGTTATTCGTTATACATAACATGACACTACCATATACATTCAAACCAATATAGGATGACTAAATACGTCGCCAACGTCATAATGAATGGGACGTATGATGTGGTACGCTACATCAAGTAAGCATTACGAAATACTACACACTGTATCTGCCAGTGAAGCGTTTGCCACAATTGAGCAATATGTATTTTAATCCATTAAAATATGGGAAATTGAGAATTATTATTTAGGATACAGCAAGAAAAAACCTTCCTGTATTCAGATCACTTGTTTCTGCGATCAAAGCACAGGATTATCAAAAGCAATAAACGAATGAATTGTAATGACACATCAGACATTAGCGCTAATTGTCTGATCGAGCAAAATAAGCATAAGGCATTCATGAGTAAGACTGAGCAATCGCTGGTCTAAAACGCTAAGTGAAATGGCTATGAAGTAATGAGATTCTTTTTAAGGGCAAAATACTCAGCAATATATGGGAGTTGCAAGACTTTTCACAATTAGTATGTTGAATGCGTATAAAAAGATTGTGAAGCCTACAGAGGCTAAGTAACAATAATTCCCCTGGTATTTCGTTCAAATATGCAGCGTATGGCAAAATGTAAATAACATTAATCTGATCAGTCAACGGTACATCTGAAACATGATGGTTGATGCATAAGGCCATTACAACGGCCCAATATTTGGAATCCATTCAGAGTATATATTTACAATGATAAATACCAGGCAATTACTGAGCAATTTGCTTGATCAAAGCCTTTATTGCCAACTGGCATAAATAGGGCGGCGCTAGAAGGCTTTTTACAGCCCTTACGTTTATCAATTATTTATCTGTAGTTGGTATTCATCGATGCACATTTTGTAATGGTTGCTTCACAGCTTTTGTCGAATCGTCTAAGGACACCTACTACCCCATTTTACTATCGTGATCACGTAAATTGCCTTCACAAGTATATAGACTAATTTTTAGCATAGTGGACGAACGACTTTCAATTCAGACAGAATGGGTGGTTGATGTATGCAATTTATATGCTTATATATCATCATACAAATAATTACGTACCCCAAAGAACAACTGCCAACTTAGTTGTCTCCTCATGTGAAAAAATTTCTTCCTGCAGCAGGAAGGTGTAATCGGCAAAGTGACGTTATTTCTCAAGAACTATTATGTATATCAAAAATTAAACCGCGTTGTCTAATAAAACGCACAGAACAGTTTGTATTATTTCCTAAATATACAGCAAAGCCGACACTAAAATGTTAATGCGCATGGCTAAAATGATAACAAAACAAAACAAACATTAACTTGGAACATTAACTGTTTAGCAAAACATTCCGTCTCAGGCACGTACCGTTGTGTTAATTTAATCGCCCGTTTCCCTCTGCACTGAGTACTACCACTGTGTAATTGGACAAGCATGTTAGAAATTAGGGATCGACGTCGCTGAGTCAAGTTCATGGTAAATAACGAATGAGCCTGGACCCGGGAGACTACAGAAAGCCAAGGTCATACATAATATCATAATGGAAGACCTCTGCTATTGAATGTTAATCTTGGTCCCCTGATTAAGTTCGATCTTATGGATTTCTAACTACACCAAAAGCAATTCATACAAGCACTTCATAAATGTGAGATCCATATTCCTTCTGTTGACTTGGCCCGGGATACCGGAATCTATTAGATACACACAGATGTAAACACACAGGCCTACGTATATAATTCCCAATACTGCATCTGCCATTAATCCTCGGATGAAGCTAATTGTATACGCTGTATGGCTTAAGTAACATTTGCGTCAACTTACTCGTTTAAGAGTCAAAATCAATTGTTTGTTGCAATATGCTGTGAATAAATGCCTTACATCACATAGGCATTAAAGCCTCATCTTAGCAGGACACAATGTAATGTATATGATTCTAATTATTTGCGCGCTTACTTATATTTACTTATATTTTAGTACGCAACAACTTGAACATTATGACACTGTTGTAGTCTACGCACGCTTTGGGATGCAACATAGATGACAAGAGTTATTTAATTCATGGCCATTTTATGAGGGTTGAGATAAGCACAATCATGGCCAACATATCTTCGGAATAGTTTTATAAGACAAACATTAGCATGCATGTCTCTCTCCAGTGTCACGAGGTTTATTCATGCACAAACTGATACGAGAGATAGCAGCTAGCACTGTTGGAATAACCGTTGTTAGGTATTTAATGAATGACTGCATTATTGCCACCACCGCGGTACTATTTGATTGATGTGCGTCTATGGCATCTGATATAATGCTATGTCCGATGTCCGTTTGGTATCGTTACTTGTTCCAGGATTACGATAATTAGTATTAATGTCTGATATAACGAACTACGTGTCGCGGACTGCATTTGTGCAGCACTATATATCAATCAATCTACATGATCGTGTAAGTATATCTGAGCTATTTATCTTAATATTCGTGGCATAAATAGCATGGAAATAGTGTAAGTAATCAGCAATTATTCTTCCTCGTTGATGATTGTTGGAGGCCTATGTCCAGGATTAAAGCAATATTTATGTTATAGCGGAATGGCGTAACCACAATGCATAAAGAAATAGCAGGGGTCGACGTTGTAATCACACTATCTTTATTACACAAAATCCAGTTGTGTTTTAGTTACATCCTGATTACATTGGAGACAACTGATTATGTGCTTCATAAACTGCACCTATACGCATTGGTTTCTATTTATTGTTCCATTGAGATCCTGTCCTCGGAGTTAAGTACATAACGCCGATTGGTACTGAATAAATAACGCTGATAGACAATAAAGCTGCTCATCAAGCATCTGGCTCTCCAGGCTAGATTAAGTGGCTATATTTGACTTTACCAGATCGCTGGATTGTTAATAATGAATAACACATAACCTGATAAGGCCATAAATTATTTATGCTTCAGGTCACATAGTTTAGCGCAGCTTTTTTATTAGACACCAATTTACTCAAATCCATGATCGTTTAAGGCCGGATGAGTTCAAATGATCTGGTGAATGACCATACAAAATATCATCACATCACTGCGCGTGATTTATTTATATTAGCAATGACAGCTATATGATATAACTTAATCAAAGAAAAACTTGATCTTGATGTCAAAGCGTTATAATACACATTATTACATCCTGTGAATACAAATGATCATTCAACTCGTTGATTAACAATTCGTGTAAATAAATGTGACGTATTTATAAATTATTTACCCATTTAAAAAAAACTCACAATGAACATTTACGTAAGTATGTGAATTGGCTTTTTTCAATCATTCATGCTTTGCATATGGGCTCATCTTGTGTATGATTCCATGAAGCAGATTCCATCAATCAAGAGAATAGCTGTTGCACAAAGGAGCAAGGACATACCACGATCGAACAACACCTGCTTCCAGTGCTGTGTAACGAGAAGCACGCGTGGTATTAGCATCACACCACTAAGTAGCACCAGAAGACGCACTCGATTTTATTACCTTCTAGAGGGTCAAGCAAGATAATACCTAAAATACAATCTATCACCACGAACTATATCAAACCACAATTTGTCGATGCGTCTGTCAGTTGCCGTCGTTTCGATATCCTTTACTCAAAATCTCGACAAAGGTTCGTTGCCTATAAAAATCAATATTAGGTGCATGTCGGAATGCACTTTTTGTTTATTACTCAGAGCAATATACAAGAACGGACGTTTCTTCACCATGTTCGTTTGTTTATTACTTAACCTAGGAACCTTCGACTTTTCGAAAGGCAGTCATATTCAGAAGACCTCTTCGCTGTAAATGCTAATTACGTTTACAAATATTGTGTGAGGCTAAATCCCACTAAACAGATAAACGACAAACACCTCCCCATATACCCGAATAACAAGTGTGACAACGTTACAGTATTTGAAAGCCATACTGTACACAGTAATTGCACAACATGCAATCATGTACTCATTATTCCCCTCGTCAAAGGTTATCTCTGAGCGTCGTTGATATGAGCAGCTAAATATCTACAACATTGTGGACATACCATCGTACCTTCCTGTTTATGACTTTGATACGCTGCTTTTACAATATATGAATAAAACAAATTATCAACCTGCAGGGTCAAATGTCAGATGGCGATTGTGCTGGTATTCTGAGCTGACCACTGCAATTATGAAACAGTGACCCTTTTATTTGTCGCTGTGAGGTGTTTGTCTAAATACTAAATGGAAACTGGTGGGTTTTTGTGCTATGAACTTTTATTTGACACCATACATTGTCTCTAAAGATTCACGGATACTTAATAAGATCATGTGTACCGATTCTACAACGCATAAGCAATATACACCGCACTGCCAATTGAATAAAATTATTTCGTGAACGTTACAAAAATGGATTCGTTAAAGTAAACGAAAAACTTGCTATTAGCGTTCTATAAATTATGGCTTAACTTGTAATACGTTTTATCACTTAACTAACTAATTTATTGTATAATAGTGCTTGCTGATAGCGAATAACTACGGGGTACAGTACCCCATATTAAGCTGTAAGCACGAAAGACATTAACGTACTGATCAGCACATTAATATAGATGTTTCGCGGATTACCAGATAACAGACATACCGTAATAAATACAATTAAAGTACAGCTGAAACATACTGAAAGATATATACAGCGCCTAGAAATTCAATGTGTTGCGTTTTATAAATGAACTGTATCATTATTACATTTTTACAAGCCATCCGCTGTCACCATTGATTACACTATCTGTGTTTTTTGGGTTCCGCCACTTTTAGCGACAAAAGGTTAAGCTCCTAACAAGTTGCAATTTATATGATTGCATACTGAAATCATGTCAACCACTGTTAACTATTACTTGACATGTTATCATGCACATTGAAATATTACTGCAATCGGGTGAGTATAAACTGCACGTCAATGACCAAAATGAATCGTCATTTATCATCGGATGTCTGATATATCTAAATTGTAATACCACATTTAGCCAAATATCTACTTATTTATCCCTCCGACGATCACTTCACGCAATGATACTATCTCGAATAAGGTATAGCAACTGTGAATTTGAGTAAGAAAGATAATCAACGATAGCGCTATGCATTCGGCCAACATCATTCATACAATTGAGAGTACACAAATCATATCCTCACAGACGCAATCCGATTTTACATCGTTTAAGAAATAGATACCAAGGTTTTCAAAAACGAGTGGGGTGAGTGGATAATTCAAAAGAAGCATGTATTAAGACGATCAGCTGAAAGGATAAGTAATTCGCGCTTAATGAAATTATTTGATATTGGGGAATATCTGTGATGAACGGACGCGAGCATAATAAATGATCACTCATTGCCGATCCATCTTCTGCGTGTCTATTTTCGCGCCATTATATCATGCGCCTCAGTATTTTGTGGCTTCCGTCAAATGAAGCTTCAACAACAGGAAACGACAAGCTCAGTTTAATATATGTAGTCCAAGTTACTATGGAATAGCTTGAAATCCCGGAATAGATAAGATAGGCAAAACTTACTTGATCACCCAATATAGTCCTTATAGGGATAAATTACTGTCAAATCGAATTTAACTTCTAATTGCAATGATGCTATGGTTTTTTTATAGGTATCGCAAAGGTGTTGAACTATTATTCAATGTCTGATGCCAAAAAGTCGTTTGCATGCACTCAGAATATTGATACTATTATATAGTCTTTCCTAAACACCCCTCGTCAGAAGGTTCATCGTGCCTTTAATTGACATCGGTAAATCAATCATATCTTTATCGGGACCGCGTCTATGGTGCAGTTCTTAATAGCTGCCTCCTCCGTTCGTTCCGCTATGGTTAACAGAATGGATGGATGGTGCGTTACGCCAAATATGTTTATATAATCGAAAACTTGAACGTCTTACATACTTTCTGCATCCCGCAGCTGCATATATTGCTGTGTGTCTACACTATGACCTATAACGGGCTTCTTCGATTGATCTTCAAACACATATTATGTCATTTTCAACCGTTTTGCAAATTGAAAAAGATATCTCTGTGACTTATCCACAGTGACTTGAACGATTGTTTGGTGAAATCATCGAGGCTTATATGTTGCGGTTCGTTATTTAACATCGCTTCACTGGCAGAAACAAAACTACAAGGAAAAACAATGTGTACGATTTGGGTTATTTGGCAATAACACAACATAAAAATGATCAAAGGCGAGCCATACTTCCATTTCAGTGAGCAAGCACTTGAAATGATAATCCTGTGGCAGTCTAGGCACGCTTGTGGAATACTTCAGCACAGATGACAAGGGCCATATCTTCCGACACGAATAGTTTTACAATACATGCATTAGCATGCATGCCCCACTCCAGTGTCACGAGGTTGATTCATGCACAAACTGATACGAGAGCCGTCATTAAAGTAATAGCGCCCGGAGGCCAGGTATTTATTGCACCACAGCATTATTGTCCACCACAATTGTACTATTTGATCTATGGTTCTATGGTATCTGATGTAATGGATAGTCCGATCACCTAAGCTTTCTATGTATTACTTGTATTTTCTGTTTAATAAGATCGTCAATATGCTGCAAGCTGGAATTGCAGCAATATAACAAATCCACATTTTATGATTATGTATCGTTGATGAATGAATCAATACGTATTTTGGGACTGCTACCTTATTTTAATATAAAAGGTGTGACGTCTGCTGCCTCCCAATAGCTGACAACGTTTTCCTATGGTCACCCCTTTGTTTCCTACAACAACCATCGCATCAATTAAATATATTAGTTAAATAAATTATTTCTCCTATTTTCGGTGAATTAATGCAATACATCATACTGGCAATTAAGTCACATCTTAGCAAGACACGAGGAAATGTGCCAATCACAAAAGACGAAAATGATCATAGGCGTGCTTACTTCCATATCAGTAAACAAACACTTGCAAATGACGACCCTGCACCTATCTAGAAACGCATGGTGAATAATTCAGTATAGATCACAAGGGTCGATTTGGGACCATTGTATGAGGGTTGGGATAAGCATCACCACGGCCACCATATCCTCCGACACGAATAGTTTTACAATATATGCACTCGCATGCACGCCTCACTCCAGTGCCACGAGATCTATTCATGAACAATCTGATTCGAGAGATAGTAGCCGTCATTAAAGGAATAGCGCCTGGATGCCAGGTATTCATTGCACCACTGCTTTATTCTCCAACACCGTTGTACAATTGCTCGATATTGCAATATTATTTGACTTTATGCATTGTCCGATCACTTAAGCATTCTATGTTATATTATTATCATATTTATACAATCCTGGAAAAATTGTGCTTTTAAGGCTTTTGTTATTCGTTAACCCAAATATGCATATGCGACAAAACAACAAATCGATTAAGTATAATGGATGAATTTATCAATCAATACGTCGGTTATATATCTATTTGAAAAATATGTAACCGTATTTAGGCGTCAAAGTCTATGGACGATGCGTGGCAGTTAACAATAATTATAGCCTGCATATCTAAAAGAAAGTACGCACCCTTTGTTTATTGTTTAGAGACATGATTCTTGTTTAAAACTTAGCTCTGTAACCTATCCCCGGTGATAATAGCATATATATGAGCAATAAACCAAACGTTTTTTAATTATCACTCATCACTAAGCGTACAATATCACGCAACATATATCAGAAAATATATGCTGAGAAGTTGCCACCAAAATACATGTCAAATCGCTATAAATGGATGTTTTATTTCATCTAAACCTCAGGTCCCCATGTACTGGACGTGGCAGCGAGCTGATTTTACTTCCGTATATATTAAGCAGTTGCGTGATGTGACAAATGCATACAACATATACACATGAAAGTGCTGAGTGAGACACAATGAAGATATGTTGATAGAAACAGGCCATCCGCTATCACCATCGATTGCATTTACCAATCGTTTGGGTTCCGCCTCTTTAAGAGCCAAAAGGTTTGGCTCAAAACAAGTTTGCAATTGTACAAATTCGATGATTGCATGATAGATTCAAAAAGAGTCGTAATCTACCACTGCAAGGCTGATATATCTAGAATGTATTTCCACATACAACCAAATATTTGCATCCCTGTCACTCAAATCTTGAATAAGGTAAACCAACAGTAAATTTGAGTAAGAAATGTAATAAAATATAGCGCTGTACATCCGGGAAACATCATCTATATCATTGAAAATATACACACCAAGGGAAATGCGCGCCTTCATAAACTCATTTAGCACACCATATATCCTGACGGAAGCCACCCCTTGTAACATCGTCTAAGATATAGCTACCGTGGTTTTCAAAACAAGACATTGTTCAAGATGATCAGTTGCAGGGAATAGTAATTAGCGCTCAATGAGATTATTTGCTATCGAAGAATATTGGTGAAAAAGAACGCAACCACTTGCATAAACGGGTTAACTGTTAATAACACAGTTGATTTGCACAGAAAGTAGGATCTATCAGCTTGCCCCATTATCACTTATTGCCGAGACATTTTCAGCATGTTTGTTTTCATGCCATTCTATCATGCGCATCTGTATTTTTTGGCTTCTGTGAACTGAGGTTCTCACAGAAGGAAGCGATGAGCTTAATTCAATGTATGTAGCCCAAAGCTACTATGGGTTAGCAATCAAGTGGTGCCAAATATGTGTGGGCATTTAGCTCGCACAATAGTGTATCAAACTGATATGTGAATAAGTTAGTGAATCACTCTCTTATCATGTCCGAATAATTGGACCTTGGGCGATTCATATAAGTGGTTGACAAAATTGTCTCCTGTTGACACTATCGCAAAAATAGTAGATTTCCTAATGTGCTTAATTATATACCCAAATGCTTAATTATATGCCCAAAGTCCTTATGCAAATTGACGATTGAGTAAGCCGCAAGAAGCCGGGGTTGCAAGAAGGTTTCCAGAATACCCACAATAGATAAATTGGGAACAATTCAATTTTCTTTTAATTATAATGATGGTATGGGTTTTTTATTGATCTAATATATTCGCGCAGATATTGCCAATCTGCTTATTTGTCGATATATCAATAGTCATATTAAATTTCAATGAGCGCGTTACTCAATGAACACAGAATAAGACCCATTATGCATTGTTACAGAGGGATGCATATACGCTGTAAACCTGCTATTATTTTATCTTTTATCTGCCATGGCTATGAAGTGACTGCGTACCTGAATATGAGGAGTTATACCTGTGTTAACATCGTTCTCATGTCAACATAACGTGCGCAAGGGTAGAAATTAATTCTAAGGGTGTGCAGTGCTATTTTATTACACTTGTACAGACATACAAACTAATATAAGTTATATAAATGCGAAACATATTATGCGCTACGCTACGTCAAGCACATATTACGAAAAACACCACATTATCTCTATCTAAATAGCGTTGACATCAATTGAGCACCAAATAGCTGTGCAAAAATATAACCAAACGTGGCCAGATTAAATTCCAAATAAAGCATTAATCCTCAAACAAACCGATAAACATTAGCATAAATCAATTATGGAACCAATGAATCCATTGCATCACACTTGCAACAACGCACATTTCGGCAAGACAAAAAAGTTGGATTTAAATTATTTGCAAATCACAAAACATGAAAAATGATGAAAGCCGTGCTTACTTCCATTTCAGTAAGCAAACACTTGAGAGTGACGACCCTGCAGAAGTCTAGGCACGAATGGTAAATAATTCAGCGTACATGACAAGGGCCAAATTTGATTTGAGGCCATTTTATTTTGGTAGAGATAAGCATCATCATGTCCACCATATCTTCCGACACGAATAGTTTTACAATACATGCACTAGCATGCATGCCTCAGTCCAGTGCCACGAGATTTATTCATGAACAAATGGTGCGAGCGATAGTAGCCGTCATTAAAGGAATAGCACCTGGATGACAAGAGTTTATTGCACCACTGCATTTTATTCCAATGTTATTTGATGTTATGCATAATACGATCATCTAAACATTCTATGTATTACCTACATTATCATAGTAATACAATCATGGAGGTAGCATGTAGAAATTGCACGTTTAAGATTTTCGTTAATCGAAATATGCTTATGCAGCTATATAACAAATCCATGAAGTATAATGCATCAATCAATCAATACGTCGGTTGATACCGTCGCATTATTGTAGACTTCAAAGTCTAAAATCAGATATTTGTAAATTAATCCTTACCATCTTTTCTATGGATCAGAGCTGTTATATATACACAGTTAACTTCATTTGGCTTAAAATTCGCTTCAAATTGTGAATTTTATCTTTGCCTTTAAGGGAACTTATTGTTAACAGCAATCATTATGTTTGATTGAACAAATTTGACATGAATAACAAAATGGTGAAAGTGGTCAGCAACTATTGCACCTCATCTGTATTATTTGCTGTACCCTCTTTTAATGATTATACCAACATTGATGTTTGATTAATGTGGTAACAGCAATACCAGAGGGGTCGACAGTAACCGAGGGGTCGACATTGTAATCACACTATCATCAATACCCTGATAGTGAGGGCATCTCATCCATTCGCAAGAGGTAACAAACGACTCACTATTCGCTTCCATGCATTGCTCCTTTGCAAAGAACGCAAACAGAGCACTTCAGTTATATTGCATAGACCATCAGCGCAAATACAAATATTTGACAGCTACAGATATAAAAGGATAACCACAAAACTGAATGTGATGGATAAAAAAAACCAACACAAAACAATGCCTAAATATTACCCCTTGTGTAAGCAAATACCGGAAATGGAACAGTTATACTTTATTGTTATCGAAAACCTAAAATTATTACATTGCCCATAGTGTTAAGAATATTTGTTCTTTTCTACAACAAGCATCATGTCATAGTCTCAATATATTGCTAAATGTGTTTCATTTTGTCTGTAATACAAGATTGCAAAGTCATACTATTTCATATGTTGCCTACCATTTGACCATGAGATACAGTAAGAAGGTGATAAATATTTATGGCGCAATTAACTATGCACCAATAAGAATTAATCTCCTATTGAGTTCCTGTCGGGTCCAATACATCATCATCATATAATCTCCTTGTATTATTTGTGTAGCATTATCATCCCAAATGTAATTTGAAAATTCAAACTATCTGCAGTAGATAACGAAATCATACACATTCTTACAATGGATTCATACATTTCGGTAGAGATACGAACGCTCATTTGTTCATCGATGAAAACTGAACAAAATGTTGATGAACAATCAAGCTGCTCATTGACCATCTGACCGACTCACACGTAGGATATATCGTGCAGCTATATTGTACTTTGCCAGATCCATCTTAAAAAGCTTTCATATTCAGAAACATTCCTTCGTTATAACTGAACTTTAATGTCAGTGTGATTTACAAATGATATGTGAGACAAGCTATGTATGAAGAAAGGTTAAAGTGAACTGGAATAGATTAAGTTAACCAGAAATACGGTCCATCTACAACTCATGATCAATAGTACCCTTGGCAATAAGGTGTAATTAATTCGACGATGTCAGTTGAGCCTATGGTGCCTCAAGAGAGCTGGGAAATGCAATCCCCTGATCCCCAGAGTACCTGCTACGCAGTCAGTTACGGGGGGAATGATTACACTGGCGGGTCCTCACTGCTTTTACCATCACACATCAGATCAAATGCGTATATAATCAGTAGGAATGTATCTATGACTAATGTTAGCATATAATCACTTTTCTGTATCTGAATAAAAGCATACATATGAGAAATCAACCGGTACCATTACGTTATACATTAGCACTTGCAACATCGTACAATATCATGCAACATATATCAGAAGACAATTTTGTGCAATTCATTGTCAGTTCGTGCAGCGCCGCGCAACACTTCACGTTTTAGTTCAAATATGCTGGCTATGGGGAAATGTAGACGAAAGTAACCTGATAGTACATCCGACACAAAGAGGTCGATGCCCGGGGCCATCACAGCAGCTTACTATGTGGTACACATTGTCAGTTTATACTCAAAATGATAAATGACAGGTATGGGTCGATCTGCACATAAATGATAAATATGATCAGTGTTTTTACTGAACAAATTGCCCTATCATATCCAATATTGCCAACTGGCATAAATAGGACGGCGCAAGAATGCTTTACTTTCCGTGAGTTTATCTGTGGTCATCTGATGTTAAGGCTAGACGAACGAAGATCCTTAGCATATTTGTCGAGTCTACAAACGAGATAAATGGTAGGGTGATACATCCAAAGTAAATGAGTTTATAATTGATATATAACCTTCTGGGTAAATGCGTACACGTCCCGAAGACTATGCTGTACCTTGGTGCGAAGAATATTTTCCTTCAGCAGGGTGTTGTAAATCATCCCAAGTTTCTATTCTAACGCAAACGTAATTTTGGCATTGTTTTTTAAAATGTACAGCAATGCCGATATCAAAATGTTTATGCAAATAGCCACAAATTATAAAAATACCAAAGTTGATTCACGCCATATCTTTACAAACTATCTGCTCAGTAAAGCATTCCTGTAAGGCATTCAAAATATCCCGCCTCCCGTCACCCTCCACACGAACACTACCACTGTTATTGGACAAGTGTGGTTGAAATTAAGGATCGATGTCGCTGAATCAAGGTAACAAAATGACGAATGTGCACGGATCCCGGAGATTACAGAAAATCCAAGGTCATACACCATACCATAATGGAGGACCTCTGCAACTGAAAGTTAATTAATATTGTGTGCGATCCTGTGAACTTCTAAGCAAACGAAGATCATACAAGTACACAGGTTGGGTCACGTATTCAACACAATCTATTTTTACCAATGGAACATGATGCCTAATAAGTACCAAGTACAAATTACTTCAAGGGGTCGATTAGGGCAACATGGATTAATATTGACCTATAAATAACACTATTATGTTAATTAAAGTTACAGTGCTTCACAGTTACGTTTTGCGTCAACGTGCTTGAGATTGAGGCTTTATCAAATATCACTGTATGTGTATTCTTGATATTGCTGTAATTCTATAGAGAGTGGTGGCTCTTGAGACCAGCCTGTGTGTAATTGAACACTCAACAATATAATCATTATGACATTGTCTTCCTGAATCATTTGCGTAGCCAATTCATCCCACATGTCTGCAAATTCAAACTACCTGCAGCAGAATACACAGTTTTATAATCACCTAAGCTTTCTATGTATTACGTGTATTTTCTGTTAATAAGATCGTCAATATGCTGCAAGCTGGAATTGCAGCAATGTAATATCGTTGATGAATGAATCAATCAATACGTAGTATGGAACTGCTGCCTTATTTCAATATAAAAGATATGAAGTCTGCTGCATCCCAACAGCTGACAAACGTTTTTCCTATGGTTATCCCTTTGTTTCCTACAACAACCATCGCATCAATTAAATATATTAGTTAAATAAATTGTTTCTCCTATTTTCAGTGAATTAATGCAATACATCATACTACAAATTCACTTACGAGAGGATGATTAGACGTAAGGATCTTTTCTCACGTCAGATAGAATGACTATAGTATCAGTAAGACTCAATTGGTTAGCAGGAAATCGGTGTCCGGTTTCTGATTTCCCCTCAACGATTTCTTTGATTGACGTTATGTACGTGAATATACCCAGTAATTGCTCCACATTGAATTACCAGACATAAATTCATATAACAATCTTAAACGCGTTTCTACGTGACTCTCTGTGAAAAGGTGACCCACTGCCGGTTATTTACACGAAATAAAGAGGTGGACTCTTCTTTGACGAAAGCCTTTGTAGAATGCGCCGCGTCGCTGCAGGCCACAGCTGTAATAAGAATGATCTGATAGCTACTAAGCAGCAATATACGTGCATCACCAATGAGAATGAGAAACCTATCAATATTTGCTAATTACAAGCCATTAAGCGGATAAATGATAAACCCGATCCTGCGAGTTCAAAAATACATGACGTAATTCACTCTCGAGCTCACGTGAAGTTATAAAATATCGCTTCTGAAGGATATACAAAGTTAATAACCACCAAGAAGGAATTATATAATAATACTGATTAAAAAGTGGCCTGGCTATAGAGTCATGGAAGGGATTACAGCCTCTTCGTGGTCAAACTTCAAACAAATGTAGTCACCATGAATCACAGCGTCAGCTCTGTAACCTATCCCCGGTGATAATAGCATATATATGAGCAATAAACCAAACGTTTTTTAATTATCACTCATCACTAAGCGTACAATATCACGCAACATATATCAGAAAATATATGCTGCGAAGTAGTCGCCAAAATACATGTCAAATCGCTATAAATGGATGTTTTATTTCATCTAAACCTCAGGTCCCCATGTACTGGACGTGGCAGCGAGCTGATTTTACTTCCGTATATATTAAGCAGTTGCGTGATGAGACAAAAATCACAATGAAGATATGTTGATGAGAAACAGGCCATCCGCTATCACCATCGATTGCATTTACCAATCTTTTGGGTTCCGCCTCTTTAAGGGCCAAAAGGTTTGGCTCAAAACAAGTTTGCAATTGTACCAATTCGATGATTGCATGATAGATTCAAAAAGAGTCGTAATCTACCACTGCAAGGCTGATATATCTAGAATGTATTTCCACATACAACCAAAGATTTGCATCCCTGTCACTCAAATCTTGAATAAGGTAAACCAACAGTAAATTTGAGTAAGAAATGTAATCAAATATAGCGCTGTACATCCGGGAAACATCATCTATATCATAGAGAATATACACACCAAGGGAAATGCGCGCCTTCATAAACTCATTTAGCACACCATATATCCTGACGGAAGCCACCCTATGTAGCATCGTCTAAGATATAGCTACCGTGGTTTTCAAAACAAGACATTGTTCAAGATGATCAGTTGCAGGGAATAGTAATTAGCGCTCAATGAGATTATTTGCTATCGAAGAATATTGGTGAAAAAGAACGCAACCACTTGCATAAACGGGTTAACTGTTAATAACACAGTTGATTTGCACAGAAAGTAGGATCTATCAGCTTGCCCCATTATCACTTATTGCCGAGACATTTTCAGCATGTTTGTTTTTATGCCATTCTATCATGCGCATCTGTATTTTTTGGCTTCTGTGAACTGAGGTTCTCACAGAAGGAAGCGATGAGCTTAATTCAATGTATGTAGCCCAAAGCTACTATGGGTTAGCAATCAAGTGGTGCCAAATATGTGTGGGCATTTAGCTCGCACAATAGTGTATCAAACTGATATGTGAATAAGTTAGTGAATCACTCTCTTATCATGTCCGAATAATTGGACCTTGGGCGATTCATATAAGTGGTTGACAAAATTGTCTCCTGTTGACACTATCGCAAAAATAGTAGATTTCCTAATGTGCTTAATTATATACCCAAATGCTTAATTATATGCCCAAAGTCCTTATGCAAATTGACGATTGAGTAAGCCGCAAGAAGCCGGGGTTTGCAAGAAGGTTTCCAGAATACCCACAATAGATAAATTGGGAACAATTCAATTTTTCTTTTAATTATAATGATGGTATGGGTTTTTTATTGATCTAATATATTCGCGCAGATATTGCCAATCTGCTTATTTGTCGATATATCAATAGTCATATTAAATTTCAATGAGCGCGTTACTCAATGAACACAGAATAAGACCCATTATGCATTGTTACAGAGGGATGCATATACGCTGTAAACCTGCTATTATTTTATCTTTTATCTGCCATGGCTATGAAGTGACTGCGTACCTGAATATGAGGAGTTATACCTGTGTTAACATCGTTCTCATGTCAACATAACGTGCGCAAGGGTAGAAATTAATTCTAAGGGTGTGCAGTGCTATTTTATTACACTTGTACAGACATACAAACTAATATAAGTTATATAAATGCGAAACATATTATGCGCTACGCTACGTCAAGCACATATTACGAAAAACACCACATTATCTCTATCTAAATAGCGTTGACATCAATTGAGCACCAAATAGCTGTGCAAAAATATAACCAAACGTGGCCAGATTAAATTCCAAATAAAGCATTAATCCTCAAACAAACCGATAAACATTAGCATAAATCAATTATGGAACCAATGAATCCATTGCATCACACTTGCAACAACGCACATTTCGGCAAGACAAAAAAGTTGGATTTAAATTATTTGCAAATCACAAAACATGAAAATGATGAAAGCCGTGCTTACTTCCATTTCAGTAAGCAAACACTTGAGAGTGACGACCCTGCAGAAGTCTAGGCACGAATGGTAAATAATTCAGCGTACATGACAAGGGCCAATTTGATTTGAGGCCATTTTATTTTGGTAGAGATAAGCATCATCATGTCCACCATATCTTCCGACACGAATAGTTTTACAATACATGCACTAGCATGCATGCCTCAGTCCAGTGCCACGAGATTTATTCATGAACAAATGGTGCGAGCGATAGTAGCCGTCATTAAAGGAATAGCACCTGGATGACAAGAGTTTATTGCACCACTGCATTTTATTCCAATGTTATTTGATGTTATGCATAATACGATCATCTAAACATTCTATGTATTACCTACATTATCATAGTAATACAATCATGGAGGTAGCATGTAGAAATTGCACGTTTAAGATTTTCGTTAATCGAAATATGCTTATGCAGCTATATAACAAATCCATGAAGTATAATGCATCAATCAATCAATACGTCGGTTGATACCGTCGCATTATTGTAGACTTCAAAGTCTAAAATCAGATATTTGTAAATTAATCCTTACCATCTTTTCTATGGATCAGAGCTGTTATATACACAGTTAACTTCATTTGGCTTAAAATTCGCTTCAAATTGTGAATTTTATCTTTGCCTTTAAGGGAACTTATTGTTAACAGCAATCATTATGTTTGATTGAACAAATTTGACATGAATAACAAAATGGTGAAAGTGGTCAGCAACTATTGCACCTCATCTGTATTATTTGCTGTACCCTCTTTTAATGATTATACCAACATTGATGTTTGATTAATGTGGTAACAGCAATACCAGAGGGGTCGACAGTAACCGAGGGGTCGACATTGTAATCACACTATCATCAATACCCTGATAGTGAGGGCATCTCATCCATTCGCAAGAGGTAACAAACGACTCACTATTCGCTTCCATGCATTGCTCCTTTGCAAAGAACGCAAACAGAGCACTTCAGTTATATTGCATAGACCATCAGCGCAAATACAAATATTTGACAGCTACAGATATAAAAGGATAACCACAAAACTGAATGTGATGGATAAAAAAAACCAACACAAAACAATGCCTAAATATTACCCCTTGTGTAAGCAAATACCGGAAATGGAACAGTTATACTTTATTGTTATCGAAAACCTAAAATTATTACATTGCCCATAGTGTTAAGAATATTTGTTCTTTTCTACAACAAGCATCATGTCATAGTCTCAATATATTGCTAAATGTGTTTCATTTTGTCTGTAATACAAGATTGCAAAGTCATACTATTTCATATGTTGCCTACCATTTGACCATGAGATACAGTAAGAAGGTGATAAATATTTATGGCGCAATTAACTATGCACCAATAAGAATTAATCTCCTATTGAGTTCCTGTCGGGTCCAATACATCATCATCATATAATCTCCTTGTATTATTTGTGTAGCATTATCATCCCAAATGTAATTTGAAAATTCAAACTATCTGCAGTAGATAACGAAATCATACACATTCTTACAATGGATTCATACATTTCGGTAGAGATACGAACGCTCATTTGTTCATCGATGAAAACTGAACAAAAATGTTGATGAACAATCAAGCTGCTCATTGACCATCTGACCGACTCACACGTAGGATATATCGTGCAGCTATATTGTACTTTGCCAGATCCATCTTAAAAAGCTTTCATATTCAGAAACATTCCTTCGTTATAACTGAACTTTAATGTCAGTGTGATTTACAAATGATATGTGAGACAAGCTATGTATGAAGAAAGGTTAAAGTGAACTGGAATAGATTAAGTTAACCAGAAATACGGTCCATCTACAACTCATGATCAATAGTACCCTTGGCAATAAGGTGTAATTAATTCGACGATGTCAGTTGAGCCTATGGTGCCTCAAGAGAGCTGGGAAATGCAATCCCCTGATCCCCAGAGTACCTGTTACGCAGTCAGTTACGGGGGAATGATTACACTGGCGGGTCCTCACTGCTTTTACCATCACACATCAGATCAAATGCGTATATAATCAGTAGGAATGTATCTATGACTAATGTTAGCATATAATCACTTTTCTGTATCTGAATAAAAGCATACATATGAGAAATCAACCGGTACCATTACGTTATACATTAGCACTTGCAACATCGTACAATATCATGCAACATATATCAGAAGACAATTTTGTGCAATTCATTGTCAGTTCGTGCAGCGCCGCGCAACACTTCACGTTTTAGTTCAAATATGCTGGCTATGGGGAAATGTAGACGAAAGTAACCTGATAGTACATCCGACACAAAGAGGTCGATGCCCGGGGCCATCACAGCAGCTTACTATGTGGTACACATTGTCAGTTTATACTCAAAATGATAAATGACAGGTATGGGTCGATCTGCACATAAATGATAAATATGATCAGTGTTTTTACTGAACAAATTGCCCTATCATATCCAATATTGCCAACTGGCATAAATAGGACGGCGCAAGAATGCTTTACTTTCCGTGAGTTTATCTGTGGTCATCTGATGTTAAGGCTAGACGAACGAAGATCCTTAGCATATTTGTCGAGTCTACAAACGAGATAAATGGTAGGGTGATACATCCAAAGTAAATGAGTTTATAATTGATATATAACCTTCTGGGTAAATGCGTACACGTCCCGAAGACTATGCTGTACCTTGGTGCGAAGAATATTTTCCTTCAGCAGGGTGTTGTAAATCATCCCAAGTTTCTATTCTAACGCAAACGTAATTTTGGCATTGTTTTTTTAAAATGTACAGCAATGCCGATACCAAAATGTTTATGCAAATAGCCACAAATTATAAAAATACCAAAGTTGATTCACGCCATATCTTTACAAACTATCTGCTCAGTAAAGCATTCCTGTAAGGCATTCAAAATATCCCGCCTCCCGTCACCCTCCACACGAACACTACCACTGTTATTGGACAAGTGTGGTTGAAATTAAGGATCGATGTCGCTGAATCAAGGTAACAAAATGACGAATGTGCACGGATCCCGGAGATTACAGAAAATCCAAGGTCATACACCATACCATAATGGAGGACCTCTGCAACTGAAAGTTAATTAATATTGTGTGCGATCCTGTGAACTTCTAAGCAAACGAAGATCATACAAGTACACAGGTTGGGTCACGTATTCAACACAATCTATTTTTACCAATGGAACATGATGCCTAATAAGTACCAAGTACAAATTACTTCAAGGGGTCGATTAGGGCAACATGGATTAATATTGACCTATAAATAACACTATTATGTTAATTAAAGTTACAGTGCTTCACAGTTACGTTTTGCGTCAACGTGCTTGAGATTGAGGCTTTATCAAATATCACTGTATGTGTATTCTTGATATTGCTGTAATTCTATAGAGAGTGGTGGCTCTTGAGACCAGCCTGTGTGTAATTGAACACTCAACAATATAATCATTATGACATTGTCTTCCTGAATCATTTGCGTAGCCAATTCATCCCACATGTCTGCAAATTCAAACTACCTGCAGCAGAATACACAGTTTTATAATCACCTAAGCTTTCTATGTATTACGTGTATTTTCTGTTTAATAAGATCGTCAATATGCTGCAAGCTGGAATTGCAGCAATGTAATATCGTTGATGAATGAATCAATCAATACGTAGTATGGAACTGCTGCCTTATTTCAATATAAAAGATATGAAGTCTGCTGCATCCCAACAGCTGACAACGTTTTTCCTATGGTTATCCCTTTGTTTCCTACAACAACCATCGCATCAATTAAATATATTAGTTAAATAAATTGTTTCTCCTATTTTCAGTGAATTAATGCAATACATCATACTACAAATTCACTTACGAGAGGATGATTAGACGTAAGGATCTTTTCTCACGTCAGATAGAATGACTATAGTATCAGTAAGACTCAATTGGTTAGCAGGAAATCGGTGTCCGGTTTCTGATTTCCCCTCAACGATTTCTTTGATTGACGTTATGTACGTGAATATACCCAGTAATTGCTCCACATTGAATTACCAGACATAAATTCATATAACAATCTTAAACGCGTTTCTACGTGACTCTGTGAAAAGGTGACCCACTGCCGGTTATTTACACGAAATAAAGAGGTGGACTCTTCTTTGACGAAAGCCTTTGTAGAATGCGCCGCGTCGCTGCAGGCCACAGCTGTAATAAGAATGATCTGATAGCTACTAAGCAGCAATATACGTGCATCACCAATGAGAATGAGAAACCTATCAATATTTGCTAATTACAAGCCATTAAGCGGATAAATGATAAACCCGATCCTGCGAGTTCAAAAATACATGACGTAATTCACTCTCGAGCTCACGTGAAGTTATAAAATATCGCTTCTGAAGGATATACAAAGTTAATAACCACCAAGAAGGAATTATATAATAATACTGATTAAAAAGTGGCCTGGCTATAGAGTCATGGAAGGGATTACAGCCTCTTCGTGGTCAAACTTCAAACAAATGTAGTCACCATGAATCACAGCGTCAGCTCTGTAACCTATCCCCGGTGATAATAGCATATATATGAGCAATAAACCAAACGTTTTTTAATTATCACTCATCACTAAGCGTACAATATCACGCAACATATATCAGAAAATATATGCTGCGAAGTAGTCGCCAAAATACATGTCAAATCGCTATAAATGGATGTTTTATTTCATCTAAACCTCAGGTCCCCATGTACTGGACGTGGCAGCGAGCTGATTTTACTTCCGTATATATTAAGCAGTTGCGTGATGAGACAAATTCACAATGAAGATATGTTGATAGAAACAGGCCATCCGCTATCACCATCGATTGCATTTACCAATCTTTTGGGTTCCGCCTCTTTAAGGGCCAAAAGGTTTGGCTCAAAACAAGTTTGCAATTGTACCAATTCGATGATTGCATGATAGATTCAAAAAGAGTCGTAATCTACCACTGCAAGGCTGATATATCTAGAATGTATTTCCACATACAACCAAAGATTTGCATCCCTGTCACTCAAATCTTGAATAAGGTAAACCAACAGTAAATTTGAGTAAGAAATGTAATCAAATATAGCGCTGTACATCCGGGAAACATCATCTATATCATAGAGAATATACACACCAAGGGAAATGCGCGCCTTCATAAACTCATTTAGCACACCATATATCCTGACGGAAGCCACCCTATGTAGCATCGTCTAAGATATAGCTACCGTGGTTTTCAAAACAAGACATTGTTCAAGATGATCAGTTGCAGGGAATAGTAATTAGCGCTCAATGAGATTATTTGCTATCGAAGAATATTGGTGAAAAAGAACGCAACCACTTGCATAAACGGGTTAACTGTTAATAACACAGTTGATTTGCACAGAAAGTAGGATCTATCAGCTTGCCCCATTATCACTTATTGCCGAGACATTTTCAGCATGTTTGTTTTTATGCCATTCTATCATGCGCATCTGTATTTTTTGGCTTCTGTGAACTGAGGTTCTCACAGAAGGAAGCGATGAGCTTAATTCAATGTATGTAGCCCAAAGCTACTATGGGTTAGCAATCAAGTGGTGCCAAATATGTGTGGGCATTTAGCTCGCACAATAGTGTATCAAACTGATATGTGAATAAGTTAGTGAATCACTCTCTTATCATGTCCGAATAATTGGACCTTGGGCGATTCATATAAGTGGTTGACAAAATTGTCTCCTGTTGACACTATCGCAAAAATAGTAGATTTCCTAATGTGCTTAATTATATACCCAAATGCTTAATTATATGCCCAAAGTCCTTATGCAAATTGACGATTGAGTAAGCCGCAAGAAGCCGGGGTTGCAAGAAGGTTTCCAGAATACCCACAATAGATAAATTGGGAACAATTCAATTTTTCTTTTAATTATAATGATGGTATGGGTTTTTTATTGATCTAATATATTCGCGCAGATATTGCCAATCTGCTTATTTGTCGATATATCAATAGTCATATTAAATTTCAATGAGCGCGTTACTCAATGAACACAGAATAAGACCCATTATGCATTGTCACAGAGGGATGCATATACGCTGTAAACCTGCTATTATTTTATCTTTTATCTGCCATGGCTATGAAGTGACTGCGTACCTGAATAAGAGGAGTTATACCTGTGTTAACATCGTTCTCATGTCAACATAACGTGCGCAAGGGTAGAAATTAATTTTAAGGGTGTGCAGTGCTATTTTATATATCACTTGTACAGACATACAAACTAATATAAGTTATATAAATGCGAAACATATTATGCGCTACGCTACGTCAAGCACATATTACGAAATACACCACATTATCTCTTAGGCGAGTCAAAGTAAGGTTTCACCCCAAAAAAATTGCAATAAAAGTTTTTTTTGTTTTTTTGTGTTCAATTAGCTGTACGTAAGCGCATCCTAAAAGTTTACCAAATTTGAGCCGCCGGAAAGTGGTGAAATTACATAATATCCAATATGGCCGCCATTGAATTATGAATGTACAGCAAACTTTTTAATGGTTGGTTTTAGACCCCATAAATGTATTACAAACATATATAAATGTGATACCTTAGATTCAAATAAGGTTATGATGAATTCACCTGGATGTCCCTATGACGTAGTATTGCATCATCATGACGTAGTGGGTTGCTGAATAGATCAAGACCGCCAGAACTGGTAGAAAACCAACATTTCGGCTCTTGATAATCAATCAGATGTACATACACAAGGAACCACAACTTGGAAGGGCTATTGAACCATCTACGTCATGGTCATACACCATACGTCACACATCATAAATTACCAAAATGTCCCAAATAATTGACATAGTACACACCTGAATTTTCTTATCAAGTTCAAGTGCCATTCACACAATATAATTGTTCAAAACACAGCATGGTTATTATCATCACAATCTTCTTCCTCGGAACCGTCTATGGCAGAATCACTATTATGCGGATTGTAACATGACTCAGCTTGGCAGGGTCCACAAGCAGAAGTACATGGAAGACCTGCAACTACATCGAGTATTACTACAACCTGTTGTACAGTTACAATGGATAACCTTGAGAAGCCTTTCTGGTCAGTCATAACAGGTAACAAAATGTTGTCTTCACACTTCCAACCCCAGTCCTTTGGGTCCATGTTTACATCCTTTCCCATCCACACCATGATCTGATAAAATGAACGTTGAGAGTGGAACTTTGCCGCAGATACCGTTGGGGGCAATTTCTCAGGCTTCACAAATGATTTAGCAGATGAAACCTTTTTAGCAAGCAATGTATTTCTAAGGTTTACCAGAGATGTGCAAGCTTTTCCTCCAAACAAAGAAACAAAGACTTTGCATCCTCAATCAACTATTGTTGCCACATCCTGACCAGCTGTAGTAAAGGTCTTTGCACAAGCTCTTATCTGAGAATCGTTTTTCATCACTTTTTGGAAAAGGGATTTCTTGCCAATACCATAAATCCTGGAAGTGCTATCACAATCTGTAAAAGCATGTACAAACAGCAGCTGTGAAGATATGTCATTTCCCAAGAGTTCCTTCAGACGGACAATATCATATACATGTTTTGCTTTCTTTTTGTCCGAACGAAAGTAGAGTTTCTTGCTGTCCCTCTCAGTGTAATGTAGAAGCAGAACCAGAAGGTCCGTGTCTTCCCCAATTAAAGTTGTGTCTCGAACTTTTGCAGATGTTGTTGCTGCCTTCACAATATGAACATCTGCATCTCCATGCGAATTGATGACTTCGCAACCCCTCTGTTTCAGTTTGTCACTGATGAGGAGGATTAGTTTCTGTTTATTAGAGTCTCTTGATAAGAAATCCTCCATTCTGCCAGAGGAAAAGACGGTATTCATTTCAAAAGACACAAGCGGGTGTGATTTCGTTTGTCGTCTCTGATGTTCATTGTCCTTGATGCTAGGCTCTTCACTGTATCCGTCAAAAACTACTGTGGCTTGTCGATACTTGGAAAGGGTGAGATTGGCATGCTCCTCGGCAATTTCCTCGTAGGTCATCCCTTTTTTCCAAGACAGACGGTGAAGTAAGGAGCCTCCGTCAAGCACAAAATGTTCGGAATCTGGCGTCGAATCTGTTAGAACAGCCTTGCTGGAGCTGGAGGATTCATTTCCGTAATCCCGTAGAGCATCAGTCAACTGTGGCTTGTCAGCCTTCTGGAACACATGTTTTGCCGCGAATAGGGCAGGAGGATATGGACTTAGTTCGTAGTCCATGATATCTTGCAGTGTCAAGTCGCCAGCTTGTGAAACTACAAGACATCTCTGGAACAGGAGTTCAGAATTTATCATTTGTTCGGTATTCGCTTTCACTGACGATGAGTCACCAAGAGTCTTGACTTTGGCCTTTCGCATAAAGGAATAAGTGAATATTGGCTGCCCAACCATTTTTTGTACTATGGCCTTGCCGACAGCTCCATATTCATGTACATTGACATCTGCGTTGGCCACTACACCAGTCACAACATTTCTTAATGAAGAATCCTCAGCAAATGGATTGCAGTCAACTAATTTTTGCATCAGTTTAGTACTGTCCACATGATCACGTTGCACCCTTGGCACTGTGGCGTCTTTGTGCTGTTCACTTGAGGTAAATGATTGTTTAGAGAACTCTTGCATCGCAAGGTTGTACGCAGATGACACGGATGATGACAGTGTCCAGATGGTCCTTAGTTCCTCTGTCATGCCACTTCCTCTGGTTAGACCACCGCTACTTTGGAGGGAACGCATGAGAGTCTGTTCAATAGTTAGATCCGATCCCAATCCTGCCCAGAACTGGTCTGTCCTCCTAATAACATGTAGACTGTTTTCAAATTTTGTAACAATGTCTGGATGCTTGTGACCTAGTTCATTCATGCACTGTAGGTAGAGGTATGCAGACTTAACATAATTGAAATGTCGGAATGCAATCAGATACTGCACTGAGATGCATTCTCCAGTCGCCTTAGCGATCAACCGAAACAGTCCTTAGTAAGAGCATGAATATAATGAAATCATATAAAACACAAGAGTGTGCAACCACAAGTGGGCACAGCTCATTCGAAGATGATGGACCTTTCCCTTCCGATTAATCCTATATACAGGGACGGTATATATTTTCATGGGTAGAACCCTTTAAACATGTGATAGCACTGAAACAAATTATCTACAATTTTCACTGCTTTTGAAATGAGCAGCTTCCTATAGTAGGCTTCTGGCAATTTTGAATATTTCTAGCTTTGGCTTCCCATATAATGTAGGCATGCCATTGAACCACACGGTTTCACTTTCATTATGACTATTCTATCTACTCAGGCCTGAAATGGGCCTATTTTAATCTTGTTTCACCTACCTTCAGGGTCAGGAGATGCTGAAGATAATTGGTAATATCAGAGTTGTCTACATGATTAGTTTGTTTTTGTTGATTTCAGGAATATTGTGTTAACAAGAGATAATGAAATAATGAGCTGCTTTTGTTTTGATCTTAAGTCTTTGATGAAAGGATAGATGGCAGCACTGTAATCATATGGAGAGCTAATTAGTAAAATAATTACATTGAAAATCAATATTTACCTGTATCCTTATCCTTGTTAGTCTTTATAATAAGGGCTTGTATGCTGGCAGTAACAACCAAATGCCAATTAGAAATGTGATTGCTTTAGATAGCATGGGTCGGGATGGAGGGGGAGTGGCCTCATTGGACGTTGGCGGGGTGGGGTGGGGGTCAGCTAGGATTACTCCTAACGAACAGGGCACCTTCATCAGAATTCTGTCTCAATAACACTGAGCTGAAATGAAAAAAACCCAACTCCTAAAGCATGCTTACAACAGCGTTTTCGTGTGAGAAATATCAAATCATGAGCCAAGGAGACATTTCAAACAAATACCAAACTGGGGTAAAAATCCTGAAATTGACCAAGATTTACCCTCCAATTTTAGGGAACCTTTGCTATCTTAATGTTCAGACCTTAAAGAACAATGAAAAACCAAGAAACAATAGTTCTTGCAATTCCTTAATTAATTGGGAAATATAAGGTTTCCCTAATATGTATGCAAAATGCCAGTTTTGGGGTAGGGGTGCCCCTATTGCACCCCCATCGGGATGTCACACATGAAAGAAACCAGGTTCAGGTGAAAGGTTGACCTCAAAAACATTAGAAAACATACTTACATAATCAGTTTTGGGTGAAAAATGGCTGAGTTATGGACAGCCAAAAATATTCAAGCATTTTAACAATTTTGGCGGCCATCTTGGAAATTGCCTAATTAACCCACTTTCCGGTCATCCGAGTTTGGTAAACTTTTAGTATGTTAATCTACAGAAGTTTAGGAACCAAAAACAACCAAGAAACGTTTTCTTGCAATTTTTGGGGGGTTGACCCCGATTAAATTCCAAATAAAGCATTAATCCTCAAACAAACCGATAAACATTAGCATAAATCAATTATGGAACCAAATTTGCTATGAATGAATCCATTGCATCACACTTGCAACAACGCACATTTCGGCAAGACACAAAGCAATTTGTAGGAATTAAATTATTTGCAAATCACAAAACATGAAAATTATGAAAGCCGTGCTTACTTCCATTTCAGTAAGCAAACACTTGAGAGTGACGACCCTGCAGAAGTCTAGGCACGAATGGTAAATAATTCAGCGTACATGACAAGGGCCAATTTGATTTGAGGCCATTTTATTTTGGTAGAGATAAGCATCATCATGTCCACCATATCCTCCGACACGAATAGTTTTACAATACATGCACTAGCATGCATGCCTCAGTCCAGTGCCACGAGATTTATTCATGAACAAATGGTGCGAGCGATAGTAGCCGTCATTAAAGGAATAGCGCCTGGATGACAAGAGTTTATTGCAGCACTGCATTTTATTTCAATGTTATTTGATGTTATGCATAATACGATCATCTAAACATTCTATGTATTACCTACATTATCATAGTAATACAATCATGGAGGTAGCATGTAGAAATTGCACGTTTAAGATTTTCGTTAATCGAAATATGCTTATGCAGCTATATAACAAATCCATGAGGTATAATGCATCAATCAATCAATACGTCGGTTGGGACCGTCGCATTATTGTAGACTTCAAAGTCTAAAATCAGATATTTGTAAATTAATCCTTACCATCTTTTCTATGGATCAGAGCTGTTATATACACAGTTAACTTCATTTGGCTTAAAATTCGCTTCAAATTGTGAATTTTATCCTTGCCTTTAAGGGAACTTATTGTTAACAGCCATCATTATGTTTGATTGAAAAAATTTGACATGAATAACAAAATGGTGAAAGTGGTCAGCAACTATTGCACCTCATCTGTATTATTTGCTGTACCCTCTTTTAATGATTATACCAACTTTGATGTTCGATTAATGTGGTAACAGCAATACCAGAGGGGTCGACAGTAACCGAGGGGTCGACATTGTAATCACACTATCATCAATACCCTGATAGTGAGGGCATCTCATCCATTCGCAAGAGGTAACAAACGACTCACTATTCGCTTCCATGCATTGCTCCTTTGCAAAGAACGCAAACAGAGCACTTCAGTTATATTGCATAGACCATCAGCGCAAATACAAATATTTGACAGCTACAGATATAAAAGGATAACCACAAAACTGAATGTGATGGATAAAAAAACGAACACAAAACAATGCCTAAATATTACCCCTGTGTAAGCAAATACCGGAAATGGAACAGTTATACTTTATTGTTATCGAAAACCTAAAATTATTACATTGCCCATAGTGTTAAGAATATTTGTTCTTTTCTACAACAAGCATCATGTCATAGTCTCAATATATTGCTAAATGTGTTTCATTTTGTCTGTAATACGAGATTGCAAGGTCATACTATTTCATATGTTGCTTACCATTTGACCATGAGATACAGTAAGAAGGTGATAAATATTTATGGCGCAATTAACTATGCACCTATAAGAATTAATCGCCTATTGAGTTCCTGTCGGGTCCAATACATCATCATTATATAATCTCCTTGTATTATTTATGTAGCATTATCATCCCAAATGTAATTTGAAAATTCAAACTATCTGCAGTAGATAACGAAATCATACACATTCTTACATAGGATGCAAACATTTCGGTAGAGATACGAACGCTCATTTGTTCATCGATGGAAACTGAACAAAAATGTTGATGAACAATCAAGCTGCTCATTGACCATCTGACCGATTCACACGTAGGATATATCGTGCAGCTATATTGTACTTTGCCAGATCCATCTTAAAAAGCTTTCATATTCAGAAACATTCCTTCGTTATAACTGAACTTTAATGTCAGTGTGAGTTACAAATGATATGTGAGACAGGTTATGTATGAAGAAAGGTCAAAGTGAACTGGAATAGATTAAGTTAACCAAAAATACGGTCCATCTACAACTCATGATCAATAGTATCATTGGCAATACGGTGTAATTAATTCCACGATGTCAGTTGAGCCTATGGTGCCTCAAGAGAGCTGGGAAATGCAATCCCCTGATCCCCAGAGTACCTGTTACGCAGTCAGTTACGGGAGAATGATTACACTGGCGGGTCCTCACTGCTTTTACCATCACACATCAGATCAAATGCGTATATAATCAGTAGGAATGTATCTATGACTAATGTTAGCATATAATCACTTTTCTGTATCTGAATAAAAGCATACATATGAGAAATCAACCGCTACCATTACGTTATACATTAGCACTTACATCATCGTACAATATCATGCAACATATATCAGAAGACAATTTTGTGAAATTCATTGTCAGTTCGTGCAGCGCCGCGCAGCACTTCACGTTTTGGTTCAAATATGCTGGATATGGGAAAATGTAGACGAAAGTAACCTGGTCAGTCAATAGTACATCTGACACAAAGAGGTCGATGCCTGGGGCAATCACAGCAGCTTACTATGTGGTACACATTGTCAGTTTATACTCAAAATGATAAATGACAGGTATGGGTCGATCTGCACATAAATGATAAATATGATCAGTGTTTTTACTGAACAAATTGCCCTATCATATCCAATATTGCCAACTGGCATAAATAGGACGGCGCAAGAATGCTTTACTTTCCGTGAGTTTATCTGTGGTCATCTGATGTTAAGGCTAGACGAACGAAGATCCTTAGTATATTTGTCGAGTCTACAAACGACATAAATGGTTGGGTGATACATCCAATGTAAATGAGTTTATGATTGACATAGAACCTTCTGGGTAAATGCATACACGTCCCGAAGACTATGCTGTACCTTGGTGCGAAGAATATTTTCCTTCAGCAGGGTGTTGTAAATCATCCCAAGTTTCTATTCCAACGCAAACGTAATTTTGGCATTGTTTTTTAAAATGTGTGCGATCCTGTGAACTTCTAAGCAAACGAAGATCATACAAGTACATAGGTTGGGTCACGTATTCAACACAATCTATTTTTACCAATGGAACATGATGTCTTATGCCTAATAAGTACCAAGTACAAATTACTTCAAGGGGTCGATTGGGGCAACATGGATTAATATTGACATATAAATAACACTATTATGTTAATTAAAGTTACAGTGCTTCACAGTTACGTTTTGCGTCAACGTGCTTGAGATTGGGGCTTTACCCGGTATTAAGCGTGTGTTATCGCATATCACTGTATGTGTACTCTTCATATTGCTGTAATTCTATAGATAGTGGTAGCTCTTGAGACCAGCCTGTGTGTAATTGAACACTCAACAATATAATCATCATGACATTGTCTTCCTCAATCATTTGCGTAGCCAATTCATCCCACATGTCTGCAAATTCAAATTAACTGCAGCCGAATACACAGTTTTAAAAATTGAAACAATGGATTCGAACATTTCGGTAGGGACAAGAACGCTCGTAAGCATTGTCGATAAATGATCTGAGCAGCACCTTCAGAGCTAATTGCATAACACCGCTGCAATTAAGCTGCTCATGAAGCATCTGACTGATTTCAATGTTGTGGCGAATTGCTCCGAAACTATATTATGCAGCCAATATTTACTTTGTCAGATCGCAGCATTGTAACCAATGAATAATCACATAAATTGAGATTGCCATTTATTATTTATGTATTGCAATAACATACCGAGCTTAGCCAAGCTTTTTGACGTGGAAAAAGACATTAGTTTACAACAAACAGACGATCGTTTATGGCCCGATGAGTGCAATGGATCAGATGAATAATTATTTAAAAATGTCATCGCATAACCGCGCGTGATTGCATTTATATCACAGATAGTATTTGCCGGTAGTACAGAATAGAATAGTTAATCAAACAGCTTGTTGTCAGCTTAGTTATCTATTATACTAACTCGTAAAGCCATTAGCCTGTTAACTGCTTAGAATCGGTACAGGAAACGACGCGTGCTATAACATGGATGTAAAGCGCAACATCGCAAAGGGGAGGGGCGTCCTTAAGTATTGTTATTCTGCCCAACTTAGATTCCTAAAAGGCCATCTGGTTAGGTGTCGTTCAAGGGTGGTGAGTGTATTATGTTCTAGAAGCATTTATCTGGACGATCCGCGGCAAAGATGATAAATTCGTAATTAAAGAGATTATCTGCTATTGAACAAATCGGTTGTTGTGCACACATACACACACGCGTGAACCGACGGATTTCTTACCAAGCCAATTTGCGTGGATAGTATAATTTCCCTTTGGTTAAAGATTGTAAGCAGACACATCTGACAAATGTATTTGTTATTTTGTGTTTACATAATTACTATAACCTGCTTATTAATATTCAAATGACAACTCTTAATATGGATCAACCCAAATGCTAATTACTTCGACGAATAATGTGTGAAACAATATCTTGGGTGCTCTCCAAAATGTCAAATTACCATAGACATGCAGTTAGTCCTGTGTATTTAATAATGGCTAGGCTGTAACAGTAAAGACCAGTAATAGTCAGATGCCCATCAAAACTTAACCTGCAACGAGGACCACAACTAACTGTCAAACATTGATGAATTCTGACGGAATTATCAATCTTTATGTTGCATACTTCATTCATGCAACACAAACCAGTACTTTGCCTACCAACCCCTACCCCACCGACTCCCGAATACCCTACGTTTATCAATTATTCATCGCCGGTCATATCATGTGAAGGCTACACGCACAAACAATCCTTGATCAACACTCTTTATGTAATTGTTCCTTGACCGCATATTTGTTTATCATCTAACGACAACTAAAAGTAAATATTACTTGTAGTTGTCGTTAGTTGATAGAGCATTTACAAATACATATTATATTGATCGTCATAGTTGAAGAGCGATGTTTAGACAGAAATGAGTTGGACGCACATCAATTGCTTCTCCTAAGGCATCTAGTCGCCGATACACAAACACACAAAATACACAGGACCGACAAAGTGACTGAGAAGGTTACCATCTTAGTTCCTCTCTGTCAATTATACATTGACCGAGGAAGGACGGTCAATTGCATGAATGGGTTGTTAACACCTGCAATATTTATGCGTATATTTTATATACTTCTTCTATGTTATCGCCCACTCTCGCCAATAAACTGCGGAATACTTTGTTGTCCCCTTTTGTAAACCCCATTTTTCATAAAAGGCAGAACATAATGTTCTGTTTTTTTACATACACACCACCGCCGCTATTAAATGTTTAATAGAATAACTGCAGCAAATCAACGTACCAAAATCGATTCTAGCTTTACTTTTTAACCAAATCAAAGTGTGACAGTCTTTATCATTTAGATTTTATGTAGTAATCCATAATAAGCGTTGTCAACCGCCCCGCAAGAACCAAACCTTGGTATCTCAAGTAAATGTTCCGAACGTGTCAGTTTCCAAATTAAATAGTCCTGGTGTAGCAAGGTTGGTAAACATTCCACACCCATCAATTCCCATAACAATTAACATCAGCCCGTTTGATCTTCAATCAAAGCTTAAGGTAATTGTACTTCCATGCTTGCTGACGACGCCATACTTGAATGAATTCCTCCGTCCCCAGAATTAAAAAAAAAACAGTATTAGGGCAACGCGGTAGTCACCGTCGTACGGACAAAGTTGAAATGCCAATCCCTGTGCGGTACGTCGCAGTTTGGAATTCCAGCTTAGCAGTGACCTCAGGACATCATCAAAGTTACTCTATACCGTAGATTTGGAATTTATATTCGGACTTGCTGGATGCGGAATCCGTTTCCTCACATTTCGAAATAAGCATCCGCTTTCCAATTACCATTCAACTGACGTCTCGTCTACATCACTACGACCATTAAGAGTGTCTACATTCACGCCGAAAAAAAGGATGCGAAATCCGTTTCCTCACATTTCGAAATAAGCATCCGTTTTCCAATTACCATTCAACTGACGTTTCGTCTACATCACTACGACCATTAAGAGTGTCGACATTCACGCCGAAAAAAAGGATTACTTGAAGCGTAATGAAGTCGAAATATCCCATTTCAGACACTTATCTATGTTTTAACTTAATTGCCCTTTACCCTCCCCATGGAACACTTCCAGTCTGTATAATTGAACATCTGCGGTACGACGTTGCTGAGTCAAGGTCACAAAAATTAGTAATCGCCATGGATCCTGTAAAATACAGAACAACCAAGGTCGCACCAAGTATCATAATGGGGTCCACCTGCTTTTGCATATCAATCACAACTTGTCCCCAATTTAAATACGATATTGTGGTTAACCTAAAACACAAAGGTCAATTCGTTCAAGTACACAATTTGTGCTGTTCGTTTAATACAGTCTATTGTCATCAGTAAAATATGGTTAGTTTATCTCCGTTTCCATGTACGCACAGCTACGTCTGTATGATATTTAATGATAACAAATCACAGTTTACTCGCATATCACTGCGCGTATCGGCCCAATAGACCTAGCGTGTATAAACGAGGGCTCAGCCAATTATGCAATTGATAGAAACGACTAATTGTGGTCCCATGGCAGATGAATCCAGGTCGTATATATTAATTATCTTCTAAATATGCCCGTCCTGTGAATATTATGATGGATATAGGTGGCTTATGAAAAGGAACTATGATGAGTTGTATTCGGCACACCAGTGTACATTGATGAAAAACTTGAAACGTATTCCATACGGGGGAAATTTCAACTGGTTTACTTGATGTAGGCAATCCTTCCTAACAAAATAATCAAATGCATATAGCATCAACATTCTGTTCGATAATTTTAGTATAATATCCAAACTCTTTCTCGTCGTTTGTCACAGTACTGTGGAATATCGCTCGTGATTTCTAGTTCCAGGAATATGCCAAACAGTATCAATGTCTGGGTTGACGAATAACATGTCACTGACTGTACTGACTCCAAGGTCTTGTCTTCTGAGGGAATACACACACCCATTCGTCGTGACGAGTATACACGATTTTGTTTTAATTGATTATTACGAACTCCGTTCCATACATCTGAAGTTTTATTTGAGTACAATAAGCATTGGCGTCAGGAACCGAACCACTCCCTCCCCTTTCTCACAATAAACAGATAACCCCTTCGCGTTATAAATCAGCGTTATTAGTTGGCCAATACGATGCGCAAGCAATAATGAACTCAACCATAAAATGACTCATCTCTTTGTCGATCAAACATATGCTATCGTTTGAATTACATCTTCCATAGGATTAGTTCATGATCAGATGAGCCTGCTACTGTATAAACTGTAAATGTCAATGCAAATCGTGACGGCAAGAACCCTCAACGACCTGCCTGCCTCCGACCAACTCTCATCAGCTATCTTATCGTCATGGGAACGGTGCACTCGGTGAAATATACAGTGATGCGTCATCTGCCGATGGCGACTGTCATGGGGAGGCATGAAACTGCAGCCCTCACAACTTGATGGAACCCTTGACGTTGGTGAGTGACCCTTCTTTCATTATTACACTACGGCGGACGCGCAGTGGTTAAATGTGTTCCATGTGTATGCAAATAACAGTAATATTTTATTGTTATTATAAAATCATTACATTGCACATCGTGTTCACAAGATATAATATCTCAACAACATGTGTCATACCATAATCGCTGTTCAATTGGAAAATATTGTCGTGTTACGTCTGTAGTCTGAGTTTACGCGCAATCCACAACATTATCGTCATGTGATTTATTCTATTTCATATATTATTCAGCATACGAGTATGAGATACAACAAAGAGGTGATCAATGTTTGAGGCTCAATATACTTAATCCTTCTAAGCATTCAATCATTTTTATTTTTCATTCATATCCTGTCTCCCTGGATCATTTTTGCAGCAAACTCATCCCGCATGACTGCGACTTTAACCAACTTGCAACAGATAACGCAGATATATAAATCTTAACAATGGTATCGATCATTACGGCGGCATCACGAACTCCCGTAAGCCTCTTCGATAAATTATACATGGCGCGACCTTAGAGCTGATTACATAGCACCGATGTGTATCCACAATTTTACGAATCAATAACATCTCACTCAGTTATCTGCCTGTTGACTACGTAACATTGCTGAATGATATGGGCACATTATATAAAACACGCAATGCCGTCAAAACACGCATTACAGCCCATGCAATGATGTAAAAACGGAGAATGGAATGTTCTTGTGTAATTTTCCAGACAAATGGTAGATTCAACCCGTATAATGATACCCATAACAAATGATTTGTGGTGTGTTGCGAAACAATTATTGTAGCTAGCATCAGGAGTTATATGTTTAAAAGATGTACTGCGTATAGTGGTAATGCAAATAACGATACATTATGCGCCATAATTGAATTACTTTCCTACATAGATCATCATTTGTCAAAACACACAGTCAAACCCATTATTAATTTACAATGTTGGAATAGTTTTTGCTATTATATAATTTGGATGCATTGTGCTATATTGCTGATCCGGTAATAATGCCAACATAAAGACCATTATTTGTCCTTTTCCCTCTAGCTCCCTGCTTTGATAGAATTCCGTGTACATATTATAACTATTGACTATGGAATTAACTTGCAATGCTTCTTATTCGGTATAACCCAGTGTTTCTGTACATAATTCTTGCTGAGTTTCCCGTCCCTTTAACCAGACAACTTTGTTGTCTGACTTTTCAGATGTTATTGTTTCGCATCACAGCGAGAAAACAGGGAGATGCGGTAATACCGTGAATTCCCGATGAGCCAAAGGTCTGCAAGCAAAGCACTCTTGAGAAAAACCCTGTTATAAAACACGCAAGCTGTGCTTGATATGAGGTGCCTCTATAGTCAAGCCATGTCATAGCTGCGCTGCACGGTGAGAGGCTTTCTCAAATCGACAAGGAATCTAGGAGATATTGAGTCACGGTGTCAGTTATCGCACAGCTTGCCGGCGATATGAGACAAAGTTTGACTGAGAGTAGGGTGCCATGCAATTGCAATGATTATCACCTGTTTGTACCCTTTGGTTGTAGCTTTGAGGCAGCAGCAAAAATGTGACTCGTGTTTTGTTCCTCAACTATCGTGTTGTATTCCTCAACCTGGTAACCTTCGCCTTTGACCGGAATATTTTTAAAGGCATTCACATTCAGAAACCCCACTTGGCTATCAATAACCAATGCAAATAACATTCACAAATGTCGAGTGAGGTAGACTTTGTATGCAGAATGATAAAAAGTGAATTAGAATTATCTGAAGCAGTAAATCGGAGATCTAACCCATCGACAACTCATGGTCAACAGCACCCTTGGGAATAGATTGCAATTAATTCGACTATGTCAATCGAGCTCATGGTGTCTCATGGGAGCTGGCATATGCCATCCCGGGAACCCCAGAACACCTGCTGCACATTCTGTTTCGAGAGGAGGAGGATGTTGATGATGATGTTTGATGAGACGATGATGATGATGATGATGATGATGATGACGATGATGACGATGATGACAATGATGACGATGATGATAAGGGCAGGTCCACTCAGCTCATATCAGATAAAATGCGTATTAAATCAGTGAGGCTAAAATTATACGCGCTTTCATGTATAATATTGATCATATACAAATGACCTGGTCGTTTACACGAAATATAGAGGAAGACCATTGTTCTGCCAAGGGCCATTGTAGAATACACCCCATTGCTGAATCATACAGTAGCGATCAGCATGGTCTAATATATATTGGCAGGGGCGTAGCCAGGCTCGAAAGAACGTTACGCACAGACGGGGAGAAATCTACAGTTCCAGACAATAAAATTTAACCCCCCTTAGCTTTTGACTTTGATGCCATTTTTGGCCATATTTATTTTTTAACTTTTCAAAATGATGTTACGCACGTGCGTAAGTGCGTATCGCTGGCTACACCCCCGATTGGAGTATTATAAAGAAGCAATATAAGTAGCAATATCTAATTAGTATTTAGACGGACACCTCGTAAGTGGTTGACCATTGCCTGATTTGTTGTACCAGTTCGAATGATAACGAAGTAATTATTTTAGTCTTCTGTCGCTAGTCTGCGTCCTGCACATAGGTACATGCATTTGTTGCTGGACAGCAGCTGCGAGTCAATGGGCACCTCTGATCCCATAGACCAGGATTCTATCACGATTGCATTGTAACGTGTTTGGAGTTTTAATGAAAAATTAGACATTGAAAACCATGCGGAAGACCAGAATTCCAGATACTTGCAGTTAATATTTCCTACATGTGCGCTGTTAATCCTAATAATGCTTTCTGATCTTTCTGATTTTTACCCTAATCGGAGGGGTAGATGGAAATACAATTGGGATACATGGAAAATGGTCCACTGATGATTTCATGATATTCGGGTGACGTAACATAATGTTGTATTTAAATGATCCCGGCTGCTCTTCGTCAATTCATGAAAAATAAACATAAACAAAATTGAGTAATATTTTTGTCCATGCTTTTTTCCATTTCTTGTTAAGTTTAAGGTTTTATTCTCTCAGTTGTTTTACAACATTGTTCATTCCTTTTTCCCTTATACTGCATGTAAGGTACCTTGATTGTATTTAGAAAACAGAACGCAAAAATTAGTACAAGACATGTCTTTATGCAAAAGGAACATGTCAAATGCAAAATATGGACAAACAACACCAGTCCACCCATGCTCTAGTCCTCATCCTTCTGGATTGCCGACTGGATCTGTGACTTGGCCTGCTCTCCACTCTCTCGGTGGGTGAGGCCAGCCAGGACCTCTGAGAACCAAGCAGGTCGCTGAAGTTTCTCCCTCCTCCGGTGCTGCTGTGGACGATGGGCATGGCCCTGCTGAGCACTCCCGAGGATGTGTACTGCCAGCTGCTGGTAGAGATAGGGGCGGACCTGACACGTAACGGACAAAGAACAAAAACAATGAAATATTAAGAGTAATAGACATAAAAAAACACTAATGATGTATCAGAACATTTAAGAATATTTATTGTAAAGGTTTACATACCGGCCTGTGAAAGGTTTGCTGCTGCTGCTGGGGGCGTGGATGTTGACCACAAGCTGCTCCTGCTGCTGCGGCTGCTGCTGTTGAGGGCGCTGTGGCATCTAAAAAACAATTCTGGCGTTACGGGGTGGCTGTTGGGCCAAAAAGCTGTACAGCTGCTGTAGAGGCTGCTGCTGGGTGGTGTTGTGCTGCCCACCAAAGCGCACGGCCACGATGAATGTCTCCTGCTGGTAGGCTCTCCACAGCTCTGGGGGATATCCTGTCCCTCTCCCTCTCCTGCTCTTGGGGATGCTTTTTCTTTCGTAGGGAGCTTCTTGTCGGTGCCCTGTTCTTCCTCTTCTGCCTTTCCTTACATGCTTTGGGCATCTTGTTGTACTTGTACTATTGATTTTGTACTATGACATTATGTAGAGCGCGAGTGCATAATCTGATGGATGATGCGATGAGCCACCTTTCACACTCTGCGAGCCCCGACGTCTGAGCGGCGTCTGGCCGATTTATGGATTGTCTGGGTTGTCCAAATTTTGGCCAGGTGCCCGCCTGAAGTATGCTAGACATCGGTAAGTTATCGGTCTATTTATTGGCAATCAGTTTGCGATGCGAAATGCCGCATCAGGTTTGTAGTCCGAGTTCAAAGAAACTTAATGCCCGATGCCCAAAAATGACCCGGCAGCCAGAAGGAGTCCCGTGGGACCCCAATCGAAATTGCCTAGAAATCCGTCGCATACTACTCGCAAACCCATCGCAAGCAAATTATGCCTTGAGTATAATAACGGAAGAAGTCCAGGTCAGATAAGCTCTAGAGTGATAGACTTTTAATAATAAGAAAAAGGGGAGATTCATACACTAGTTTGTGAGTGTCTGGTGATATAGCAGGCTGTTTGTTTGTCTGGAGGCTTTGTGGCGATTTAAAAGGGCGTGCATTGTTCATTAGGATTTGAACAATGATGGCAGATGTGCATTAAGTCGTGCGACATAATTCGACTGACATAAATATAATAAGTGTAAGAATAAATACGGTATTGCAATAAAAATAAGTCTTGTGCATCTAACAGTTAGTCAATGTAAAGTATGCAAAATACAAGATGGCCGCCATCGATATGATAGAATGCAATTCTCCATCACATAGAAGGGTACTCATTTTATGCGCATTTAGATACCGATCATTTAACAAGAAACACCTTGCCATCGTTCAACACATATAAGCACAGAATCAACCCTTAAGCATTGCAGCTTACATCTTTACGGAACGATGCAAGGCTATATGACCGTCTGTTTATCATGAACCAGCAATGAGGACGTGATCGTTGCCCGTGAGAATCAAACTTCTCCCCTAGTTTATCCGACTATACAAAAACCTCGGACAGGTACCAAATCAGACATTGGAGTATTCACATTTCTTAAACAATCACAGTGTGCTAGCGTTGACGGAAAGTATAGATCTGTCGAATCATAATGCCACTCCCTCGTCATAATGTACAGACGTTGGTGTAAATGCAATATTCGCTACTGTGGTAATAACCTGTGCTGGTATGCATAGTCAGTTGAATGGAAAAATAAACTGTAATGCACTCAACATAAATATAATGTCAATGCTTATATGTCTTATGTGTCTATCCTAGAAGTAAGATGATCGCAGGTTAATAATTGATAAACTTAGGAAACCTTAAACATTTTAGCGCCCTCATACGAGCTATTGGGTAGGCATATTCCTCGGCCAAAAAATATTCGAACCCGAATACAGCTCCATTGTAAATCTCGACAGTTTCATCGAGCAGAATGATTATAATTACCCAAGAACTTTTTGTTGATTAAGCGAGGCAAGCAAGGAAATAATAGCCTTTGTAAACGACGGAAAAACACCTTCATAGGCATTGTGACGCCTTAACGTTTGTAATGTTGAAAGTACTGCACCCAATAAATGGGACGAAATATTGTTGTTGCATTCGCAATATTTGTGTGACATGGCGTATAACAAAGCATGTCTGCGTCACTTTCAATTTCAAATTTGTTTTGCGATGAGTGAGACGAGTGCTGCTGCAAGACGAGTGCTGCAAAAATGGTCCACGAAACAATGATTGCAACGAGCATTTTAAGTGAGGTTTCATCGTGCCTTTGTCCGTTGGAGGGAAACGTTGTTTTTTGCTTCCCATCGTGAATGGCCTTACTCCTGTGAGACTCAAACAATCAGTATGCAAGGGATAAGCGTGTGTCATTCATATGCAATGAATGACAGAACATATTAATGCTGTGATGACAACTATCTCTCGTGACATTGCGAGCATAAATAGTCATGTGACACTCAGGTATTCATATCAATGACAACTATCTCTGGTGACATTGTGAGCATAAATAGTCATGTGACACTCCAGTATTCATACCAATACATATGATGAACATCTATTTAAATGAAGAACAATGTATGCCATGATGGTGCATATGTCATTTACTATTCAATGGCCTCAAATAAAATTGGTCTCTGTTATCTCTTTGGAATCATTTCTCGGAGGTGCGCCGAATGTCGCATGGCCATTATGTACACGAGATTGCTAACTGAAATGGTAGTGTTACCCACCTTCTAGTGTTTTTCTACATGATAGACAGCCGACCAAATCGCACCCAGGCTCATTTTAGCGATGATATATTAATGCAGGGGGTATGTAACGCATTTATTCCTTCAATGTTTGGTTCAGTGAATGATAACAACAAGGTGGTGCAATTGTTTTGTTAAATTGTTACCCGATTCATATGCTGTTTGAGGTAATAAATTCATATGCTAATCTTAGTAGGGATATGTTGTATATGTCTCTGTGTAACGTATGTTTACATATAAAGAAGCTTCACTTGAAGACTCATATGACATTCTGATTGAGGACATAATGCTTGGGACTATTGTATACTGCACAACTTTAACATCTCGTAGTGAATAGAGGTCATGCTGATTTGTCACTTAGAATTCATTACCTTATCGCTTGCACTAATACATGCAAACGATAGCTTGAAAACCGGTAACGTATTGGGTGTGCAAAACATTCCATTGAGATGGTTGCGTTGTGACTTATGCTTTTGTATTGTTCATGTGTGCATTAAAAGTTTCTTGCAAGAACTCTAAAAAAGATAGTTCCACTATCGTGTGCTGGTAAGATTCCGGATTCCATGATATCCCTTTGCTGAGAACAAAATGAGGAAATGGGCCTCGAAGAATTCTCTAATTGAAGCAAAGCTATTGTTACGAGTGTTGCACCAGAAACATGTTAATGGCTGGTTGAATAGCTGCTAGAAGATCATATCGGAATGGAACCCTGATTAGAAACTACGGGTATTACATATGCTTGCTGTAGCAGAAGGCAACATGTTAGACAAACTCATATGAACCCACCTTGTTGTAATTACATGGTCAGAGCTCTTTGAGGTTTTTCATGCATATCTTTTAATTTGCCACATCGGTAAAATCCTAATTCGGCAACCTCAGGGGAATAAAGGAATGTGTTAATAAATCTGAAATGTCCCTTTATGCGTTGGAATTAGATTTAGCCTTGGCTTAGTCCAGACTTGCATTACACAAACCATTTCCATACGAAAACAAAGAGTGACATTATGGCAGGTCATTACCGAAGGTCTCCGTGGTATATTTGAATTACGGAAAGGATCGCTGTGGATTGATTATGTCAGCTGTGGATATTCCGCGTTACTGAATCGGAAGCAACACCTAGTCGGATTGTGCTGAATATGTTAAAGAATTCTATTGGGAAATACTATCTAATTTGAGTGAGTCCCATTTTCTTTTCACACTGTTTACTTGGCGGATAGTGATTGGTGGCACTCAGTTAAGTGCACAGTGGTGCACTTTGGAGATCTGCCCTTCGATTGGTTTTTTTTCGGCATATAAAGAAAGAAAAGTAAGCCCGAATGCATGATTGTATTTACTTAGCTAAATCAACTGCATTGCTCTGATTCAACAACAGAACGTGATTCATGAGTAAATGTCAAACAAACAAGGGCTGATGATTTATCTAACGGCGTGTTCATTCTATTATGTGTCGCATTATAGAGTCGGATTGGGCCCCCTTTGCTATACACGAATCTCTTTATTGATCAACATATCTTAAATAGTTGGTCTCAAAATACTTTGCCTTTCACAAAATAACTATTGTGGGCAATCTAGATGTTAACCAATCTGCCATAGCAGTTTAATGAGTATCATGGACAGCAATATTTCGACAAATTGACGCAAGAAGCTATAACAATATAGTTCCTTATCGCCGCCTATATATTCATCCCTGCATTGCACTTGCGCTGTGTGTTGTTTTTAACATTAGAGACAAGTAAAATAAGGTTGCATTTTTCCCACTGATGTTAATCCATCTGTCTTGAATATTGGCGTAGCGCAATGATCTTTGGATGATACTAAACAATAAATATCAATCATTGTACTAAAGTAAGAAAACCTTGGTTGTGGTTGTGTCTTCCAAACGCTTTGACAATTAAAAACAGTTCACGTATGCTCTCAATGCTTGAGCCATCATTCCTTACTTAAATGGCTCATACCTCAGTTAAATATTATCGGGAACACCCCATTACCCGCAAATCAATGTAGATTCGACTTAAATTGCACCCCTCGCATTTATGCAGAATACTTTATACCTTCATGATTCAAATATGTAGAATCGTCATTGCCATTATACCACCCTCACAAAGCAGAAGATAAAATCCACAACCGCTCAGCACCTGCTACCAATAACTTTCGAGTCACAAGAGACCACGGCTGCTGTATACTCACTTAACATACATCGACCATTCGTCAGCTAGACGAGGTATAAATACTGATAACTACCCGATATCACAAAATATTCATGCAAATATATAATAATATCCCCGCCCATGTATCGTTTACCATGATTCAGCAATATTCATTTAGATTTATGGAAACTTGGGTAATTTGCGAACTACTATGCTGTGAAACAATGTTTGCACTCATCATAAAATCAACAGACATGTGCAGGAAAGATCATGAACTGTAGCTGTGAACTGTGAAATAAACTTACCTGTTCTTGCAGTAAAGCAACGAATTGCCAACGCAATTTTTAGTGTTGAACAAATAATATATGAAGATGATAAGTCCGATGGAGTGTTACAAGAATAAGAAATTCAACGTTGCAAATGAACACTCGTTATTCTGAGCAACTACAAACATCGATTACAATATCATTTTAGGCTTATTATCAAAAATTGTTCGGAATTTTTGGACGTTTTCTTATGTAAATGATTGTTTTATCGCAACCAATATTCAAAGTTGGCATAAATAAGACGGCGCTAGAATGCTTTTCATTTCCTGAGTTAATAGATTATTCTTCTGTAGTCATCTGATGTGAAGACTAGATGCTCGAAAAAGCCGAAATGGGAATTGACTTTCTCTGTGTAATGGTTTATTGGTAGCATCTATGTTGAACCGCCTAACGACCCCTACTAGTGTTAATAATTGGCTCTGTTGCATTTAAACATACTTAGACTATTTTTTATCATGATGGACCGATTTGAGGAGAGCGCACCTCTCATGCTTCACTTCATCCATCCAAGGCAACTATAAAGTAAACAATAAATTTACTGAAACTGTTTCTGTGTGCAAACAACATACGTTAAAGTTATTGTTTTTGACATATATAGCACAGTCAATATTAATATATTGAAGCAAAATATTTCAGTGCATCAGAGTAAGTCTTAAATTGCAAGCAAATTGAATCATGTACCTTTTCTTTCACTTAATCACCCTTAAACCTCCCAAATCTACACTACTATTCTATGTTAATGGACACGTGTGGTTGTTGTGAGTAATCGACGATGCCGCGTCAAGACTGCAGAACATCCATGGTCAAACTCTTTACCATAATAGGGGACAGAGTGAGATCGTGTGAATTAACCAAGCCTTCAATCGTCAATACATACATGGACACAGTTTGCAATAGATATCTCTAGCGAGAACAACTCCAGAATTATAAGAAGCAATTATTTATAACACAAGTTGTAGGCCAATTTAATATAAATAGCACATTGCCAAGTAATGTAGCAATTAAAAGCACGATGTAATTCAATAAACCTGTATATGATTGTTTACATATACATATAATATTCTTCCTCGAATACGGGTGTGATGCCTTTGCCATTATGGTATTGACGCTAACAATACCATTCTTCAGAGGAGAAAGCTCAACGCCGTGCTAACTGCACAAGCAAAAGCAAGCTGATGTATTGTACAACGGGAGTAGCATAGCAGTTACCATCATCAATAATATTGCATGAAGCACCCTACACCGTCTCTACGGTGTTGAAAATAACTAGAAATGCGATCTTGTTATGTGTATCACGTCAGTATTTGCAGGTATGTTATGATTTAGATGCTACCCCCCCCCCTCCACCCCATTGTTTATAACACAATAGATATAATGTAAAATGTTTTAAAACGTTAAATTTTATTTGACATAGGGTGGAGCATTCGGTATGAATATTGATTTGTCTTTTACGCGTGCCTGTTCTTAAAGTTAAGAAGACTCATACACAAACATGTCGATTCACAATGAGCAACGTGTATAATTCCAGCTTGTATCATTTACCATCAAATGACGAGATTTTGATAAGCTTTTATTACCTAACGCAAACACCGCGCCAGCTTACACCCATTTGTTACGATCAATTACTTATACACCTGTTTTCTATGATTGAATACATAACATTCCATTGGCACTTAAGCTCCTCCTCATCAGAACGAGGAACAATGTGTACGATTCGAATTATTTTTCCGATCACAGAGCACGAAAATGATCAAATGAGCACCAAACTACCATTTCAGTAAGTAAGCACTTCAAAAAATAATTACCCTGTGGCATTTTAGGCATGCATGGGAATAATTCAGTTTAGATGACAAAGACCAATTTGATTTGTGGCCATTTTATGACCGTTGAGTTGCGCATCATCATAGCTATATGTTTCTAATCGAATAGACCTTCAGTACATACATTGGCATCCATGCCTCAGTCCAGTGTCAAAAGGATATTCAATCTCAAACTTATACGAGATATTGTAGCCGTTGTATTTCGTTTATAGCGACTAGCTACTAGGCATGTATTGCATCGCTGCATAATGCACGCCAGCTCTGTACTAATTGAAGGATGGTATTATAATATCCAATATACAGCAGTGTTTGTTCACCTCAGCTCAATATTATCTGTTCAATTAGGTCCGCAGAGGTTGATTTGTAGCTTAAGACTTTGTATATATCGATTGGATAACTAAGGGTTTGCAATCCATTTAAACATTCTCGAACAATAATCGTATTTTGAGTAGAATATCAAAATCATTACTCGATTTTGTCGCGGTACGATGGAATAAACTGACCAAACAATTTGAACAATGTCAAAGGTAGGCGCTCGTGCCAACACAAGGTTTAACACCGTCTTTTGTATTCCAGTGATGTAACAAAAAATATCAATGGCTAAGATAAAGACAAATATGTATTTGACTGCGTTTGCGCTTCACTCCAAGTATTGTTAATATTTTATTCTAAAGGGTTCGAAAGAATTTGAATCTAAAACAATCAATACAATGCGACGGCCGTACATCTGATTCAGTTGTACGATCTGTACAGCGGGCATCTTCACAGAAGAATAGAAACGGTTTATATAAATTGGTTTTAAAAGTTTCCATTTATCGATGCTATGATTAATGAACTTGAAATCATTTATATTAATATTTTTGTCAAATCATGTATTAGTGATAAAAACAGGGTGACATAAAAAAATAAATCTACGTAGAACGCTAGGTGTGAGCTAATGGTCGTCAACTCAGGGTAAGTAACATACCAATCAAGCGTAGGGTAGTAGCGACGCTGCTCCTCGGCGCAGAGGTTCTATAGTGTATTTGTCTCAATGGAATCCACCATTTGAGAATCCCGGGGGCCACTCCAGGCCACTAAGTCAGAATACGTAGGGGCCTGGAGCGAATTCAGGGGTCAAAATTTATACTTTGCCTATAGGGTATAAAACATTTTAAAATTTCTACAACATGTATCATGTCAATAAATCAGTTAAAAAAATTGTAAAAATAGGGTTTCAACACTTAGATGGGATAATGAATTGATAAGGATATAAACATGATATAGAGCGATGATTGATTGTAGTTCAATGACCAACGCACATTTAGGCATTGGTCTCCTTAAGTCTTTCCATTTACGCGCAGCAGATAACGTAAGTAAAAACTCCTAACAGCGGATTCAAACATTTCGGTAAATACACGAACTATGTGTGCTTCTTCGATAAACGATGTTTGATGCTACCTCAGAGTTGATGACATGACACGGGTGTGTACTAAGAATTGTGATGGACAATCAAGCTCATTAATCTTTTCATCGATTCACAAGTTGTTGTGAATTGCTCCCTGTGCTATATTATGCAACTATATCTCAATCCGTTTACTTGTTAACAATAAATAATCACATATAAATAAGCTTCATATTTCCAACCTTTTTGGTCGAATAAGGCACCAATTTATTTAAATCCATGATCGTTCATGGCCCGGTGGATTCAACGGATCCAATGAGTAACTATCCATAATATCATCGCATAACCGCGCATGGTTGCATTTACTTTATTGATAGCCCACATAAAAGAAGGAAGTACTTGATCTTGGATAACTGCAGACCTATTGGGGCTTCAAGTCGATTTGACAACAATAGTGAATGTGCTGTAAGGTATCTTGCAAAAGTATTATCATAATAAGCTAAATTGATATTCTACCTATACAGATCAGGACTGAGATATCAGTGCTGTGTATGTATAGATGTCAATATGTTTTGATATAGGTCATTAGATTCCGTAAAAAGAAATTATCGTACCATAAATTGATCTACAGTGTTTGAAAAGAGCGTACATTAAGATATTTTGGACGCGTTTATAAATTATTAACTAATGGCAGCATTACAATATCGATGTGTGCTTTCCTCTGGCTCCTTGACTTTGTGGAGGTCAATGGAGCTGAAATCAAAGTAGATTGCAAACGGCCAAGGTCAATGGATATATTTCATTATGCATAAGTGACACTTCACCACGAACATTTTAAGTGAGCAGGTGAGTGATTGTGTTCCACCTCTCACCGATAATCAATCGCTCTGTGATTTATCGATTAAGAGGCTTGTTTTTGGTATTGGTTTTTATCATCTTTATCAATGTGTTTTGTTCAATATGTCAAAACCGTGTCATTTAAGGGCCAGCACAGTTCAGGAGGATGTAATGACTCAAGCGTAAGTAATCTTCCAAAGCAACAACGTCCGACACCGAAGGGCGATATAGTTGAATCAATGAAACAACGGCTGCATATTTTCTCTTATCAGCGAATATTAATGAAGCGTTAACGTTTAAACGCATTGTACATCATATTGAATGTAATGAGCACACAACAGCAACTTGTCAGAAAAACCAGGATCGTACCCATGAGAGCATTTGTACGTGACGAGATTCATAACAGGTTTCGGTGGCTCACGTTAGCTGCCACTCCCTTCCCCCATACATCAAGACATCGTGTCTTCAATTCACTTCGTCGGATTAATTCCACCATATACCTTTCAAGAGTACAGCTATTGTGCTTATCTAATCGTCAGTCATGTCATTTACAACAGTTGTTCATATTTAAAAATATCACGCATTTTGGATAACCCGCAACGACAATAAGTATAACAGGAATTTGTGACGATGCACCTATGTGGCACAATATGACCCATGATGACTCATGGTAAAGCTCGAAAATTAATTCCCCCGTCCGGTAGCATCTGCTCCACGTCCAGTCACTCTCTGCTATTGTCTTCATGCTTTCTCGACACACCAAGTGATGATTAACGTACACTATGATCAAAGCGCGTTCCTTAATGACCGTAAAATAACACCTGACAAGCATTGGCACGGAAGGACGCAAACAAGCTATAAACCTGCGATTATTTTCTTTGTTATGGTTAATAATGTGACTAACCATGAAGAGGTAAAAGTGTGTTTAAGTCGTTTGTGGTTAAATTCAATAGGTTGAAATGCTCAGGAAGTCACTGAAATTAAACTTCTTTTTCTTGTGCAAGTCAAACAATGCATGCACATGCAAGATAAGGCCACGTAAAATATTTTCAACATGTTATTCGTTATACATAACATGACACTACCATATACATTCAAACCAATATAGGAAGACTAAATACGTCGCCAACGTCATAATGAATGGGACGTATGATGTGGTACGCTACATCAAGTGAGCATTACGAAATACTCCACGCTGTCTCTGTCAGTGAAGCGTTTGCCACAATTGAGCAATATTCATTTTAATCCATTGAAATATGGGAAATTGAGAATTATTATTTAGGATACAGCAAGAAAAAAGTTTCCTGTATTCAGATAACTTGTTGCTGCAGCCAAAGCACAGCAATAAATGAATGAATTGTAATGACACATCCGACATTAGCGTTAATTGTCTGATCGAGCACAATAAGCATAAGGCATTCATGAGACAGCTGAGCAATCGCTATGAAGTAATGAGATTCTTTTTAAGGGCAATTATTGACAAAATACTCAGCAATATATGGGAGCCTTTATTGCCAACTGGCATAAATAGGGCGGCGCTAGAAGGCTTTTTACATCCCTTACGTTTATCAATTATTTATCTGAAGTTGATATGCATCGGTTTCTAACTACACCAAGGTCAATTCATGCAACCACTTCATAAATATTCCTTCTGTCGAGTGGGCCCGGGATACCGGAATCTATTAGATACACAATAATTCCCAATACTGCATCTGCCATTAATCCTCGGATGAAGCTATTTGTATACGCTGTGCGGCTTAAGTAACATTTGCGTCAGCTTACTCTTTAAAGAGTCAAAATCTGTTAGTTTATATCAATTGTTTGTTGCAATATGCTGTGAATGAATGCCTTACATCACACAGGCATTAAAGCCTCATCTTAGCAGGACACGAGGTAATGTATATGATTCTAATTATTTGCGCGCTTACTTATATTTACTTAAATTTTAGTAAGCAACAACTTGAACATTATGACACTGTGGTAGTCTACGCACGCTTTGGGATGCAACATAGATGACAAGGGTAATTTGATTCATGGCCATTTTATGAGGTTTGAGATAAGCACAATCATGGCCAACATATCTTCCGATATGAATAGTTTTATGACAAATATTAGCATGCATGTCTCTCTCCAGTGTCACGAGGTTCATTGATGCACAAACTGATACGAGAGATAGCAGCTAGCAATAACCGTTGTCAGGTATTTAATGAATGACTGCATTATTGCCACCGCGGTACTATTTGAATGATGTGTCTATGGCATCTGATATAATGCTATGTCCGATGTCCGTTTGGTATCTTTACTTGTTCCAGGATTATGACAATTAGTATAAATGTCTAAGATAACGAACTACGTGTCGCGGACTGCATTTGCGCAGCACTACATATAAATTGATCTACATGATAGTGTTTATATATCTGAGCTATTTATCTTAATATTCGTGTTGAATTGTGTATTTTATCTTAACATTACACGGAACATATGGCTTACAGTCATCTTTATGTTTGATAGACACTACGTGACATACGTAGCATGGAAATGGTGTAAGTAATCAGCAACTACTCGTTGATGATTGTTGGAGGCCTATGTCCAGGATTAAAGCAATATTTATGTTATAGCAGAATGGCGTAACCACAATGCATAAAGAAATAGCATGGATTGACGTTGTAATCACACTACCATCATTACACCAAGTCCAGTTGCATTTTAGTTACATCTGGATTACATTGGAGACAACTGAGTATGATATCAATGAAGAGAAGATAAATGAGCTTAATAAACTGCACTTATACGCATTGGTTTCTATTTATTGTTCCATTGAGATCCTGTCGGGTATAACAATCATCATCGCCCTGGATCTGACAATTAAAATAACCTCCAGCTGATTACACAAATATAAAACTTCTAACCATGGATTCAAACATTTCGTTAGAGACAAGAACTCTCGTATGCTTCGCCGATTAATAATGTATGCTGCGACCTCGGAGTTAAGTACATAACACCGATTGGTACTGAATGAATAACGCTGATAGAAAATAAAGCTGCTCATCAAGCATCTGGCTCCCCAGGCCATCAATTATTTATGGCTCAGGTCACCTAGTTTAGCGCAGCTTTTTTATAAGACACCAAATTACTCAAATCCATGATCGTTTAAGGCCGGATGAGTTCAAATGATCTGGTGAATGACCATACAAAATATCATCACATCACTGCGCGTGATTTATTTACATTAGCAATGATAGCTATATAATATAGCTTATTCAAAGAAAAACTTGATCTTGATGTCAAAGCGTTATAATACACATTATTACATCCTGTGAATACAACTGATCATTCAACTCGTTGATTAACAATTCGTGTAAATTAATGTGACGTATTTAGTCCTCCATGAATAAATAAATCAATGGTAATAGCAAGCAGCCAAGGTTAATGAGTACACTTCATTATGCATTAGTGGCACCTCACAATGAACATTTACGTGAGTATGTGAATTGGTCTTTTTCAATCATTCAGTGTTAGTCAGCTGTTCTTTATTTCTAGATTTAGGGAAATGTGGGCAATTTTGGCCTCTAATCATCTCAATAGACGTGTTTTGGTAAGTAGAACCAATTGTCAGCCATTAGCGAGCTGTGTCATTTAAAGGCTAACACATTTCAGGATAATGAAATGAATCTTCCAAACAGATATCAAACGGATATTAAACCAAAACGTCTGACACCTTAAGGTCACCTAACGTTGAATCAATCACACAGTGGATGCTTTGCATATGGGCTCATCTTGTGTATGATTCCATGAAGCAGATTACATCAATCAAGAGAATAGCTGTTGCACAAAGGAGCAAGGACATATCACGATCGAACAACACCTGCTTCCAGTGCTCTGTAAAGAGAATCCCAAGTGATATTAGCGTCACGCCACTAAGTAGCACCAGAATAAGCACTCAATTTTATTACCTTCTAATGGGTCAAGTAAGCTAATGCCTTAAATGCGATCTATCACCACGAACTATATCAAACAGTAATTTGTCGATGCGTCTGTCAGTTGCCGTCGTTTCAATATCATTTACGCAAAATCTCGACAAAGGTTCGTTGACAGAGCCATGGAAAATGCAATATAAATCATTATTACGTGCATGTCTGAATGTACTTTTGGTTTATTACTTGAAGCAATATACAAGAACGGACGTTTCTCAACCATGTACGTTCGTTTATTACTTAACCTAATAACCTTCGACTTTTCAAAAGGCAGTCATATTCAGTGGACTTTCTTTGCTGTAAATGCGAATTACGTTTACAAATATTGTGTGAGGCTACATCCCACTAAACAGATAAAAGACAAACACCTCCCCATATACCCGAATAACACGTGTGACAACGTTACAGCATTTGAAAGCCATACTCTACACAGTAATTGCACAACATGCAATAATCTATTCATTATTCCGCCCGTTCACATGTTATTTCTGAACGTCGTTGATATGAGCAGCTAAATATCTACAACATCATGGATATACCATGAAGCAGATTACATCAATCAAGAGAATAGCTGTTGCACAAAGGAGCAAGGACATATCACGATCGAACAACACCTGCTTCCAGTGCTCTGTAAAGAGAATCCCAAGTGATATTAGCGTCACGCCACTAAGTAGCACCAGAATAAGCACTCAATTTTATTACCTTCTAATGGGTCAAGTAAGCTAATGCCTTAAATGCGATCTATCACCACGAACTATATCAAACAGTAATTTGTCGATGCGTCTGTCAGTTGCCGTCGTTTCAATATCATTTACGCAAAATCTCGACAAAGGTTCGTTGACAGAGCCATGGAAAATGCAATATAAATCATTATTACGTGCATGTCTGAATGTACTTTTGGTTTATTACTTGAAGCAATATACAAGAACGGATTTTTCTCAACCATGTACGTTCGTTTATTACTTAACCTAATAACCTTCGACTTTTCAAAAGGCAGTCATATTCAGTGGACTTTCTTTGCTGTAAATGCGAATTACGTTTACAAATATTGTGTGAGGCTACATCCCACTAAACAGATAAAAGACAAACACCTCCCCATATACCCGAATAACACGTGTGACAACGTTACAGCATTTGAAAGCCATACTCTACACAGTAATTGCACAACATGCAATAATCTATTCATTATTCCGCCCGTTCACATGTTATTTCTGAACGTCGTTGATATGAGCAGCTAAATATCTACAACATCATGGATATACCATCGTACCTTCCTGTTTATGACTTTGATACGCTGCTTTTACAATATATAAATATAACAATTTTTATCAGTCCTGCAGGGTCAAATGTCAGATGGCGATTGTGCTGATACTGAGCTGACCCCTGTAATTATGAAACAATGACCCTTCTATTTGTCGCTGTGAGGTGTTTGTCTAAATACTAAATGGAAACTGGTGGTTTTTTGGCTATGACACCATACATTGTCTCTAAAGATTCATGGATACTTAATAAGATCATGTGTACCGATTCTACAACGCATAAGCAATATACACCGCACTGTCAATTGAATAAAAGTATTTTATGTAACAAAAATGGATTCGTTAAAGCAAACGAAAAACTTGCTATTAGCGTTCTATAAATTATGGCGTTACTTGTAATACGTTTTATCACTTTACTAATTAATTTATTGTATAATAGTGCTTGCTGATAGCGAATAACTACGGGGGACAATACCCCATATTAAGCTGTAAGCACAAAAGCCATTAACGTACTGATCAGCACATAAATATAGATGTTTCGCGGATTACCAGATTGCAGACTTACCGGAATAAATACAATAAAAGTACAGCTGAAACATACTGAAAGATATATACAACGCCTAGAAATTCATTGTGTTGCGTTTTATAAATGAACAGTATTATTATTAAATTGTTACAGCCATCCGCTGTCACCATTGATTACACTATCTGTGTTGTTTGGGTTCCGCCACTTTTAGCGACAAAAGGTTAAGCTCCTAACAAGTTGCAAATTTATATGATTGCACATTGAAATCATGTCAACCGCTGTTAACTATTATTTGACATGTTATCATGCACATTGAAATATTACTGCAATCGGGTGAGTATTAACTGCACGCCAATGACCAAAATGAATCGTCATTTAGCATCGGATGTCCGATATTCTAAATTGTAATACCACATTTAGCCAAATATCTACTTATTTGTCCCTCGGACGATCACTTCACGCAATGGTACTATCTCGAATAAGGTATAGCAACTGTGAATTTGAGTAAGAAAGATAATCAAAGATAGTGCTGTGCATTCGGCAAACATCATTCATACAACTGAGAGTACACAAATCATATTATCACAGACGCCATCCAATTTTACATCATGTAAGAAATAGATACCAAGGTTTTCAAAAACGAGTGGGGTGAGTGGATAATTTAAAAGAAACATGTATTAAGACGATCAGCTGAAAGGATAAGTAATTCGCGCCTAATGAAATAATTTGATATTTGGGAATATTTGTGATGTAAGGACGCAAGCATAAAAAATTAGCACTCATTGCCGATCCATCTTCTGCGTGTCTATTTTCGCGCCAATGTGACATGCGCCTCGGTATTTTTTGGCTTCCGTCAAATGAAGCTTCAACAGAAGGAAACGACAAGCTCAGTTTAATATATGTAACCCAAGTTACTATGGAATAGCTAGAAATCCCGGAATAGATAAGATAGGCAAAACTAACTTGATCAACCAATGTAGTATAGTCTGCGTCCCAGACTCCAGGGGTTCCACTGCGCTTCTCGCCCTAGAGTCTACGACAAGATAAGGGCTTAAACTGGCGCGTCCGAATATTCATTAGACACGTTCGTTAATCTTCGTGACCAATCAACGCAAAGGTTGTGACCCGGATTGACCTTAATTGCGCGTGTCTGGCTTGGGATACGCACCCTCGGTTTTATGTGACGTCATGTGCATTGCTGTGGTCTGCGTCCAATGAGAACACGTTGAATGTCTTCTGGAATTATGGGGCGTCCCAAAAGTTCAAATTGGCACCACAACAAGTGCTTTAATCGCTTAGCTGCACGATAGTATGTTTACGTAATAGTCAGTTAAAAAGAACCAGTTGTGTATCTGCTTCTCACGCCGACTGTGTGATTAACGGTGCCACTCAGCGTGAAACAACAAATCGGGGCGTAGTAGAATGTGTGCCCGGCTCGGAAATTGTAGAACTGACCAATGAGAGACAATGGCTCAAAAGTACCCAAGAGCGACCGAGAGACACGGCTTGTGATTGGAGCATCCCAAATCTGGGATGACTGGCCAGTTCAAGACGCTATCGTCCCCTAGACCTGAAGGCGAGACTATTGTATATCTGTAACATGTAAACACCGCCCGCAGCCATCAGGCTAGGGGACCTTGACTAAATGTAGTACTTATAGGGATAAATTACTGTCAAATCGAATTTAACATCTATTTGCAATGATGCTATGTTTTTTTATAGGTATCGAAAAGGTTTTGAACTATTATTCAATGTCTGATATCAAAATGTTTTTTGCATGCACTCAGAATATAGAGACTATTATATAGCCTTTCCTAAACACCCCTCGTCCGAAGGTTCATCGTGCCTTTAATTGACATCGGTAAATCAATCATATCTTTATCGGGACCGCGTCTATGGTGCAGTTCTTATTAGCTGCCTCCTCCGTTTGTTCCGCTATGGTTAACAGAATGGATGGATGGTGCGTTACGCCAAATATGTTTATATAATCGAAAACTCGAACATCTTACTGCCCGCAGCTGCATATATTGCTGTGTGTCTGAACTATGACCTATAACGGGCTTCTTCGATTGATCTTCAAACATATATCATGTCATTATCAACCGTTTTGCATATTGAAAAAGATATCTCTGTGACTTTCCCACAATGACTTGAACGATTGTTTGGTGAAATCATCGAGGCTTTAAATAACAATAATTGGAATGTGTAACGATGCACCTTCAAGGCAAAATAAGGTCCGTGATGTCTCAGTAATACTAATTAATGTCCCCGCATGAGAACACCTGCTACATATCTTGTCACGGGAGGTTTATTACAAGTTGTTCTTTGCTATTATCCTTATTTTCAATATATTAACAGATGTTAAAAGCACACTTTGAACAAATAAAGCTTATTCAATCGTGCAATTGCATGAATGAAAGACACGCCATTCATTCATTCACGATCTCTATATCGGCTGTCTGAGTTGCACCTACCCCAGCAGCAATGTTTCGTGGGCATTTTGGTTCGATGTGATCGTACATTATTCGGCAAAAACAGATTCAAAATATCATTTACGGTACGCTACAAACTGTTCATACAGCGTCGCTAAGGAAAAGCTTGTTACGGGTAGCAACAAGACGGGGTACGGGAAGAACTACTTCCGGGTCACCGGGAAACGGCCTATTGGCATAATCAGGACGGCACTGGAATGCATTTCATAAGATTATCTGTTGCTACCTGATGTTAGGGCTAGATACACGGAGAACCCAAGATAGGCATGGACATTAGTTTTGTTATGATTCCTTGACAACAGCTAACGACAACTACTAGTACATATCATTATCGCGGTCACAAAAATGGCATAGTACATAGTCTATTGTTTATCATAGTTGATGGGCAACATTCTATTCCGACAGATTTTAGCTTGTCGCACCTTCTGTACCGCAATGCAGCCGCCGATGGCAAAGTTCTGTTAGTCGATTAACAAAAACAGAAAGTTGAACTGGACCGACCAAGTCACTGAAACGAGATTTTGTGTGTGAATAATTTAGTAATAAGTAATGAAGAACGTCGAGCAAGGACGGTGCATTGTATGGGTGGTTGGCTAAATTATGCAACACTCAAGAGTGTGCATTAACTTAACAACCTTTAAGGAAAATGCTTACTCACGCCGATAAACGACTGAGTTGTCCTCTCGTGTGAAGAATTTATTTCCAGCAACGGGTTGCTGCAATTGGACATAATATACAAGCTGTTTAATTACATAAGGCGAACCACCGGGCATATCATACATTTTGAATCCCGCTTTATTTTTCAATGCCAAACTGAAGATAGCATTGTTTTTCTACCTATACATCGTTCACCGATATGAAAATATTCAAGCTAATGATTAAGTTAAAAATAAATTTTCAACATTGAAACTCCCCGTACCTTGAGACACTATCAGTCCATCAAAGCATTATGTTAAGCGCAAGCCAATCGATAAACACCGCTGTGTTTTCACTTAATTAATTTACACCCTCCCTATGGAACATTACCACTTTGTGTTATTGTTCATGTGCAGTTATTATGATGGATTGACGTTACTGGGTCAGCAAAACATGACAGATGGGCATAGATCCAATAGACCAAGGTCATACTTAATACCATAATGGAGGACCTCGGTCGATAATATCATAGAACCCAATGCCCAATTGAATTTTATAGACATGTTATGAATGTTTAGATAAGGACAGTGACGCTAGATGCATCACCTAAATCGTTTGTTTCACAATGCATTGTATGTGAGTCTCGGTGCAGAGTAGCCAGGCTAGTTGTGCGCAATGTGAGATACAAGACAAATGGCATCAAGGTCGGATAGATTAATCTTATTTTATAAATAGATGCTGCATTTCAGCACCGGCAGATGGTACTAAATGAATCCTTACATATCTATAATTGAAACATCGTAACCATGCACAATAATGAAAAAGGAATATAATTGTTTTGATTCCAGCACAGCTCCTCATATCCATAAAGGGGATACATCCGACATAGTTTCTTCGCAATGAAGGAGTTTTTACCTACCCTGTTTAATCATTGTACCACCGTCACGATATCACCTCGTTAAAAGTTACGTACAATCACAATATTATCATTGCCATCTAATCATTTCGGGCGTGTCCGGGTTTAACACCTGTGATTTAGATGCCTAGACAACATCAGTATGATTAACTACGTACGATAGATAAAATATCTCTGCAATATATATCATTCTTGCTCCAGTGGTAACATCTACGGAAACAACAGTAGCTGTAAAGTGTACATAGCTCTTTTATATATATTGAATGTTGGTGTCTAATGTGTAATGTGCTTGAATACATTTGTACATTGAGTCATAAATCATAAAGATATATAAACGGCGGACAAGATTAGCATAACAGTGCTGCCAATATATGAACCCACATGTCGTGCAAATATTTAAAGACTCTTAACAGAGGATATTTTTCTTAAAGATGTTAACTGTGAGATTTAACAAAGGAAAATGATAAATTACCCCAAATAACAAATTTTATGCATAGCTTTAGATAATTTTATTTAGGTGTTTGTACAGTATGTTGTTTTGTTTTTTCTTGTTATTCCACTTCCGGTGGGTCTGAATTACTTAATCTATATATTTCGTGTTTTGGTAAAAGTACAACCTTACTGTGTGCAATTTTCAACTTGGTGATTGATCGCCCTTACTTGACTTTCGCCAGTTGGCCTTGACATTTCCGTCGAACACCATCTTTGTTTTTCTCATCCCACATCACCCTTGTTTATGTATTTTATTTTATTCATGTCTCTTTTGTGTACTTGCTACCCCTTTTAACGGTGGTTGTGCACCCCCAACTTTTTTGTTTTGTTCAATGATATTTTTATCATTGTTGTTTTTTTCTATTCTGGCGTTTTGATAAAAAGCCCTTTATCAACTCAACAGCTCTTTTTACTTTGCTTGTCAGCAAACATAGCTTCAAGGTACCAGTCATATAGGGATTAGTATAATTATATTTACCGGTCATACTTATATATTCTTATCTTTTATAACATAACATAAACAGCCAACATAAATGGGGTGGTGTGGGCTTACATGTTGTGCAGACAAGAAGACGTATATCACTGTGGGAGTGGCAATGCAGTTATCGTTCACTAATAATAACGCATGATGCATACAGGAACATCACTACGGTGCTGATAATTACTCTAAACGAGAAAGGTTAGCAGTTTAACGGTGACGTTTGCTATGAATATCAAGTCAGTATTTGATGGCATCTACTCTCTTGTGTATGAGACAAACAATATAATGTAAAGTGCCATAAACAGTTATATGGAATTTGTTATTGAGTGGAGCATAGACCAAGTAGACTTTGCTGACTTGAACGACTATGAGCCTACACATTAATGATTATTCATTATTGACTACACAAAATGTAACCATACAGAGCGGTCCATAATTGCATATACATCATCTATCATAAACCCCCAGATAAACTTATCTATATAAGCTTATATTACCGCTAGAATAAATCGCGCCTGCTTACACATTAAAATGTGCTGTGGTTCATTATTTTACATCGCTTCTCTGGCAGAAACAAAACTGCTAGGAAAAAAAAATGTGTGCGATTCGGGTTATTTGGCAATAACACAACATAAATATGATCAAAGGCGAGCCATACTTCCATTTCAGTGAGCAAGCACTTGAAAATGATAATTCTGTGGCAGCCTAGGCACGCTTGGGGAATACTTCAGCACAGATGACAAGGGCCAATTTGATTTTGGGCCATTTTATGAGGGTTGAGATAAGCACCATCATGGCCACCATATCTTCCGATACGAATAGTATTACAATACATGCATTAGCATGCATGCCCCACTCCAGTGTCACGAGGTTTATTCATGCACAAACTGATACGACAGCCGTCATTAAAGTAATAGCGCCCGGAGGCCAGGTATTTATTGCACCACAGCATTATTGTCCACCACAATTGTACTATTTGATCTATGGTTCTATGTTATCTGATGTAATGAATAGTCCGATCACCTAAGCTTTCTATGTATAACTCGTATTTTCTGTTTAATAAGATCGTCAATATGCTGCAAGCTGGAATTGCAGCAATATAACAAATCCACATTTTATGATTATGCATCGTTGATGAATGAATCAATCATTACGTATTTTGGGACTGCTACCTTATTTCAATATAAAAGGTGTGACGTCTGCTGCCTCCCAATAGCTGACAACGTTTTTCCTAAGGTCACCCCTTTGTTTCCTACAACGACCATCGCATCAATTAAATATATTAGTTAAGTAAATTGCTTCTCCTATTTTCAGTGAATTAATGCAATACATCATACTGGCATTAAAGCCACATCTTAGCAAGACACGAGAAAATTTGCCAATCACAAAAGACGAAAATGATCATAGGCGTGCTTACTTCCATATCAGTAAGCAAACACTTGCAAATGACGACCCTGCAGCTATCTAGATACGCATGGTGAATAATTCAGTATAGATCACAAGGGTCGATTTGGGACCATTGTATGAGGGTTGGGATAAGCATCACCACGACCACCATATCTTCCGACACGAATAGTTTTACAATACCTGCACTAGCATGCATGCCTCACTCCAGTGCCACGAGATCTATTCATGAACAAACTGATTCGAGAGATAGTAGCCGTCATTAAAGGAATAGCGCCTGAATGCCAGGTATTCATTGCACAGCTAATTTATTCTCCACCACCGTTGTACAATTTGCTCGATATTGCAATATTATTTGACTTTATGCATTATCCGATCACTTAAGCATTCTATGTATTACTTATTATCATATTTATACGATCCTGGAGGCAGCTTGTTGAAATTGTACTTTTAAGGTTTTTGTTATTCGTTAACCCAAATATGCATATGCGGCATTACAACAAATCGATTAAGTATAATGGATGAATTTATCAATCAATACGTCGGTTATATATCTATTTGAAACACATGTAACCGTATTTAAGCGCCAAAATCTATGGACGATGCGTGGCAGTTAACAATAATTATAGCCTGCATGTCTAAAAGAAAGTACGCACCCTTTGTTTATTGTTTAGAGACAGGATGCTTGTTTAAAACTTAGTTATCTACATTTTGGACAGGTCCATCTTAAAATAGCATTTCCTTCGTTATAACTGATCTTTAATACATTTACATTTATTAATAATATGTGAGGCAGGTTATGTCTGAAGAATGATAAAAGTGAATTGGAAAGAGCTGAAGCAGTTAACCAGATATTAGGCCCATCTACAACTCATGGTCAATAGCACCCTTTGCAATACGGAGCAATGAATTCAACTACGTCAATTTAACCCGTGATGTCTCAAGGGGGCTGACAAATGCATTTCCCTTGAACCACGGACAAATACTACAAGTTCAGTTACGACAGAATGATTAGACGTAAGGGTCTTCTCTCACGTCAGATAAAATCACTATAGTATCAGTAAGACTCCATTGGCAAAGGTTAGCAGAAAATCGGTGTCCGGTTTCTGATTTCCCCTCAACGATTTGATCGACGTTATGTACGTGAATATACCCAGTAATTGCTCCACATTGAATTACAAGACATAATCTCACATAAAAATCGTAAACGCGTTTCTACACGACTCTCTGTGTAAAGGTGACCCACTGCTGGTTAACTACACGAACTGTAGAGGTGGACTCTTCTTTGACGAAAGCCTTCGTAGAATACGCCGCGTCGCTGCAGACCACAGTTGTAATAAGAATGATCTGATAGCTACTAAGTAGCATTAAGCAGATAAACGGTAAACCCGATCCTGCGAGTTTAAAACTATATGACGTAATTCACCCTAGAGCTCACGTGAAGTTATAAAATATCTTAGCTGAAGGATATACAAAGTTAATAACCATCAACAAGGGATTATATAATAATAATGGTTGAAAAGTGGCCTTCCCACTCGACCCCTTGAAGTAATTTGCCTGCCTTGCAGATAAACAAGAACCGATCAAGAACGGCCCGTTGCATAAACGGTTGGGTGATACATCCAATGTAAATGAGTTTATAATTGATAAATAACCTTCTGGGTAAATGTCTGCAAATTCAAACTACCTGCAGCAGAATACACAGTTATAAAAATTGAAGCAATGGATTCGAACATTTCGGTAGGGACAAGAACGCTCGTACGCATTGTCGATAAATGATCCGAGCAGCACCCTCAGAGCTAATTGCATAACACCGCTGCAATTAAGCTGCTCATGAAGCATCTGACTGATTTCCATGTTGTGGTGAATTGCTCCGAAACTATATTATGCAGCTAATATCTACTTTGTCAGATCGCAGCATTGTAACCAATGAATAATCACATAAATTGAGATTTTCATTTATTTTTTATGTATTGCAATAACATACCGAGCTTAGCCTAACTTTTTGAAGTGGAATAAGACATTAGTTTACAACAAACAGACGATCCTTTATGGCCTCAAGAGTGCAATGGATAAGATGAATAATTATTTAAAAATGTCATCGCATAACCGCGCGTGATTGCATTTATATCACAGATAGTATTTGCCGGTAGTACACAATAGAATAGTTAATCAAACAGCTTGTTGCCAGCTTAGTTATCTATTATACTAACTCGTAAAGCTATTAGCCTGTTAACTGCTTAGAATCGGTACAGGAAACGACGCGTGCTATAATAACATGGATGTGCAACATCCCAAAGGGTGGGTGGGGGGCGTTCTCAAGTATTGTTATTCTGCCCAACTTAGATTCCAAAGAGGCCATCTGGTTAGGTGTCGTTCAAGGGTGGTGAGTGTATTATGTACTAGAAGCATTTATCTGGACGATCCGCGGCAAAGATGATAAATTCGCAATTAAAGAGATTATCTGCTGTTGAACAAATCGGTTGTTGTGCGCACATACACACACGCGTGAGCCGACGGATTTCTAACCAAGCCAATTTGCGTGGATAGTATAATTTCCCTTTTGTTAAAGCTTGTAGGCAGACACATCTGACAAATGTATTTGTTATTTTGTTTTTACATAATTACTATAACCTGCTTATTCATATTCAAATGACAACTCTTAAAATGGATCAACCCAAATGCTAATTACTTCGACGACTAATGTGTGAAACAATATCTTGGGTGCTCTCCAAAATGTCAAATTACCATAGACATGCAGTTAGTCCTGTGTATTTGATAATGGCTAGGCTGTAACAGTAAAGACCAGTAATAGTCAGATGCCCATCAAAACTTAACCTGCAACGAGGACCACAACTAACTGTCAAACATTGATGAATTCTAACGGTATTATCTATCTTCATGTTGCATACTTCACTCATGCAACACAAACCAGTACTTTGCCCACCAACCCTTCCCCCCTCCCCCCACCGACCCCCGAATACCCTACGTTAATCAGTTATTTATCGCCGGTCATATCATGTGAAGGCAACACGCACAAACAATCCTTGATCAACACTCTTTGTGTAATTGTTCCTTGACCGCATATTTGTTTATCATCTAACGACAACTAGAAGTAAATATTAACAATTAGCATCAGCCCGTTTGATCTTCAATCAAAGCTTAAGTTAATTGTACCTCCACGCTTGCTGACGACGCCATACTTGAATGAATACCTCCGTCCCAGAATTTAAAAAAACAGCATTCGGGCAACGCCGTAGTCACCGTCGTACGGACAAAGTTGAAATGCCAATCCAGCTAAGCAGTGACCTCAGGACATCATCAAAGTTACTCTACGCCGTAGATTTGGAATTTATATTCGGACTTGCTAGACGCGGAATCCGTTCCCTCACATTTCGAAATAAGCATCCGTTTTCCAATTACCATTCAACTGACGTCTCGTCTACATCCCTACGACAATTAAGAGCGTCGACATTCACGCCGAAAAAAGGATTACTTGAAGCGTAATGAAGTCGAAATATCCAATTTCAGACACTTATCTATGTTTTTACTTAATTGCCCTTTACCCTCCCCATGGAACACTTCCACTCTGTATAATTGAACATCTGCGGTACAAGGTCACAAAAAATAGTAATCGCCATGGATCCTGTAGAATACAGAACAACCAAGGTCGCACTAAGTATCATAATGGAGTCCACCTGCTTTTGCATATCAATCACAACTTGTCCCCAATTTAAATGCGATATTGTGGTTAACCTAAAACACAAAGGTCAATACGTTCAAGTACACAATTTGTGTTGTTCGTTTAATACAGTCTATTGTCATCAGTATAATAGGGTTAGTTTATCTCCGTTTCCATGTACGCACAGCTACGTCTGTATGATATTTAATGATAACAAATCATAGTTAACCCTGTAATGTTCAAATGATTATAGTGAGAGGGGTTATTTAATCTAATCTGCTTAAAGACACAGTGTTATCATGCGGTGCATAACAATTATATCTGGCGTAAATGCCCTCGATGATGTTCTGACGTTGACTGAAGTTGCGCTCGTTCTCTCGCATATCACTGCGTGTAGCGGCCCAATAGACCCAGCGTATATAAACGAGGGCGCAGCCAATTATGCAATTGATAGGAATGACTAATTGTGGTCCCATGGCAGATGAATCCAGGTCGTATATATTAATTATCTTCTAAATATGCCCGTCCTGTGAACATTATGATGGATATAAGTGGCTTATGAAAAGGGACTATGATGAATTGTATTCGGCACACCAGTGTACATTGATGAAAAACTTGAAACGTATTCCATACGGGGGAAATTTCAACTGGCTTACTTGATGTAGACAATCCTTCCTAACAAAATAATCAAATGCATACAACATCAACATTCTGTTCGATAATTTTAGTAGAATATCAGAACTCTTTCTCGTCGTTTGTCACAGAACTGTGGAATAACGCTCGTGATTTCTAGTTCCAGGAATATGCCAAACAGTATCAATGTCTGAGTTGACGAATAACATGTAACTGACTGTACTGACTCCAAGATCTTGTCTTCTGAGGAATATACACACCCAATTCAGTACGACGGCCAAGCATTTGCTTCAGTTGAACCGGCCTTACAAGTATCGTCGTGACGAGTATACACGATTTTGTTTTAATTGATCATTACGAACTCCGTTCCATTCATCTGAGGTCTTATTTTAGTACAATAATCATTGGCGTCAGGAACCGAACCACTCCCTCCCCTTTCTCACAATAAACAGATAACCCCTTCGCGTTATAAATCAGCGTTATTAGTTGGCCAATACAATGCGCAAGCAATAATGAACTCAACCATAAAATGACTCATCTCTTTGTCGATCAAACATATGCTATCGTTTGAATTACATCTTCAATAGGATTAGTTCATGATCAGATGAGCCTGCTACTGTATAAACTGTAAATGTCAATGCAAATCGTGACGGCAAGAACCCTCAACGACCCGCCTGCCTCCGACCAACTCTCATCAGCTATCTTATCGTCATGGGAACGGTGCATCATGATGCGTCATCTGCCGATGGCGACTGTCACGGGGGAGGCTTGAAACTGCAGCCCTCACAACTTGATGGAACTTGGACGTTGGCGAGTGACCCTTCTTTCATTATTACACTACGGCGGACGCGCAGTGGTTAAATGTGTTCCATGTGTATGCAAATAGCAGTAATATTTTATTGTTATTATAAAATCATTACACTGCACATCGTGTTCACAAGATATAATATCTCAACAACATGTATCATACCATAATCGCTGTTCAATTGGAAAATAGTCTGTAGTCTGAGTTTACGCGCAATCCACAACATTATCGTCATGTGATTTATTTTATTTCATATATTATTCAGCATATGAGTATGAGATACAACAAAGAGGTGATCAATGTTTGAGGCTCAATAAACTTAATCCTTTTAAGCATAGAATCATTTTTATTTTTCATTCATATCCTGTCTCCCTGGATCATTTTTGCAGCAAACTCATCCCGCATGACTGCAACTTTGACCAACTTGCGGCAGATAACGCAGATATATAAATCTTAACAATTGTATTGATAATTACGGCGGCATCACGAACTCCCGTAAGCCTCTTCGATAAATTATACATGGCGCGACCTTAGAGCTGATTACATAGCACCGATGTGTACCAACGATTTTACGAATCAATAACATCTCACTCAGTTATTTGCCTGTTAACTACTTAACATTGCTGAATGATATGGGCACATTATATAAAACCCGCAATGCCGACAAAACACTCATTACAGCCCATGCAATGATGTAAAATCGGAGAATGGAATATTCTTGTATAATTTTCCAGACAAAAGGTAGATTCAACCCGTAATATGATACCCATAACAAATGATTTGTGGTGTGTTGCGAAACAATTATTGTAGCTAGCATCAGGAGTTATATGTTTAAAAGATGTACTGCGTATAGTGGTAATGCAAATAACGATATACCATGCGCCATGATTGAATTACTTTCCTACATAAATCATCATATGTCAAAACACACAGTCAAACCCATTATTAATTTACAATGTTTGAATAGTTTTTGCAATTAAATAATTTGGTTGCATTGTGCTATATTGCTGATCCGGTAATAATGCCAACATAAAGACCATTATTTGTCCTTTTCCCTCTAGCTCCCTGCTTTGATAGAATTCCGTGTACATATTATAACTATTGACTATGGAATTAACTTGAAATGCTTCTTATTCGGTATAGCCCAGTGTTTCTGTACTTGATTCATGCTGAGTTTCCCGTCCCTTTAGCCGGACAACTTTGTTGTCTAACTTTTCAGATGTTATTGTTTCGCATCACAGCGAGAAAACAGGGAGATGAGGTATTACCGTGAATTCCTGATGAGCAACATGTAGCCAAAGGTCTGCAAGCAAAGCACTCTTGAGAAAAACCCTGTTATAAAAATGCGCAAGCTGTGTTTGATATCAGGTGCCTCTATAGTCAAGCCATGTCATAGCTGCGCTGCACGGTGAGGGGCTTTCTCAAATAGACAAGGAATCTAGGAGATATTGAGTCACGGTGTCAGTTATCGCACGGCTTGCCGACGATATGAGACAAAGTTTGACTGAGAGGAGGGTGCCATGATTATCACCTGTTTGTACCCTTTGGTTGTAGCTTTGAGGCAGCAGCAAAAACGGTGACTTGTGTTTTGTTCCTAAACTATGGTGTTGTATTCCTCAACCTGGTATTTTTAAAGGAATTCACATTCAGAAACCCCACTTGGCTCTCAATAACCAATGCAAATAACATTCACGAATGTCGAGTGAGGTAGACTTTGTATGCAGAATGATAAAAAGTGAATTAGAATTACCATCGACAACTCATGGTCAACAGCACCCTGTGGAATAGATTGCAATTAATTCGACGATGTCAATCGAGCTCATGGTGTCTCATGGGAGCTGGAATATGCCATCCCGGGAACCCCAGAACACCTGCTGCACATTCTGTTTCGAGAGGAGGAGGATGTTGATGATGATGATGATGATGATGATGATGATGATGATGATGAGGGTGATGATGATGATGATGATGATGATGACAATGATCATGACAATGACAATGATGATGATGATCAGTATGATGATGATGTTGATGATGATGATGATGATGATTATGGCGATGACGATGATAATGATCGTTATGATGATGATGATGATGATGATGATGATGATTATTATGATGATGATGTGTGATCCAGGGAAACTAGCACTTGCTTTTATTCATGAATCTTCATTTTCTCAGCAGTAAGACGACACAACATTGGCAGGAATTTGAGACAATTATAGGCTACATTCAAATGTTACATTAAACGCTCATGATAGGGTACCGAGAGCGGGTAATTTTAACACAAGTCTTGTTATATGTTGGATGTAGTTTATTGGACACGAACGATTTTACGAAGAGTTATAGGTGACCGATAAATGCAAGAAATTACCACTTGAGCAATGCTTCATCGCAATTGTGCCATGAAACTGCATGATGTATTGGCCCACCTCTAACCTCCGCTAGCGTGCTGCGCTGTAATTGGATTGATCAAACATCGCATGGGAGATTACATTTTATACAAAAAACACGAACCACATAAATAATTTGACATATTCTGGTACAATAAACATGCGTCTTAAAACTATTCTTTTGCATAACATATTTTATTTTCTCTAGAGGAGAGTATATTTTCGACGGAGATATGAAAGTGTCGAAATCCAGCAATTATGATTTGTTCCCAAGAAATAGCATTTTATTCGTGCGAAGGTACACAAATATAATTGTGTACTCGGAAGAGCCAGTGCGGTATTCGTATATTTTATAATCAATTGCATCGGCATCAACAACACGACAACAATAAACACTTAATGCTTATCGTGACCAAGCACCAAATCTAATGCCCATTGTGTATTGATGATGATAATTGTTGATGAAAAATTCTTCTAGTTGGGCTGTATCGCATGTCCTTCAGAGATACGACAACGCAATGTCAATTGTCGTTTCTAAAAACATTTGTACATATCTCTCGCCACGGTGTAATGCAATTGTATCAGCGGGAGGTTTGTGTGACTGTTGAGAGATATGTGTTATACTTTCAAGGATATGTAATCATTGTGTAGATGCTATTTCTATATCGTATACATATAACAAGCAAATACGCAGTATTCGCGAGTATTGTTGGTTGTAAGGAAGAAACGCGACGTTTGGTTTACCATATTACCGCTTAATACACATTCAAACAAATAGCTGGAATCCTCAGAGAATAACACTAAATAAAAATCCATTCATCGTGAGAGATGACCACGATTTGCACACTAATTGCTCAGATTTTCCTATAATAACTTACAGAAACATTGACGCTTGGAATTAAAAGACTTCATAACCCAGGGCATGCAGTGATTTATTGAATGTCACTGTCATGAATAAATGAGCTGCATGTTTCTGTATACTATATCACGTAGGTGTGCAAAATAGATGAATAAAGTCCCTATAATTGACTTTTTCATATTTGTTTTCGAAATAGCACCCCATTCTGCGAAGATAAAGAATGACGTTTATCGCTTTGATTATCACGCCTTTTTGCTGGCTGGTCTATTGTGTATGGCTACATAACCTACTTAAATGATTTATGACCAATCAGACAATTGGTTTACCAAGTGATATAGAAACAGTGTAAACAGCTATTTTTGTTGCTCTGATATCTTACCAGCGTAGAATATTTATGCAAATCTTTCTAGATGTACGACGGACAATTAGATATGTCGCCCAGTCCTTCACAATGCTATATATAATGGCACTTTACTAATTTCGTAAGGACTGGCACTGCGTCGGGGCATCATATATAGCAAACACAGGACGCGATTTAGAAAGGAAAACAATGCACAATAAAGTACGACAAGTGTGACTTATTGTCGGTTGCAATGGTAAGCCTCCACACACAGTGAGTCGAATTGATTGTTGTGGTACGAAATTGGTTTCTATTCAAGTGGGGCTTGTGCTGGCTCTTCATTTTGGTGGATACGCTGTGCTATAAGCGTCTGAGGCATGAATAACAGATATTGCAACAAGATGGTGCCCCATATAAAAATCATCACGTGTACCAACTGATAACCGTTTAGGACATATGCATTTGCTATTACTGCTTGCTGCTACAGCATGTATCAATCTTCCATTTGCTGCTCATGAAACATAGCATGTGAATCTTTGAATGCTTACCATGTGGTGAGATCAGCATATATAAATGGTAATCGGGTGGATGCACATTGAATGGAAGATATAGGATATACTGTACATGTGCCTCATACATTATGAGTGATTCAATTATAAGATAATGCTATAATAGAATATGTGCTTTTTGCAATCATGGGCAGAATGTTTCTATAGCGCTACGTCACAAACAAATGTGTTCAGCACACAGATACGTAATTTACTTATTATCTCATTTCTTGTTTCAACTTTGCCACTAAGTGGCAGTGGACGAATAGCAGCAAATATAATGTGGTTCATAGAATACATGCTACTTGATTATTATACTTTTTTTATAGACCGATAGTTATAGCTCTGAGGATTTCACCATTTGGAGATGTTTCAAGGTCATGGTATTACCAGCTGGTTAAACGAAAGCACATTTGGTCTTGCTTTATCTTGACTCCAGTGATTTTCCTTCGATTGAACATTTACCACCTTCTGCTTCACACGAAACATGAGTGAAATAATTATAATTAAGGAATACAACTGAGAGTAACTATGTTGCGTTTCTAACGATAATACCTCATAGTGGTGGGACACGGCCAGTATTAGGGAGAGGTCACTGTGGGTTTTAGAAAGAGGTCCTAAGCAACGAGGGATATGTTTGAAGTTATAACCCTGCCAAATTTGCCTTTGTTGGCAACAGGGGTTGACCACTTTGCAGTCTGGGAAGCGTCTCCAATTATACAGACTAGATATTCTATGTGACCTGTTTGTGAACGTAAGTTATATTGCAGTACATTTCACAAATTATATGGAAATCTTTTTCCTGTAAATTTTTCTTCTGTACAATATCCAATGTAATGTTTTGGATGACAGTAACCGATACCGATATATTTGATATCAGGAAAAATATAGAGTTGTGGATTCCAGATTGAGATATTGCAAATATAAATACTTCATGAGTTTTGCAGCGTCAAATATTAACAACAATCATTACGTACTGATCAGTTTGATTTTGTCTTTAATCTCTTCTTCACTACCAGGCTGCCTACAATTTTCTGAATAATAAGTCACCAAATTATTAATAAATAAAACGTCTTGCAACACATTCCGTCGAACGAAATATAGCGAATTAAAGTACGTCATAACACATCAGTATCAGTTAAGACGCATTCCACCTCAAACAAACACAGGACGCGGAACGCAATGAAGGAATCAAAAAGTAGATGATGGCTTATTTAGTGGACCATGTCGGAATTGCATTGGATTGATCTATGTCAATGCCGCCACAGACACAGTGCATTTTGCAATTCGCAATCCTTGGAATTGGTGCACATTATGCTGCCGGCACCGCTAAAATTACATAGGAATTCCGTTCTGCGTAGATATAGGCGCACACTACTTTTTAAACAACTACCGGATTTTGATTGGCTTTCATATATCCCTCGTCATATATATGCGACAAAGGCGAATTGCATTTAGGCTCCCTTTGCGTGTTGACGTAGGGTAAACTCGATCAAGTAGAGCTGGGGATGATAGTTCGCTACTCTATTTAACGTGTTAACATCTTTCCGTAGAACGAATATAATGACATAACATAACGTCATAATAGTATTAGATAATGGCATAACAAATGGGTTATAACTCACAATACAGCAGGGGAATGGTTGTAAATTAATATAAATATCTCGAGTTTTGACCTTGTTTGTATCGCAAAATTTGTACAAAAAGAGTCATTGATATATACTCTAAAAACATCGAATAGTTATTTATATTCTGAATTATATATCGCAAGTGATTGATTATATTGATTGGAAATATCTTTATATCGTAGCAGTTTAACGGTAATAGGTAGCAAGGCATTGTCATTATCTCACGTTTCTTCTCATGTTGGTGTCTGTGTATATTTATATGCGTCATGCTGAACTTGTGTCGAATTGCGACTTTCTTGCCATAACATGAGGCAAAATGATTTATGAAATAACGAATTCCTATAAAAACTCGCGCCATCAAATCAAATGTATTTTGATCACGGTATCATTGGATTGATTGAAACTCGCCGATTCGATACAATATTCAATACAGTTAATTTACTTGAGGGCAGAACGCTATAATAACTTTGAAGATAATCTTTCGCTTATTTAGTAAGGCTTTCCTGTTATCTCTTAATTATTGGCAATGCTTTCAATCTCCTCTATTCTGTTGGTTTGGGCAGGTGTTTAATCAGACAACAGCAGCATGCATGATTCCAGTGAAATGTGAATGCCGATGATGTGAATGTTGGATAAGAGCAAAGAAGGTCAATATGAATTCATAGACGATGGATTGCCTCTTAATAATTGCAGCTATCATACCTCTTATGGGAGAGTTTGTAATTATTCACATGCCAACTAAGATATTTGGCTAAATTTATCTTATCTATGAATAAGTATTGCATTTTGTACCTAAATATTTATGGTTGATTTATGAGTTTTTCCTATTTCGAAGTCTAATGAGCTGGCCACCATGAACTTATTACACAGGAAGGACCAATTTCTAACACGATGAGAGCATGTAGATCAAGAATGAGTCTTGTTTATTACAACCAACGCAATACCATATCTACGTTGTTGGTAGGATTCATGTTAGCTGAGCTAAGCTATGATACGTTTTTGCGCACACGTGTTCGTTTAATTCATTGATTGAAAAAAACTTATGAGCCGGTTGTGTATGAAATATCGCATCTAAATATCAGCCAAGCTCAACGGTCAATATATAAAACTCAGATATCATGCGTTAACGGTTGGATTAATAATCTCCGCCAATTTTCCAATGAAACAATGTGCACATGTATTGATATGCAAATAAAACATGTGAGGGAAATTGCATCAAATGGCCATTTTATTAGTCAGATCTTTTTCTGGTCATCGTGACTCATAAACCATTTGGATTATCCTTTGTTGAATGCAATCCTTTCAACTGGCTTTGACAACAAAGCCCACAGGTTCGCAAACTGAAATAACAACGGTTTCCATCCGCATGATAGCAGCATGATTTGTTCTGCAATATTGAAGAGGGTTCTTCTTTCAGACCAAATATTGTATCCTGCAAAAATAGATATGAAAGACCATATAAAATGATACGGTTCTTATTTTGATAAGTATTATCCCGAATATTCAAGTATTTGTCTATCTGCAATTAAGTACAAGAATCTTACCTAGGCATCAAGCAAGTGAGTATTCAATCAGCGAATTCACCATCGTTAATGTGATGATGCGCAGTCTATCAATTATTTTATGTGAAACGCAACAAAAAACTCACAGACGGCATTTTATTTAGAAAAGTCTTACTGTCCTGTCGAAATATTATTAATTCATCCATCATGACGTATTTCAAGATTTGTCGACCGATATATTGTGCTTGTTAGCCGGGAACAGAGACGACAAGGAAGGCAATTCTGTTTTATTATGGTTGTACGCATATTGCATATAAAAAATAACAAATCTGACAATCTGTCCGGTGTGATGGCACTTATGTAATTCTAACAACGCTTTCATCTAGGTGGCAACACTGTTCGGTTGATTTCAATGCCACCAATTTTGCTAACAAGTACTCATCTCAATAAGAATGATTTCTCAACTGCATCACTATGTGGTTGCAATTTTCTGACGAACAAATACTGGCATCCTACAATGCCCAGCCCTCGGCATTTGTGAACATGATGCCGTTGGTGCCTCTTAACTTACATACAATTCGGATTGTCCCTAAAAAAGGGTCACAAGGCACAATAGATTCCCATTCATTAGCTTCTATCACAGGCTACTGGTAAAGTAGGTGCATTGGGCACAGAGAGCCGCTTTAAGAGTAAACTAATTCGTTAAACTAAAGCGATTGAGGGGTGAGCAGGGTTGTAATGTACAACTTTATGGATCTGAAAGTCCATTAGTGCAGCCAGATGTTATAATTATATTTATGTTGTTCCTGCAAAAAGGATTTGATCTAATCCTTATTAGTGCCTTAATGTGAATCTACTCAGCTCATTTGGACACACGGAAATTATTCAGATGAAGGAACACTACTTATTCAATGGTATGAGATATATTGAATTGTAAACTATTTTAAAATGGTTTTTACCAAACGATATTTAACCATCAATATATGGTGTTTTTGTTTCTATTCGATCAGAATAGGGAGAGTTGATTGATAGAATAATGGCAATCATGAACATGACCGTGATGATGATGATGACGAATAAATATGATGATGATAATGATGATAGTGATGATGTAATTGTGATGATGATGATGATGACAAAAAAGATGAAGAAAAAAGATAATGATGATGATCATGATAATTACGATAATGATTATTATGATGATGATGATGATAAAAATGACGATGATGATGATTATAATGATGATGATGATGATTATAATTATGTTGGCAATGACGACGATGATGATGATGATGATGATTATAATGATGATGATGATGATGATGATTATAATGATGATGACAATGACGATGATGATCATTATGATGATGATGATGATGAAGATGGCGGAATTTCTGAATATGCTGCATAAGTCATCATTGGATTACCTAAAATGCAATACGCAGGTTCTATTACCAGAGCACTCGTCAAGTGCCACAGGCATACACTGGTAAAATAAAGTAGCATTCACGCTGCTGGTGAATATAAAATTGTGGGATCGAGAAAAACTAGCACTAGCTTTTATCTTCCCTTTCTCAGCAGTAAGACGACACCACATTGGCAGGAACTTGGAACAATTATAGGCTACATTCAAATGTTACATTAAATGCTCATGATAGGGTACTGAGAGCGGGTAATTTTAACACAAGTCTCGATTTATGTTGGATGTATTCGCATGTCCGTGCTAAAATTGTGTATAATGAATGGCTATTTACTGGACACGAACGATTTTACTAAAAGTTATAGGTGATATAAATGCATGAAATTACCACTGGAGCAATGCTTCATCGCAATCGTGCCATGAAACTGCATGATGTATTGTCCCACCTCTAACCTCCGATTGTGTGCTACGCTGTAATTGTATTGATTAAACATCGCATGGGGGGTTACAATTTATACAAAAAACACGAACCACATAAATAATTTGACATATTCTGGTACAATAAACATGCGTCTTAAAACTATTCTTTTGCATAACATATTTTATTTTCACTTTAGTAGAGTATCTTTTCTACGGAGATATGAAAGTGTCGAAATTCATTCATGCAAATGTACACATAGGATAAAAATATTAATTGTGACTGCAGCTGTTCCTATAGTCGCATTTATAGATATCTAAGTCACACCAAACTACACTGAAATATATACAAATGCGTTTAACTTATGCGGCTATATAACGTTATACATAAACACGGAAACGCTTGAATGGTTTACAGCAAGGAGAGCACACATGTACAGACATGCTTCGAAATCAGATGCATAATGTTGCTTTGATGTGGATGCTCGTACCTTAGTATGTGTGTATGCGTAGTATTAGTCAGAGTCCTTAAAATTAACTTGAAAGATTGGATAGATACATCAAATTTGGAAATTTGCGTCCTACAATACTCCTAAAGCCTTCCTATTAAAATGGTTAGTCTATATGCAGCTTAATTCATTCATATTGCATGTTCAACATTAGGTTATTGTAGCATTTTGGAAAGGACATGTTAAAGGTCCAGAGAGTTTCCAATAGACAATGATTCGTTCCGTTATCATGCACAATAACAATGCACCCCGATATATATAAGCCAAGATGGTAATTATGAACCAAGAGACATCAATTTTGCAATGAAATTCATCTTCATCCAATAACTCCAAATACTTGTTTAATTGCTGTTCTCTCGACGAAATTGGTCTTTAAGGAGAGTCGAATGTTAAACATTTATAGTTACTTCAAGAACTCGCGTACATTTATTACTGGTAGCAGGTGTGTTCGAAGACGGCTGTGCGTTCTGTTGCGTTGTAACTGTAATGTGTTTCTTATCGATACCTAAAATACGAACACCTCTAACGCATGGGTAAACTATAATGTCGGCAAATTGTGCACCTGAACCATCATTTTCATCGTAATGCTCCAACACAAAATATAGTGAAAACGAATGGCAGGTAAAAAGGATTAAAAGAGGTACGCAGGGGAGCTTTAAAAATCACCTTTTGCAATAGGTGTGGACATTCCAATTATGTTAGATTCGGTTGACCTGCTGAAGCAATGATTTGGATTATGCGATGAAACAAAATCCATTTCTCCTAAATTCTGTTGCATGTAGCACATTAAGATGTGCATGCTTTGGAGGATCTGCAAACAAAGCATCGGAGCTCCCGTTGAGATGAATATCCTTTGATGATTTACATACCTTTAAAGTTTTCCTATGTATGGCAGATTTGTACGTTTCAAAGGGAGATTGATGGTTGCTAAAACATCATTACAAAGATGTATGACATATCACAACACATACATTGATGCTATGGGAATGCATGCCACGTTTGGCTTCATAAAGTTTTGAAAAAGGGACTTTAGAGATTTATAACAACCTGTTGCCTTTAGGACTATATAGCGTTGTACCGGAAGTTTTTGCGTTCATTATATAAACGCAGTGTACCCTCTTTTAACATTCACCATTCTATTGGAACATAAAGCCTATGTTACAGATAGTATGCAGGCAAATGGGTATGACTTACCTATAGTTTGATGGCCATCACTGTTCAACTACGTGCTTTGACAATTACTGTAAATCTTTATTGCTTTAACAAAGATATGTGGTGCAATAAAATCAGTTTTTCGCATCCGTCAACCATCAATTTAATTTGTGACGACAAAGCCTGCCCACCACGTGTGTGTGCCTTTTACTTGTTGTCGTGGATCATTTATCTAAAATATGCGGCTGCAGAGAAAACCTTAAAGCCCTATCTCCTTAACACCCTACAACCTTCATACTATGAGGAACGTGCTACGCGTGCCCTCATTGGTCAACTAATTAAAGGCTTTAAGCCTCGACCCTAATTACACAGTTGCTGCCCGCCAACTTGAGGAGTCCCGAGCAAGCCCTCAAACAAGCAGCATCTCCTGGTATACCCTCCTACAATAGTCTTCAGGCACACCTTTCGGCAGTCATCAAAAGAACCTTAAACTGAATAAAGAGAAGCTTATATTTCGGCACCCCCCCCCTTACACATAGCCATCAAGAGAATATAGCCACAACATTATTGTCAGTAAGAACATCATATTGGCTGACTCTTTCAACGATGAAGTGTAGTTTTCTATGCAGATATTATCTTGCAGATATACACATGCAATCACCTACTCTTTCAGCTGTTATTGTCTACATTGTACATTTATGCACAACCCCTCTGGCGTTACTATTATCATGAGCACTGCAAACGGTATATTAAGCTCCCATCTCTTCACGTTGTAATTATTTGCCATGACATTTCCATCAGTGATACACAATCAGTCTATCGCTTAGTCTTCTATTATCTTTCCGAGAAACTATTCAAGCCATGTGAACGTTTTGCTCGATGCATTATAAATTTAAACTCATTACTACATGTGTCATTATCGATATGAAATTTCAATTTGTATATGAATATTTCCGTCTTGTATAGGAGACAATAAGGAGATTTATTGAAGTTACGCCGGTCGTACGATACAGAGAAGAAGGTGAAGAAGCTCTCCTAGGTCTTGACATTCCGTCATCGCCGTGACCACAATGGATTCTTTGCTTTAGATCATACCTTTATATTTATGCAAATTTCTGAATGATAATTTGATGATTTGTGAACGCAATTGTGTAGTCAGGTTGATGCGTTTATATTCTGCAAAGAAACCCTATCAAACGTTTAATTACGTTGCCAAATATGTATCACTGTGGTTCTAATACTCCGTTCATTGCTAATGCACAAACGATTGTGATATAAATCTGAGGTACGTTATATAGTCAAATTGGGGTTATCGAATAAGAATTGAATTATCAAACGTAGCTAAATGCAGATTCTACTAGTAACACACGTTTGTTCAAGAATGCTCAACTATTGAATATCTATATTTAGCCAAAAATTACCTCAAAACAGCGTTCTGTCTAACAATACACATCCTGATGCAAAGAACGACAGCTCGGCGCACAAAACGTGGTCCCTTACTGTCGTAGCAACAAAGGTAAAAATGCGAACATACAACCTAAAATTAACACGTAAAAACTACATATTTCCTTCATCAACAATGCACATGTTACAACCTCACCCTGGTACCTTCAAGCAGTGATGACCAATAAATATAACTTCGTTTCGTCGTTATTTCATCGAAACACATAAAAGATCATCACTGCCCAGATTGATCAGCAATCAAAAAGCTATATGGAATGATTAACCGATAGTTAATAGCGATCATTATTGTCCATTCATTTGCGACGAAGTGCAACAAAGCAGATGTATGTTGAATTGTCCTTAATCGTCTGACATTTGACGTCTTGTGTAATTCAAGATTATCAAATCACGTTTGTTTTTCTTCTTTTGATCTAATATTTGGTTAAACGTGTTTACTCGAGCAACGACTTAAAAACCACTTATTCCTTATAACTCAATCCGCGGGGAACAAAGTGACTGAACTTCAAGAGCTTGCATCAATTTCCCCTCTAAACAACATTCCATCCGATTTTAACATTGGCCAATCTTACCATGTACTGCACATCAGTAGTGCCACTTTATGTGCAATATTTCGTTGAAGCGTAGTCGAAACCTATATGATCCAGCTATGCATAATGCATTGTTCTGTCGACATATCTGCTAGTGCTCACTGAATCATCTACATGAATGTTAATATGGTACAACACAGGTTTTCTAAGACGTCTGCCGTCTGCCTGCACTATGTTGGTACTTTATAAACTATTATTAAAATTTAGTTTCGTAGGAAATAGAAGAATGAAATACTGTCGATTTTCATTCTATATTCCGGTAATTTACCAGAGCATTTTTTTTCGATAAATCATAATGATGATGATCATTATCATGACCATCATGATCATCGTCGTCGTCAGCATGATCACATTCATAATCATAATCATCATCAGGACCAAGTTATTCAGCAAGATCCTCACCATCCTCACCATCTTTTTCATCATCATCTCCATAATAATCATCGCCACCATCATCGTCGACTACATTATTTTACCATCATCATTATCATCACTATGTTCATCACTATCATCGATGTCATCATTATTTCATCATTATCATCATCATCATCATCATCATCATCATCATCATCATCATCACCATCATTGTAATCTTCGTCATATACTCGTCCATTTTTTTCCATTCATCCGTCAATCACTCTTAAGTTTCCTATATATAACGTGTGGCGGTCACACTGGCATTAAATGCGTCTGGTAAGCCATCTTGCGCCGTGATCAAAAGCTCGACAACCATTAACACACATTTTTATATATTACAAGCTTCAAGCAAACTAAACGTTTTAAGTCGGCTCATCTGTTATGGATGAATATTCATTAAGTGCTGTTCCGTCGGCTCAGTGATGGAATTATCATCAGCTGTTGTACGATAAACATTGTCCGTTTTGCTATAGCAGTGTAAATAGGGAAATAAATTGACAAATAGAGATGATGGCTTTGTTTTGTGTTTTCTTTAACATACATAATATTTATCACTCATACCGTTTTATGCAACCTTATCAGCAGCTAATGATTTTAAGAGGTGGTTGAAAAGAATTACCGTTCTCGAATGAATTAATCTACATATCCTTTGTTATATGTATGCATTCAGTAGACGCTTATTGCTGTGTATATCTTCCTATTTGTTGGTTGCTTATCGCTAATGAGTTATGTAATATTGTATACTTTTATTCGACCGGCTTAACGAATTCAGTCACTTAAGCCTTATAATATTCATTTGCTGACAAACGAAATAACAACTATCGTTAAATGGAGAGGTTTGCTTACATTTTTCTAAACTTTGAATTCCAAAAATGACTTTGATACGTGTGTACAACAAGCCTGCTTTAATTTCCGTATGTAACGATACCTGGCCACCGCAGAACACTGTAGATCGTAAAATACTACTACATAAGGCACATTTGATACAGCCAAATCTGTGTATACGGTCCAATAAAGCACGTTCACAATCACTGCACCATATGTGAAACGGCTCCCAACATAGCTTATCCATAATGTATTGTGACCTGGGTTTTAAAAGTACGAATTCTCATTTGCGACAAATAACCCCACCTGCTCAAGCCTAGGTCAGTCAGTGTGTGGCAAAAGCTTTGGCAAGGATACTACGGCGGTAAACACTGCGAGATTAGGCGCAGATGCGTGTTAATTCCGCAAAAGACGTTATTTTTCAATGGTTCTTTCAGAGATAATCTAGTTTTGTAGAATGTCACAATCTAAAAATAATATGTTTTTGCTTCGGTTATGCTAGTGCATTTTCTCAAAGCCATATGACGAATTATTTGTCGTTTGGTTGCAATGTGTTCTGTCTTGATTAAATTATTATATATACTGTTACTCATGATATTCTGTCATGAGACATTTAGACTTTAAATACATCAGATGACACGCCGACTGACCTAGGCTGGAGCAGGTAGGATTCTCAAATGAGAATTCGTACCTTTAAAACCCAGGACCCAATACATGATGGATGAGCCATGTTGGAAGCCGTTTCACACAATTGTGAACGCGCTTTGTCAGACTGTATGCATAGATTTGGCTGTATCAAATGTGTTTGTAGTAGTATTTTACGATCTACAGTGTTCTGCGGTCGCCAGATATCTTTACGCACCGAAATAATAGGCAGGCTTTTTTCACAGACGTATCACAGTCGCTTTCGGAATTTACAGAATTACCATGTAAAGTAAAGACAAATAAATGAAAATGAAGAATACGTTGAAGTATTATGAAGCTTATGTCTGCTATAAATATCATGGAGCTGATGATGTGCCATGGATCCGATTGATTTCGATTTACTAAAACACTGTACCGAGTTGATCATTACAAATACGGTAATTAAAAAACACATTCCAAAATGTTATGCAAACCTCTCCAATTTACGCTAAATTGCTTTTTCTTTTGTCAGGCCTTAATTTATGTTAAAGACGCAATTAAATAGCGCTATTATCGGGCTACAGTGACTGCATTCGTTAAGCCGGTCGAATAAAGCTATGAGATAAATATCACATAACTCATTAGAGATAAGTAACCAACAAATAGGAGGATATACACAGCAACAAGCGTCTACTGAATGCATACATATCACAAAGGATTTGCCATTTAATTCATTCAAGAACGATCATCACATTCTTTTCACCTACCTCTTCAAATCATTAGATGCTGATAAGGTTGCATAAAACGCGATGAGTGATGAATATTATATAAGTAAAAGTAAAAACACAAAACAAAGCTATCTTGTCTTTTGTCAGTTTTATTTCCTTATTTACAGTTCAAAGCCAAACAGACAATGTTTATCGTGCAGCAGCTGATGATGATATCATAAAAGTGCCGACAGTACAGCACATAATGATTATTCCTCCATAACATATGAGCATAACCGACGTAAAACGTTTAGTTTGTTTGATACTAGTTATACATAAATATTCTTGATTTCTAGTTATTGGTTGCAAAATGTAAGCATTTATTAAAGTATGTATTCTTTCTACATACATAACGCATCGTAAAACCCATCAATTTAATGTATCACAGATATAGAAGACTCGCTTTCATCTCAAACATACTTATGCACTTTGGGTGAAAAACTGTAAACCAATAATGGAATTTTTATTATCAGTTTTGGATAAAATTTGTCAGAAGATTCCGGTATATTTTAGGCGATGTTGTTACCGTATCTTAATAAATATAAATATGTGATATATTTTCATCAATAATAATTATTTCGATGCTGTTTGCCAATGAGTGCATGTATTCCAAAGATAATTTGACATGGTGTGAACCTGTTTCAGTTGTTCTGTACAATTAACAGCATTAGTGGTGTTTGTCTTTGATTCAAGATGACTCACTATCAAATATGCAATCGACGATTCCACGAAATAACGGTTGATACTTTCTCAAATATACTCATGATGTAGAATGACACGTTTCGGTGAGTAAGTAGAATTGATGATCCCTTTGTTAGCTTATGTTAGCTGAGATCCCTATATATTGGCTTCTGAAACTGCTCTCTGAAAGCAAAATCAACAAATAACATTACACCTTAGATTCTATAGATGGGTGTTTAAAGCAGCACAAATAGAGTGGCTCGTATACATGTCCAACAAAGGCGAGCAATGAGTCGGTCTGATTGTAAATTAATATTTCATCGTGGCGCTCGAGTGGATGAAAGGTGAGAACAGTTCCAAGACAATTTAAGTGTGTCAGTGTGTTTCACAATATGCTTACCGGAGATACAAACAACATGTGTTTTGCTGATTCTATTTCTCTTGTTATGTCTTGTCCCTCATATGTCATTACAAAATAGCGGGAATAATATAGATAAAGACCACAGATCAGTTGTTGAAAAAACCTGATTACCAGCATTAAGGACCATAAACTGTAATGAGGGCATGAACTTGACGGCGATAAACAACATTCACTGTCTCCACTAAATGAAGAAGTTGGTGCTTCCTGCTTTGCTGTAGCACCATTTAATAATAACTAACGCACCTAATCGTGTGAAAAGCTATGTATCATGTGCAATAAATAATAATGGATTACGGCGCAAGATGACTTTCAATTTCACGCTCACTGTAATCATGATGATCACACTACAAAAAACTAAAGGGACAGTGCGATCGCCACGCGTGTTATGTAGGTTATTTAAGAAAGTGAATAATGGACACAAATAGACGGTGTTGATGACGAAGATGACAATGATGATGATGATTATGATAATGATGATGATGATGATGATGATGATGATGATGATGATGATGATGATGATGATGATGATGATGATGATGATGATGATGATGATGATGATGATGATGACGATGATGAGGACGATGATGAGGAGGATGATGAGGACGAGGATGATGATGATGATGATGATGATGATGATGATGATGATGATGATGATGATGATGATGATGATGACCAATGTCAGACCACGAATAAGAATTTAGATCGTTAACTAATGGAAACCGCCACTAAACAAATACTAACAAACTGACAATGCTGATGATACTTACATTGCCTATGTGCTCTGACAGTAGGTTATTGATGCTTTACAGCATTTGGTTCATACATGGAACTGAGAAATCCTTCAGCGTAAAGTTCTTTTCCATCTTTACTAAGTTCTATATTGAGGGAGTGGAGATATGCAGCCATATTAATTCAGGGTGGCAGGGTGTCCCTATACCTGATTATGCACAAACACTAAAAGCTTAGAACACACAAGCTTATTCAACTTGGCTTAGTTTTTACTAAAACAAATATAGAGGTAAAATTCTTACTGATAATCATTCATAACCGATTATTTATACATTAGTGTAAACTGGTAAGCTTACAAATAATCAATCTGGATATTACTTGATTCCCTCAGGTGTGTTGATGTGGTATGTGACCAACATCCGTTGAAGTTGTTGTTGCGATCATAAGCTTCAAACCTGCAAAACCTCAATGAACCACAACTTTATTGACTGGGTTATATATGTGGCGGGGTTATACGTGTGTTTCTTAATAACCCCATACCCAGGCTTCTGTTTGTATTTAACAAGGTAGAAATGGTGAGGATCAGGGTAGGAAACACTAACTTGGTGTTCTTGTTATTTATAAAACAACTGCAACAACTGATCGAAGGGGAGACAAAATAGTATAAAAACCGTTAATAGGAAAGGTAGAGGGTGACTACATGGAAGGAACTGGGTCATATAAGTGAGTCATCCTAACGAAACATAAATATACAAACGAAGTAAACGATTGCAACTCATTTTTCAATAAGTTATTTCATTGTTCGTTAAGCTTTGCATTTCGTTTCTTTCTTTCTATTTTTAATTGCTGTATGGTCAGACGGCCGTACTTATCCATAAGTGTTGATTTTCTCCAAGGATACATCTCGAAAGGTTTTGATCAAAAGTAACGTAGCACTTAATCTTCTATGTTAACCGTGTCTATTAGACCACCGGAAGCGGGCGAAGGACAGCATTGCTCCGTGGCGCCGCGTAGCGGATTAAACTCGCGGTCTCTCATTTTTGCCTAAGGTGAATCATGTAGGTTTATTGTAACCAAGGTAACGACTACGCTTCAATGTTATGATGTAGATAAAATCAAACTGCTAATGTACAGTAAATGGTGGTATTTTCCAATATCAAGCTCGGTTTGCAATGTGGTTTAAAGGGGAAACGGTTGCAAGATCTTGATTTTCATGTCACTTTGTTCCTCTTTAAGAGAAATATCCTTGTTTTTGTGAAACGAATGTCTTCAAACAGTGCCATCAGTTCTGCTTGTTACGACTCCCTGAGATAGAAATAACCCTTCAAGTAACAACCGTAATTGATTGGGCTATCTCGTTGCACGTGCGTTGACTGAGTGAAACCTCGATGCATTGGTGCACTGTCACCACATTTATTAGAAGACCTATGTTCGCTTCACCGACAACACAATGACCCTCCTTACAGATAGCGGGCATGGACAATAATTTTAGTGATTGCCTGCTGTGGGGTTTTTGCGTTCCATAGAGGCAGAGGCTGGTCAGCTTTAATCGTACTTGTTCCATGGCAGTCCTTGTATATCGTACATTTAATTTGTTCCATTGATATTATTCTTCAGCTATGTATATGAAGGTATAATCATTTAAGTGTTTTGTAAGAATCAGAAAGGTAAAAATATAATTTTAATAACACAACTGTGAAGCCTTTAAGTGATATAGTTACCATGGTGGTATAAAGGTGTTGCACCCATATACATGGCAAACCGGCGTATATATTCATTTATTATTTTAAATTTAATAGCAATAATGACACATGTAACATTGAGTTCTCATATATAATGCGTCAATTTAAACGTTCACATGGCTTGAATAGTTTACCACTGATGGAAATTACATAGAAAATAGTAACGCCAGAGGGTTTGGTGCATAGGAAACTAAACATCGATACGATGTTCTTACTTACAGTAAGAAAAGGGCACACACTAGTGGGCAGGCACTGGCGTCTCAGATGAAAACGATAACTGACCGCTGCGACAAACAGATTTCCTTGCGCCACATATCTTTGTTAAAAGCAATTAAGATTTACAGAGATTATCAAAGCACGTAATTGAGCAATGATGGCCAACAAGCTATGGGTAAGTCATACCCAGTTGCCGGCATATTATCTTTATCATAGGCTTTATGATTCAATTAAACGATGAATGTTAAAAGAGGCTACACTGCCTTTACAAAATGGTTAGAAAAATTAAAGCAAAAACTCCCGATACAACGCTATATACTCCTAAAACCAACAGGTTGTTATACATATCTAAAGGCCCATTTTCAAATTATATGAAGTCAAACTTGGCATGCATGCCCATAGCGTCAAAAGACAGAACTAATAACCCACTTGTCAAATGCTGCTTCACAATGAGCACCAGGCCTACATCATACATACCATGCACAAACAGAATACATTACCAATGTGTCAACAAAAGTATTAGCAACCTATTGGAATAATACGAACTCTTTATAGATAGGCATACGCATTTTCTGAAATTGCTTGACACATATGGCAGGCATCATCTATGTACGAAAGTCAATGTGTTAAGCCTTATGTAACGAGTTGTGATACATCATACATCTTTGTAATGAGGCTTTAGCAACCATCAATCTCCCTTTTGAAGAATACAAAACTACCATGTTCCATTCATAGGGAAACATCTCACTAAACCGTTTGTAGCCTCCGAAACGTTGCCCCTTTTGAGTTGCTTCAAAGGTTTGCAAGCCAATATAGCCTGTTCATGTAAACGGGTGCACCGATGCTTTTTTTGCAGTTCCTCCAAAACATGCCATTTTAAATGTGCTACTCGCTACGATTTACGGGAAAGTAATTTTGTTACGTCGCATTATCCAAATCATTGTTTTATACAGTTACTTATTGTTGACAGCAAGTCAATCTAATCTAACATAATTCGGAAGTCCACACATATTGCAAAGGGTGATGTTAAAAGCTCCCCGTGAACCTCCTTCAACCCTGTGTCAACACCATTCGATTTCCTCTTTATTTTGTGTCGGAGCATTACGGTAAAAAAATGGTGATTATGCGCCCAACAGATACTTGGTATGCATATAGATCCACCCTGCATGAAAGGAAAATAAATTGGTGCCAGAAGCATGTGGTACTTATGCTTCCATAATACACCATTCCATCATGAACCTAATGTAGGCTTTATGTGGTTTTATCGAAAGTCGGGCCATGATCCCTACAGAAACCAGATTTCGTGCAGTTGCGAATCTTCCGAGACAACGGGGGTGCGAACCTAACAGTAATAAACACAATCATTGTCCTCTAATGTGACCATCATGATGTGTCATGCATTTCTACCACTTAGTTGGAGTACCTCGCGATAGAGCCGTAATTTCCGTGAAGCTAATGCTGGCAGCTTGGTAGTGTTGACGGATGAGAAGAGGTTAAAGACAAAATCAAGCAGATCAATCCGTATTGATTTTTTAAATGTCTGACCCTGCAAGCGCATGATGTATTTAAATTTGCAATATATACATATGGAATCAACAACTCTACATTTGTGCTAGTATCAAAGATATCATTAGTGGCTACCGTCATTCAAAAAAGAACATCGGATATTTTACAGAAATGAAATTTACAGGAAAAAGATTTAAATGAATGTTTAGAAATTTCATTGTATTTTAAAATTACACTGCAAGGTAAATGCATAATAGATAAGCCTATTTGGATGAGCAGGGTATGGTCGTTTGGACAGAAAATATGCATGTATCCAATAAATATCCGTCGACATCTCCAAAATCATCACAAATTACATCGTCACCATTGATGACATGAGTATAGCACTATCAAGTTAAATGTGGAGTAGGTCAATTAACTATCAGCAAGCTAAAATATACTTTAAATAATATTTAACCCAAAGATAACTGACGAAAGGGATGATGCTTACTTTGGTCTGATAAAGCTTTGGTCTGAAATAATCAGGGACGTGTCAGAGCGATGGGATGGGGCAGAGTGTTGCAAATAACAGAGTTGGGGGTATTGAGGAAATTGGACTATGTCATATGTACCTTGTTGCCTTGCAGGGAAGAATGAGTGGAATGGAATTACTACTTACCAATTGCTCCTTGTGTCGAGCTTTGTGAAAGCTGATACTTATTCTTTTTAAGTAAGCATGTTTTATTAAATTCCGACATTTCTTAATTCTCATTTGACTCAATTGATAGAGAGTACTAAGCCAAAATGTTATCATGTGACGGATCCCTTCCTCAGAAATATTTGTGGGATTCGTGGTTTTCCTCTCTCAATATTCGTATTGTAGTATTTGTGCTAAATGAGATTTCCAGTGTGACTTACGTTCACAAACAGGTCACGAAGATTATCTAGTCTCTATAATGAGAGATGCTGCCATACTACAAAGCTGCTGTAAATGGCCAACCCTTGTTGCCAACAAAGGCGAATTCGGCACGGTAATTACCTGAAACCCATATTCCTCGTTGCAATATCACCGTAATATCCTACAGGACCTCTTTCTAAAACCCGCAGTGACCTCTCCCTAATTCTCGCCGTGCCCCTCCACTATTCCCTTTTATGCTCCGGCGCAAATCTTTGCTGTTACTTCTCCATAATTATCACCAAGACAGCAAAGCAATTGTTTTCCGCAACGAGTTTACCAGTCTTGTGTCTAATACACTATACTAAAGTATAAGCTGTATAACCTTATAACCCAATCTTTTCTTTTATTCTTCCGGTGAAAGGCAATTTGTGCTGCCCTTTAATAAATGTGCTTATGTCTGCCCAGGCGGTGATGTCATCCTTCTTCAGTGACTGTCTCGAGATGAAATGAAACTTCTCAATTCGTTTCCCAAGCATTCAATTTGTTTATTTTAAGAAAACATCTTGATTCCACGTAAGTCCTAGTTAAAAGAAGGTAATTGATTATATATGGAAAACAATATCACGAAATGTTACCTAATGCGGTGTTGCAAATGCATACTAATAGACAAATGCCTATATGTCATATTGTTTCAAATATTGCATCCCCGAATAGTTTTTGTGAAACAAATGACTATCTATAGCGACATCGGATCAGGGCGTCATCATTCTTTTTGATAAAATAAACGCCTTTCGAAGAACAACTCTAGGCCGTTGCAGGTGTAATTATCTATTTGGGCATTGTCACAATACTTGATAGATGAGGTAGCATCATTACAAACGCGACCCTCTTGTGTTAAACTGATATAGAGAGGAAAGTACTATACCTTGACCTAGAAATATCTACAAAGGGTGAAACCTTCAGAGATAGAACTATCGGTATATTACAAAGGTGTAGTATTCAATTACCACGTATGCTTTGAAACGCATTATATATTTATTGATATTCGTCCAGTGCCGCTTCGTGGCAAATCTGAAACAGGAAATGAGATCATTAGTTAATTACACATATATGTGCTGAACACTTGTATTTGTAGTAGTAGTGCTATAAAATAATTTTGCCCATGATTGCTAAAAGCATTCTATGATAACATGATCTTATAGTTGGATCACTCATAATGTACGAGGCATCTGTGTAGCTTTATCTAATATAATCCACCTTATGTGCATCTACCCGATTACCATGGACATATATATGCTGATCGCACAACATGATAAGCATTCAAACACTCACATGCAACGTTCCATACTTTTAGCAGCAAACTGAAGAGTAATGCATGTTAAAACAACAAGCAGTTAATGAAACTGCATATTTGATTAACTGTTAACAGTGGGTACCTGTGATAATGTGTAAACGGGACACCTTCTAGTTGCAATATCGGTTATGGATGCCTCAGACTTACCGATAAAGTACTGGTGTTGACTTGGTAGTCAACGCTTCGTAATAAAGTCAATCGCTGGGATTCTTTTCTTTCTTAGGCTCAATGTGCAACGTGAATGCACAGCAGGACTCAACTACGTTGGTCATCAGGTCCATCAGCAAGTTGGCCCAACGGGTGTGGTACGATAACAATTTGGTAAATTATTTTGTACTAAACGACTTACTACGCTGATTCAAGTGATTGCAATTAAGCAAATCGATGCCCATTAAATTGCGTGATTATATGTGACCATTTAATTTAAATGAAACTAAAGCAAGTAAGGTTCCAAGTGAGATACATTTACAAGGTAACCAAACTATATTACACTATACTAATACTCAAATACATAGGCCATCAAACATATACTGAATATGTATTGCGGAAGAGATATCGATGTTGATACAGGGCTTATAGCACAGCGTATCCAGCAACTGATGAGCTATCGGAACTGCGGTGTACCAGCACTTGATTCAGTTGGACATGATTGAATCAGGTGCATGGTTTTGCGTGTGTCACCTGAATAAGTCCCCAAAAAAGACCGAAAACATCTGATTCCCACCAATGAAGCCCTCACAAAAATCTATCGATACGATCGGCGACTTTTCAGTATACTTAGAACATGATTATCTCACACACCACCCACACAATAGAAACCAATTTCGTTTCACGACATCAATCAATTCGACTCACTGTGTATGAAGGATTACCACACCAACAGACATCAAGCCACACTTGTCGTGATTTATTCTGCACTGTTTTCCGTGCATAATCGTGTCCCAATCAAATTAGTTTTGAGTTTAGCCAACGCACGTAGTCATCAGCGATGTGTGTCAATCTGATATATACATTTGAGCGAGCCTGGATGCAGGATCGCTGATTAATTGTTTGTCTGTGTGTTCATCTAAAACTCATAAACCTAATTGAATTAACTGATAAAGACATGTCATCCATTAGACACACTACAAAGTGGTGATAAAAGAACAGTTCAAAATAACGGTACGTTATGTTTGCTGTTTATGATGCCCCGACACAGTGCCAGTCCTTACGGGTTTCGTAACGTGCCATTATCTATAGCTTTACGAAGGAATGGACGACACCAGCTGCCTTCATGTTTTATTCCTCTCATACATTCCCAAATCACACGTTGCTCCCGCGACCTGTCGCATCCAAGCGTACTGCTTGTTATATATTACAGGGCGGATTGCAAGTCAAGTCAGGTTGCTGCTCGGGTATTCACCATATTTTGCACCTGTGCTAATCTCGTTTTAAAACCAATTATTGCATTTGTGATAAGGGTTTATAACATTATTGAAAAATGGGATCTCCACAAAACGCTGTTGGTGACTCTGCATCGACAGAATTGTGTTTAGAGTCAGCTTACATGATTCCCGGAAGGGTCGCCACATCTTAAGCCTCTTTTAGCTTCTTAGCCTTGCAAGAAGTTTTCTTGCGTGTGGTTTCTGTCAAGCGAGGGCTCGACCACGAGCGTCATATAGTACTGTAAGTTGTCAAGGTTACCATAAAAAATTGTTTAAGAGTCAGAGTGATGTAAATATTTGCTCTATTTGCTTTGCATAATATTCTTCTTTATAAAGATATGACTACGAGCGGAAAAGGTTCCTTTGCATTGCTTAGCTGATTAAGACAAAAGCACACACATTTTTCGTTCTTCACAAGGCAAGCGCAACTCGGGTTATTGGATCATTTATGTGCAGACATAAATGTAAAATATGTAAATATAAGTCGTGGGCGAATACGTTTCGGTTAGGGTTTTTGTGTTTAGACTGCACTGACATGAGGCATGAATACCATTGCACACAGTGTAGATCTTCTTTATTATGGGCCTTATGAAAGTTGTTATCCAAACTCTGTGTTCCGGGCCTTTTATTGTTAGGCAACAATTCATGAATATGTTATGATGAACAAAGTTATGCACATTGTCCATTGGAATGCAATGGAACAACGTTCTTTGCAGTCATTCATCTTAAGTGAATTGTTGACATTTACAGGCGACTGATATGTTTTTCTAATATAACACGCATGTTATATATATATTTTGGGGCCGTTTTTCACAACTTTATTGGCCAATCAATAAGGTTCCGTTTAAAGTGATGTTTAAGAATTGAATGTGATAAGAGATACAACATGATCTACGTCGGAAATTGGTTTACATTCAGACCCAGTATCTATTACACTAACGTACAAATGACCATCGCACATCGACAATTAGTACATATCCTCAATAGCATTGTGTGGTCTGAAGGAGCTTTGATCTCAATCTTGTACGCCCTCTGTGTCCAGTGAGTCACATTAACTCTTACATTCTCATTAGTTTATAAGGGAAAACTGCGTCAGTCTGTAATCAAAACGAACCTTGAGTACCTATCACTCTGTATTGCTAAACGCAACTCGGCTGTCGGAATCAGTTACTCAGCCGAATCATATCATACATGTAAATGTAAATATTATGTTCTGCATCCTGTAGAAGATTAATAGCATGAACAATTACACAGATACGTTTGGTCTTCGTTATCGACTGTGTTTTAGAAGCCGTTGATGTCCAATGGTACCACACACATCAGGTTTTAGTAAGCGTAAATCAGTCCACTTAACGCTAAATGAGTATCATATGGGGGATTCGTCACATTCCTGGTGGTACAAATATCATAGATAAACATGGTCAGGTACAAGGATAAATATGGCAAAAAGGCCCATGTGTGCATTATTACCATGTTAGTCCCTTTGTTAATAAAATGCGCCTGGGTCGATCTTCCTCGTATACTTTTGTTCCATGAATTAGCATGATTACTTAATGCTACCGCTCAACGGAATGGTAAATGTAAAATATCATATATTCTGTGTAACAAATTCGTAATGCACACTGTGTTCTTGAAATTGCTTCCTTAGAAGTCTAATTATTTGATTATTTTACAACGAATACAATTTTTTAATAAAACGTTCGTGGAAAGTCATTGTATGTGAAAGCAGAATTTCCCATGTTATGGCATTTATACAATCTAGCTTGATCCATAACATCGCGTTGTTTCACAGATATCGGATGTGATACAATGCGTTGTAATGCGTTGTAAAATAGTATAAGTGCGTACAAATTTCCCTTGTACACCTTGTTAGCATCTAAGACCGAGCTAAATTAGATGTAGTCCTTGAAACCACCGATGACCATTTTATACGGAAATACAGTTATTTGTGTAGTCCATAGCAAGAAACACTGATGGCACTGTTTACTTTTGTCAATAACACAAAATGTTTGACCGGGGCTTCCAGTACTCAATTATATGTTAGAGAAAACGTATAGATAACAAATATCCATCTTCTTTTTCAATCCTTAGCGTTTTCATAATAAAATGCACCAGAATACCTGGTGTTATTATGCAATTGTTGGATCAAATGTCCATATTTTGTCTTCTATGCGAGCAAAGATATGCATATGCTTTTATTGCCTCCAACTTTTCCAGGTTATATTATTTTACAAACATCCTCATTCATTTGTTATGATCACTCAGTTTATCACATTTCTTTAATGTATGCAGTATATGTCACTCACATTAAAGATTTAATGACTTACGTCAAGACGCAATATCTACAAATATAATTGTTAGGCAACTATGCTCTGACAAGAAAAGAACAAAAGGAGTTGATATTTCCATTCCATTATGCAAGCACTTAAATGTGATTACACTGGACCAGTCCAGGAGAATATTTCTGCTTAGCTGACAAGGGCCAATTTAGTCTGTTGCCATTCCATGCGAGTTTTATGTGTTACACGAATGCCAAATGTTGACACACGCTAATCTCCCACACACCGAATCAGAAGAGCAACTGATAAAATGTCATCTCTGTAACGAATATTGTTATCGTGAAAATCGTGCATGTCAATCCACTGCAGTGAGTGACTCGATCATATATGCACAAACACTTTGCGCTTGAACATGTCTGCATTTACACTGGTGGTTATCCCATGTGCAAGTTATTTATTTCATGCATAGAACATTCGAATTAACTTATTTTGTATTCCCCCGACAATTATCATGATGATATACATTACGCAATAAACAAATTTACGCTGGTACGGATCGGATAACTGTCTACAGTTATACTCAGTGTTTCATCTGTGCTTGATTGTGACAAGGTGTCATCCGCTACATACCTAAATGTTAACAAAGAGGTGTATGATGCGTGCGAAGTTTGGGCAGGGATTCTTTAATCCATCGCCCACGTGGCGGTCACCCGTTGGCTGCATCCGAATACATAATATGCCAAACATTATATAACACGCCTTATGAACCAGTTGAAAATGACCGTCATGATCAAATCCTCTTGTGATAATACAAATATGCTTAACGCATAGGAGTATTTCACTCGAACAATCACAGCTGTTTGAAATATGTGGCAATCATAACCCCTGGCGTATTGCAAGCACCCAATCGCTGCTACGCAAAATCAGAAAGGCATCTCATCGCTCTCCATTTGCAGGGAAATAATTCTTACTTCAAAGCATTGCATCAGAAAACCACCTGTGCAAACTGCCTGTGTGGCATGGCTGGATATATTTGGGGGTTTTCGCTCTTTTGTTAGATTATATCATTATAGGAACTTACCTTTGGAAGTATTACCAAGCATCACTATGAGGAGCAATAATCTACATGCCTGCACCACTGCCTTACAGTGAAGGGTGACACAATTACAATACTGAGATGAGGCTCTCTCCATGGAACCATTTGCGCGAACTGCCCGTTCGTGATTTTAACATATATGGGTCATCATGAACCGGATGGGCTTGTGCTTAGATCAGCTAAACGTATCGCGATCAAGTCCATCACAGACTGCGTTTTCTGCAATACGTCAGTATACAAGAAAATAAATAATAGGTTGGTGCGTTGTAAAATAAATGGGCGCTATATGTGTTATGTCAACGAAGAGATACGATTATGCGTGTGTGTGTTGTGCTATAACCCATGTGCATTTGAACTAATAGTCTGCATCACAGTGACGTACATTAAGGAACTCTTATCGTTACGCCGTCATTGGGGATGAATTATGAAGCACTTTATCCAGAAGCACTTATACGCCTAAGAATTAACAGAACAATGATTGGTCTATTTTTTTAAAATCAAAGCCCCCCCCGCATATCACGTGTGGACGGGAAGCACAGTCTGTTCCCAATGGGCTGTACGATTTAAAATTCAAAGAAATTCTGGGTAAATACAGGTACCCTACCCCCCCCCAAAATTTTTTTATTATCCATTGCGTGTTGGTCTTTTGCATGTAGGGGAACCAGAAAATACCTTTTTATTGTATAGCGTAATAAAACAGTGGGTTGATAATTTCAGGGGGGAGTGGCTTTTGGGCCCCTGTGGGTAAGGACTAGGGGGCCCATGGGGTGTGAGGGCCCGGCCCAAGCCCCCTTGGATAGGTTGATTTAAACTTTGAAAAAATTTTCCTTTTTTATTGGTTACCGTCACATAAATTTTTTCAGTAATGCTGTTGTTTTCCACTTTTAAACATCTTTTTTCTCTTTTTGCTCGGTTTCGTTCAAATAAAACAGGGAATTGGTAGTGGGAAAGGTCTCTTTCCCCAATCTTTCACTACAAAAGGGTCAACTGAAATTTCCACAATGGCTTTTGTTTTTTTAGTTTGGGGGCGCCCGGCAAAAAATTGGTCACCCATATCTACAAAACTTTCATGGCTAAAACCCTAACGGAACCCCATTGTCCTTTTGCGGTTTGGGCAGGTTAGCATTAGCCAAAAATTTTACATCCCCGTAGGGTTTTTTTACCGCTTGCTATAATTTTAAAGGGCACCCTTTTTGTTTTTTTAAAAAGCACGGTATTAAATCTAGCATTGGTTATTTTTTTTACAATGATTAATTTTATC